>CM042669.1:5902429-6487429 GCA_023638005.1 Forsythia suspensa
GAAGGAATTTTAGCATATGGAAAGGATCCAAATCTCAAACGTATTATGGAAATCTCCCCTTATACTAATATAAGAAAGGATCCGTTCAATCCCATAATCTGTAAGTGGCCTATGGAAGTGGAAGGAATTTATGTAATATAGAGAGGATCTATCACCACGCCGTAGAAGAAGCACTCAACGAAGGTGGATAAGATTTGTGCAGGTTGAAGAATACTGCCACCGCGCCAAAGAAGAAACAATTGCCGAAGGTGGAGGAGATTTGTGGAGGTGGAAAAAGCCGATAGAAAATATGGATCTCAATGGTAATTTTGAAATTAATTTAAAATATTGTTGAAAAGTATAACTCAATCACAATTTTAAAAAATATATTAACCTAATGTGAAAAAAGTCAACTACAAGTAAATTATAGGCAATTTCCCCATTAAATTTAAAGGCAATAATATCTTTTACACCACTTTAACAGAAATTTTTGATTGATTTCATAAGTAGAAACTACTAGTATAAATTAATAAAATGTTGGAGATGGTACGCATAATTTAAATTTAAAATTTAACAAAAACAAAATCACAACAAGGTGAAAAGGTTAGAAACCTATAGTATAATTACCTTTTATGTGGCAGCTAAATATATTCACATCATATTTCATTAGCATCCCCAACTTCAAAAATCTACAAACTTTACTTATTATTACACCAATATCCCCAACTTTTTTTTATCACATTCTTATCTTCAACTTTCTATTAATTAGCATATCTTATCTTTAATCATGATTTTCATCCAAAAATCTCATTAAAACATAGTAAAAAGACTAATTTATCACTCATATTTTTAAATAAATAAGTACAAAATTACAACTATATATTTGTTACTCAAAGAAAGAAGTCTTTACTGAAAAGACTTTGCACCTGAAATAGGACTAATGTAGTAACAGGTTTGAGGTTTCGAAAAGATGAAGATGCAAAAGGTAAAAGATGCCAACATAATTATTGAAAAAAAATTGCTAGACACAAATATGTTCTAACTAATAGAAAGTTAAAATTAAGAATGCATTGAAAGATAAGTTACATATATAAATGTTACAATGAATAAAACTTGAGAACTTCTAAATATAAATTAAAATAGTGCATTTAAAAAAATTATATAATGTCGATATAACCATGTATGACAGATTCAAGAATCGAGACATTCTTGACAAGGGATAGCTACGACAGAACCCTAATTGGGTTAAAAGTTGGCTCCCAAACTTTATCAATTGCATGTAAATGGGGTACTCAAAATTAACCGCTTCATAAAAAATTCCATTAGTTATTCATCATCAGTCTATTTTCAGCATGGAAACCGAGACAATACAATGCAAAGAAAGGCAACGTTCAATACATAACATTAGACTATTCAATAAACAAAACTTTAAATTCTCCATATACTGTTCACTATTGTGCAGCCTATCATAGGAGTAAAAACACTAGTAGTGACTAAACTATTACCAAAATTTCACACTAGTTACTACATTTCATTTTGGTCTAAGAACGATCATTCCTTCTTTCAATTAGTAGACCAACAAACCGTGGCAATCTAGTTGGTAACTTAGTTGACAAATGACTAAACTGTCGCACTATCTTTTGACTAAGGGACACGAATAGAATCACCAAATTATATCAAAGTTCAAGTTTAGTGCTCAGCTTGAAACAAAATTAAGTTTAGTAGCTCACATGAAAGCGACAATTGGTGTATTTGACCGGTCTGTCACCAAACAAAATGAATAATTGGAAATTTACAACAGAATAAGAAGTACATCCTACCTTAATCAATTGAAATGACAACCAATCACTCAACAATTAGCACAAAATATATTAGCTAACAATATTTTAGTGCTTTTCTTTCGAGTCAATTTTCATAGATAACAACACTAACAGTTCAATGCATTGTTAAAAAGAATGATGTAAAAAATGAATAATCCATTAAAAAGGTCGACCAAAAGTCCAGAAGATCTACACACTAGTTATCAAAGCCATTGAATTTCGAGAATATAATTAAGGTCTATAAAACAGAGAACTACTCCACAGGAAGCAAGTCCAATGCATATTTTGATTGACCAGCTCAACCATACCTACCTACTTCCACCCCACCAAGTAAAAATAAAAATATCCGACATATACATACACAGAAAAAGGGAAAACAAAAGAAATTTTCTAAGACTATTAGTGCCACTGCTCTTATCCAATCCTGATGTCTACTTAAATTGTCAGAGGGCGCCAAGAAAGAAAAGAGTCGGCAGAAAATAAATATGACGATGTTCATTAAATTACTCAACTTGTATATACAGACAAGAGAGACCCACAGAAGTAAAAAATTTAGTCACACAAGATCAAGAGATACTTTAAAACTTTATCTGGTCAGGGAGAGATACTTTAAAAACTTTTATCTGGTCAAGGTGAAGTACCCATGAACTTAAATATGATGCACGGGGCCAGTTCCGCAGAAGAGGGTTTTGGGAAACACAATTGATTGTTTTAATTCCAGAGATACAAACAAAAAAAAAAGAAAAAAAAGAATAAGGAAAAAGGCCATTATAGTCAAAAACAAAATAGCTAGTCGTAAGATAGGTGTCCTGCACGAACAAGCTTGAAATCCACTATCACAAGAGCCACTAACCCCAAGTTCTAGCAAATATACCCTAAGAAGCATGTACATAACGACAGTGATTTTTCAAAAGTAGGACACAAACGTCAGGGAGACGTCAATTTAAGCTCTTTAAAATTCTATATTTATATAATATATCTTTATTTTATACTTTTTATTTTTAATGAAACAAATACGTTTTTGGTTTTGAATTTTGTTGTCTATTTGTTATATTAAAATAACTTTTGTGTTGAACTATATATTACTACTGCCAAAGAAAGAAGAGTGCATATAGTAGAAGAAAAACAAGTTCGACATGAAATTGATAGAACTTTTATGAAGTTGTTCACTTTTTTGGACAAAGTTGATTAAAAATTTCTTTATTTTCATATCCCGGAATTTACAAAATGTGATTTCTGTGTACTGTGTCAAAGAAAATGCTCGTTCGCATGTTAGAACTATAAAGAATATAAACAATATAGAACACACCGCATGACGTCGGAAGTGCCCGAGGAGCGTCCATAAAGTATCCCCCGAGCATCGGAAATATGAAAATTAGAAGAAGCCACGTGGCATGTCGAACACGTCCCAGAGTGTCCGTCCGACTCGACACAACATATGTCGTACACGCAGTTCGCCACCCAAGTAGGAGTGTCCATACTTCATAGCACATATTTAAACCATCTATACATATCATACAAAGATGTGTCCACATATATCCACGCATGTTTATAAGCGTGCACGACAAACGTGTGTGTATGACGTGCACTTATAAAAGGGAAAGAGATATTCAACAGATGACATGGTCTTCTTCCCTAGGTACACTAATTGCAACCAAAAAGTTGTACACCATTTGCATAGTGAGAGAGTTAACATTCTGCAGTGACAGATATTGAGAAATGACCAGGAGGCAAACGCATAAAAATGGTCAAGAGACCCTATCAAACAAAAGCTTGTTACTCTTCAGGGGTAAATGTAAAACAAGGACAATAGTTTTCATAGAATATTTTCATAGCAATGAACAAAATACTTATACCAAGTCAAGATAGACAACACCATTCACTTGAAATCTTCACCAGGCTCACAACAAAGTAAAATTGAGTAAGAAGCACGACTATAAACAGATGCAGCACCATAAGATCATTTATTCAAAATTATTTTCTGCCAATATAATTACCCTTAAGTCCTTTACTTCAATGAAATTTTGCCAACAAGATCAGGTCCCCAGCAAGCCATTTTTCTCCCTCATTCATTTCTAAAAGAAATCAAGAACTCCGGTTTCTGGCCCTTTTTGAGGTTGGTGGGAAGTTTATAAATCAATAATAAAAAAGAATCATGCCTAGAGAAATTCTCCATCTCTCCTATATCATACATAAACAGTGGATTTCTCTTGATTAACAAGAAAAGGCAAAGATTACATTTCACCAAGTACAACACACATATATTAACAAAAGAAGTACCAATATTTCCTATTGCGACCTGTTCATGTGCATATCTAAAATCATCCATACTCGGGACGAATGTCTGAACTGCAATGCAATTCAGGCAATGGTCTGTTCTCGGCCAGTGCCAAGGATTTTTCCTACAAGTTAACAGATGAAAGTTTTACTACAACAAAAAATGCACATAAAATAGTCACACATGCATGGTAATATAGAATGAAAACTTTTGAATGCTTTAGATGAAAATATTTAACGTAAGGCAAGAAGCTTTCAAAAGAAAAGAAATAGGACAGCAAATAAAATGCTCAAACTCTACCCGGCTGATTCCAGTAAGACTATTCTAGAAAGCAACAGCTCTAGATATAAAATTCTGCCTAAAGTATAATAGAGATTACATGACAAACAGATAACTTAAAAGCACACTAACCTTCTTCTCCTTCTCCAAAATCTCTCTTATTGGGCAATGTGCAGCTGTCACACCCAGATTTTGGAAAATGAAAATATTTAACATGTAAAAATAGATGTATCACAGAATCAACCATTAGAAGAATGGTGATGACAAAACATAATATCAATATAACTAATGTAAAAATTACAAGAAACACAGGTCACATACCTTCAGATCACTACCTGAATACCCAGCAGTCACATTAGCAACTACATCCAAATCAACGTTTGGAGCCAACTCTTCCTTGGCTAATATCACTCTTAAAATTTTGTCCGTGTTTTGAGCATCTGGCAAGTTCACCATAAGCCTGCACTTAGACACAAACAAAATGACCACATGAGAGTTATTCTTAACTATCTAAATACTCAAAAACGATAGTTGGCGGTTTTGAGGAGGACGAGTACTGCAAAAGCTATGAATTTGGAAAAGGAAAAACCTTCGGGGAAGTCTTCTAATTACAGTTTCATCAAGATCAAAAGGTCTATTGGTCGCTCCAAGTACTAGTACACGTTCCTTACCTTTTGTACGCAAGCCATCCCAGTTCACCATAAATTCATTCTTCATTTTGTGCATTGCTTCATGTTCTCCAGGGTTTTCACGTCTGCCTAACATACTGTCGACCTATGCAACATATATAAAAGATAAAAAGTAAAGAGGAGAAAAAAATAAGAAAAACAAACAGGGCACTGGACAACCGCAGAATATTACATTATCACAAGAAGCAAAAGAACAATACTAAAAATGTTGGCCGTCCCTAATAAATTGAACCTCCCCTTCTTCTTCCCTCTAAGCCACAGTAAACAAGGAGAAGCAAAAAACAAAACAAAACAATTCATATACGTACACCAAGAGAGAAAGAGGGTGTCAGTCAACAGATACCAATATGGAAAATTTGAAAGGAACAAGCATCAATCAAGAAGCATTAATTAATTTACGAGATATTACACCAACCTCATCAACAAAAATGACACTAGGGACTATTTTACTAGCCAACGAGAAGACTGCTTTGACATATTTCTCTCATTCAACAAACCACTGAATGCAAGAAAAAAGACACATTACTCGAAAAAGAGGAATGACCATAAAAACTGCTAACTCACACGGGTGAGTAAGAAAATGTACTTTTGATGTGATGCTTGTGATAGGCCCCCAATTCAAAAAGTGTACAAGAAGCGCACAGAGGAAAAGGGCAATAAGGGAAGTTCGAAGGAGAGGGGAGAACAGCACGTGGGGTCCAGAAATCCCAACTGAAGGCATGTGCAATTGGCAAACGGTTAGAGGCATGATGGAGCGGCTGCTGTGGGATAAGAAGCTGAGAGGAATCCAGAATTCATTACCATCTGAGTTTTATAGAAATATAGGGGAGAGAGTGAGCCTCTTGAATTGCTCATATATTTGTAATTGTTTTTCTTTATTTCATTCAATCAAAAACAATTGTAATCAAATTGTGAGAATCAATATCAATACAATTACGTTTAAATTCCTATCACTATTACAACTTCTTGCATATATACAACTTGGGTTGAAACTCGATCTTCAAATCAGGGGCAGCTGCACCAATCTGGAAAAATCACAGACATAAGGGAATTAATTTCTATCATTTTGGTATCAGAGCACCATCATGGGAATGACACTGACGGACCGAGTAGGAGTTATGGAGGAAAAAATGGAAGAAATACATCAAGGGGTTAAGATAAGTGTGGAGTCCATGAAATCAGAAATGCAGGGACAAATGGCTACGCTAATGGAGAGATTCAATTGGATGGCTGACAAATGGAAGGAACAAAAACGTGGGAGGAAAGGAAAAGAAGGAGAAAGTACCAAACGAACGGAATTACCCATCTCATCAGAGAACTCACCTGGAATTAAAACTGGGAGCCACGAAATTGAGGGAGGAGGAGGTTCCGATGGCATATGGCGGCCTGACTATCGTAATAGACGATTGGAGATGCCGGTGTTTGAAGGACTTGACCCAGATGGTTGGATTTACAAGGCGGAGAGATATTTTGCTATCAATCAGATAGTGGAAGAAGAAAAGATGGAAGCCACCGTGGTATGCTTGGAAGGAGAAGCACTGGCATGGTTCCAGTGGGAGAAAAAACGCCGGAAGTTACAGAGCTGGGATGAATTAAAGGTGAAGATGCTGGAAAGGTTTCAGCCATCACAAGAAGGTTTCCTCGAGGAGAAATTCTTGGCACTCCGGCAAGAAGGCTCAGTTCGCGATTCCCGGAGGTGGTTCGAAACTTTGGCTTCTCCGTTGGAAGAAATGCTCGAGGCCATTCTGGAAGGGAACTTCATCAATGGGCTGAAATCAGAAATCCGGGCTGAAGTGCGTTTGATGAAACCCAAAGGTTTGGGCCAAATCATGGAAATGGCCCAAAGGATAGAAGACAAAAACATTGCTCTCAAGGGAGCCTTTGCTGGAACCGGCCCAATTAAACATAAACCACCCACATACCCACAGCAGCACCAGACAACCACATTTTCTATTCTTCATATTCCCAAATTCCAAAACCAGGGAGGACCCAGGCGCCCCTGACCGGAAAACCATCGAACCCACCTTTCAAGAGATTGAGTGAGGCGGAGCTGCAACTGAAGAGAGAAAAGGGGTTGTGCTTCCGGTGTGATGAGAAGTATACCATGGGCCATAGGTACAAAAATAAAGAGTTGCAAGTCCTATTGATTCAAGAAGGAGAGGAGTGGGAAGTGGAGGAAGGTGATGCAGCTGAGGAAATGGCCGATGAGACGAACGAAGTGGGGGAGGTGGTAGAACTCTCGCTGAATTCAGTTGTTGGACTTACTCCACCGCGGACGATGAAGGTGAGGGAAGGATTACGAGCCGTGAGGTGGTGGTCTTGATCGATTGCGAGCTTCGCATAATTTCATCTCCTTAGAACCGGGTTCAAACTCCGGATTACCGAGAACGACCACGACGGGTTATGGCGTTATCATGGGAACGGGATTAGCCGTGCAAGGGGTTGGAGTATGCAAGGGAGTATCATTGGAGATCCAAAGTGTTAAGATTACGTAAGATTTCTTCTTGCCGCTGGAGCTTGGCGACTGGATGTTATATTAGGCATGAAATGGTCAAGCGAATTTAGGAGGCACCCAGTGAATTGAAAGAATTGACCATGAAGTTCCGTGGGTGGAACTTCTGGCGCTCAAGGAGATCCGAGCTCGAGTAAAACTCTCGTATCCATGAAGTCCATGATCAAAGCGTTTCGAGAGAATGGCGAAGGGTCTTACCGAGTTAGGGAGTATCACGCCGATTTTAATGAGTTACAGCTTGGAGGTTCCACCGATCATTAAAGAAGTGGCGCGGTATGAAAACGTATTTTAGAACCCCAGCGTTTACCGCCCCAACGGGCAGTAAGGACCATCCTATTGTCTTGCAAATGGGGACAAAGACTGTAAGTGTTAGGTCGCACTGTTATCCTTATATGCGTAAGAATGAGATAGAAAGGTTAGCACGGGAGATGATGGTAGCGGGTATCATTCGGTCGAGTGTCGGTCCGTTCTCCAGCCCGGTATTATTAGTAAAAAAGAAGGATGGAAGTTGGCGTTTTTGTGTGGATTACAGAGCATTAAACCGTGTGACGGTGCCGGATAAATTTCCTATTCCAGTAATTGAAGAGTTACTAGATGAATTGCATGGGGCTGTCATATTCTTGAAGCTAGATTTGAAGGCGGGTTATCACCAGATTCGGGTGGAGGAAAGGGACATACCCAAGCATCGCTTTTCGAACTCATGAAGGACATTACGAGTTCATGGTCATGCCTTTTGGGCTGACCAATGCCCAAAGAACCTTTCAATCCTTGATGAACGAGGTCTTTAAAGCACAACCGAGGCGATTTGTCCTTGTGTTCTTTGATGATATATTAATTTATAGCCGCAATGACTGGACGAACACACGGTGAACATCTTAGGTTCGTGTTGGACATTCTTCTGAGCATCAATTAGTGGCTAACTTGAAGAAATGCCAATTCGGGCAATCAAGGTCGAATATTTGGGACATATTATATCACGGGAGGGGTGGCGGCCGATCAATCCAAAATCAAGGCAATGAACGATTGGCTTTAGTCATGACCGCTTGAGAGAACTTCGGGATTCCTCGACCGACAGGGATATTATAGGCGCTTTTGTGCGGGGCTACGGAGTGTCGCCGCCCCTCACCGAAAGGTTGCGCAAGGATAATTTTTATTGAACGAGGTGGCGGAGGAATCGTTCCGAAAATTGAAGGCGACCATGGCATCGGTGCCGGTCTTAGCGCTTCCAAATTTCGATGAAGCGCTTTATAGTGGAAACGGATGCTTGGTTATGGATCGGGAGCAGAGCACGCAAGATCGCGTTCCCATAGCCTATTATAGGCACGCCTAACCCACGGGCCGCACAAAAGTCGATCTATGAGAGGAGTTAATGGCAATTGTCTTCGCGATAAAGAAATGGAGGCACTACCTTCTTGGGCGTAAATTTGTTGTCGAACGGACGAGAAAAGTTTAAAGTTTTTATGGAACAAAGGAAAGTCAACCCTAATACCAAAAGTGGTTGGTAAAGATATCGGGCTATCGGTTTGACATACAATATCGGCCGGGGTTAGAGAACAAAGCGGCAGATGCACTCGCGTGTAAATCGGTCATTTGAACTTCAGCAATGACAAGATATCGGCGAGTTTCGTTAGTCCAACAAGCGGATGAGCTTAAAGAGAATGAGGGGCTGCGAAGATAATGAAGGAAATTAGGGAGAATCCAGGTGTCCCATTCGGCTTTCTCAATAAGTCGGGATAAACTCCTACGAAAAGGACGATCGGTGATTCCCAAAAGTCCTCATTGGTGCCCTTATCGCTACATGAGGGGCACGATGGAAGCATAGGAGGCCACTCTGGGTTTTGAAAACTTACCAAAGATTAGCAACTAGTAATCTATCATGGGGATGAAAGTCGATATCCGTAAGTATGCGGGTCAATGTGATTTGCCAACGTAACAAATATCAAACTCGCCGCCACCGGTTGTTGCGACCCTTACCAATCCCCGATCAAAAGTGGGAGGAGATAGCAATGGATTTTGTGGAGGGGTTACCAAATTTGGAGGGCCGGACACTATACCGGTGGTAGTAGATAGGCCGAGTAAGTATGCCCACTTCATCGGCCCAAAACCCCCTTACCGCTCCAATGGTGGCTGCGATATTCGTAAAAGAAGTGGTTCGGTTACATGGAGTTCAAGTCGATAGTATCGCATCGAGATAAAATCTTTATGAGCAAGTTGTGGAAAGAGTTGTTCCGCTTACAAAGGCACCAAATTAAGTCGAAGCACGGCGTATCATCCTCAATCGATGGGCAACAAAAGTATTGAATCGAACTTTGAAGCTTATCTCGAGGTGTTTTACATCCTCTAAACCGAAAGCTCGGTCCGAGTTGGGTCATCCCTGGGTCGAAAGCTATGGTACAATACCTCCTTCCACACAACAGTCTAAAACTACTCCGCTTCGGATTGTTTATGGTAGAGAACCACCACCATTGATAAGGTATGAAAAGGAGCAGCTATAGTAGCCGCAGCTGAGCAAAGAACTTTTAGAAAGAGATAAGGTTTTAGATGAATTGAAGGTCCAAATTGAATAGAGCCTGTGTAAGGATGAAGATTATTGCCGACGCAAAAATGAGAGAAGTGAATTTTGAGGTTGGAGAAATGGCGTTCTTAAAAATTCGCCCATACAGGCGTAAATCCTTAGCAACGCGCCGGAATGAAAAATTGTCCCCCAAGTTCTATGGACCATTTATGGTGGAAAGAAAGGTAGGGCGGGTGGCATACCAGCTGAAGTTGCCGCCTACTTCTCACATTCATCCCGTGTTTCATGTTTCTCAACTGCGAAAGGTGATAGGGCAGCCTCAAGGCAGATTGGAGCTGCCACCGAGATCAGCGAAGAACTCGAAATGCTAGTCGAACCGAGGTCGCTCGGGAAGTCGCCCACGTCATGGTCAAAATTTGCGAAGCAATCGACGTCCTAATTCGAGGAAGGGATTACCGCTACTTGAAGCCACTTGGGAACCCTTTGAATTGATCAACCAACAATTTCCTCCTTTCACCTTGAGGACAAGGTGAGTTTTGCGAACGGGGTATTGATAGGCCCCAATTCAAAAAGTGTACAAGAAGCGCCTGAGAGGAAAAGGGCAATAAGGAAAGTTCAAGGAGAGGGAGAACAAGACGTGGGGTCCGTAAATCCCAACTGAAGGCATGTGCAATTGGCAAACGGTTAGAGGCATGATGGAGACGGCTGCTGTGGGATAAGAAGCTGAGAGGAATCCGAATTCATTACCATCTGAGTTTTATAGAAATATAGGAGAGAGAGTGAGCCTCTTGAATTGCTCATATATTTGTAATTGCTTTTCTTTATTTCATTCAATCAAAACAATTGTAATCAAATTGTGAGAATCAATATCAATACAATTACGTTTAAATTCCTATCACTATTACAACTTCTTGCATATATACAACTTGGGTTGAAACTCGATCTTCAAATCAGGGGCAGCTGCACCAATCTGGAAAAATCACAGACATCAGGGAATTAATTTCTATCAGCTTGACATCGATATATTAATAAAGTTTGCACCAGCTTCTGTCGCAACCGCTTTTGCAAGCATTGTTTTACCAGTACCAGGTGGTCCAAAGAGCAATATCCCTTGCAAGGCTGCCAAGAGTGACATAGTTAGCACTGAAACAAACAAGAAGAGTTGCCCTACAAGACGAACACACCTAGGGAAGTTCATTAAACTTCTGAACAACTTATAGTACAAATCAAGTCATTTTACCTTTGTCGGCCAGTCCTTTGCTGAACAATTCTGGCCTTTGCAGAGGTAGCATCACCAGTTCCTTCAAAGTGTCCTTCACATTCTCCAATGCTCCAATGTCATCAAAAGTAACTCCAATTTCACCAGGAGGAATAACATCAGCATGGAGTCTTTTCTCAAATTCATTCTCGGTAACCACATCCTGAAAATTCAAGAAATAATGTCCCTATATCAGGTTATGTGATACAAAGTGGAGAACATTTGGTGAACTCATGTGCAACTTATGATAAGACTGCAAAGCTTTACCTTGAGAGATTTCTTCACACTCTTGTTTTCATTTTGAATGCCCTGAAGAATGTTGAGCCCATGTCTAATGCTGCAGAATAAGGGCAAGAAGATGTAAAAACCCTTACCAACATCAGCCAGTCATTTCATTTTTTATTTCTTATCCTTTCTCTTTAATCATCTTTCATTCTATGTCTTCTGATGGTATTACTGTAAAAGAATTCCAATATTAACTCACTTTTCACTTGAAATGACGAGTTTGGATTGTTCGACTGATGCTTCAGAACAGTGCATCAACTGATGAATTAAAGCCCAGCCAACAATTTTTTCAACACCTATCACCATTGGAACAGCAATTAAGAAAAATCAATAGAAGTGCATGGTACTCAATTTGACAATTCAAATTATGTGGAAAGTACTGACTTTCACTAGTCAAAGCTTGGTCTTTGATGCATAAAGTTTCAAGATCGGGACAATCAAGACCAATTCGATTTAGAACCTGAAATCCACACAGAAAAGAGAGAAACACAATGAATCAAGATCAATGACAATCAGCTAATGCAGAGATTTACATCATATGGTAAAAATTTCATTTATACACTAGAAATCGCATTCTACAAGGAAAATCTGTAACAGTGCACTTACCATTAAATAAACCATTCACTTAATCAGTACACCATCATGACAACAACCTTCCCCATATAAATGAAGTTAAAACTATTACTAGAGAAAAACTTGAAAAGAGAGAGCAACGTCGTCCCCCCAAAAAAATGAAGGAAAAAAGCAAATACGAAACAAGAATATAGGTGGAAAATCAGGTACAATTTCGTGCATATAGAAAGCCATCCAAACCATGTCCATCAGATAACTCTTGGTGTTATATAGAACTTGCAGCTATGTTTAAGAACAGATGGGTAGATTTAACTCATATTCATACGTACTGCAGAAAACCAACAAAAAAAAGCAGATAATAAGTATGTCCAATGAGCAGAGATGACTCACCGAGCGAATGCTACCAACAATTGACTGTGATTTCATTGTTTCAATATCACGGTCCAACTGCTGTTTCCAGTCCAATAGTACTGTTTCATCCTGTCAAATTTTAACCGCATCGGAAGCCGGAATTTAACAGTAACAAAACGCATAATAAACAGAAAACAACTTTGATTACCTCAGGAATCTGTATAGTCACTTTATTTGGGAAAAGACGACTGAGCTGCTTCAGTGTCTTTGAGGTTTCTTTACTTCGATCATGCAACCTATTACTAGTGTTCTAGAACAACGGAAAAAGACAAGGTACCTAAGCGTGAAGTGTGGAGAAGACACCCTCATATGAAAAAAGCGTGAAAAAGACAGTCAAACCTATTTTGACCATCTATAACGTGAGCCCAGCATCCCAAAGGCGCAATTAATAAGAGCCTAAACACTAAAGACACCTTTTCATTTTATTTTATTTTTAGTTTTTAAAATTACATAAACTAATTAAATAAAATAAATTATTATTATTAATCTTAGAATAATTAAAATACAATTGAAAATAGGAAAGCACCTTATTTCTCCGAACTCGCCTTAAGTTCATAAAGCTTGAAGCTTAATTTGACTGTTTTATCAAGCCTTACACGTTTTAAAACCTTACCTTCTATACTCTCTTGTCCTCTCCATTCCTATTTTTTGTTTTTTGGTTTTATATAAAAAATATCAGAGCCTAAAAATCATATATATAGTCAACCTCATATTTATTAAAAATATAATTTTGTTTTTGTAGTAAGCTAATTTGCATCTACCACAAGCTAGTCTATTTGAAATACACAATAACTTAATTAAAATCATCAAAGCTAATTTTATTCCTCGAGAACGTTTCAGGTGCTATACAAACACTGATGCTAACAAACCTGAAGCGTTGCTTTGAATAAAGCATCAAAGTCACCATACACAAATAGAACAATAATGGAGCTAATGAACACAAAACTTACAAGGGCATCGAGCTCGTTCAAGATACAAAACGCATAGCTGCGACATAATTTAGTTGAATCAATACCATCTACAAGTTGCACGATCCATGTCATAAGCAATGACTTTTCATGCCTTTTTGATGGATATAGTCCAGAGAAGGTCCGAATCAGATCGGATGGTTACTATCTCTCCTTTTACAATGTTTGAAGTGCTGATCAAGCCACCAAACCTCATTTCTGTTTCAGCTGAAAGGCAGTATAGCAACCACGTATCAGGAACAGAAGGACAAAATTTACCAAAGGTGGAATTTTATTCAAGAAAGGAATCTCATTGGAACTGTCTCGTCTTGACTAAAGAAACCGAGGTCTTCAAATACCAGCCTTTGGAGAAAACAACCCCCCCCCACCCACACACACACACACAACCCCCCAATGCAACTGCCAAATAGAAGTTGTCTCTAGGGTCAGTTGACAATTACACAAGACATGATGGTGCACGAAAGCACCACTAACGGGAAGATGCAGGATTCGATGTTCATTGGCCGATGGCATAAAGGGAAAAAAAAGAAAAGAATGCATAATGTAATGAAAGATACTTACTAAGATCCCACTGAAGTCCAGTGGTTGTAGTACTTTTAGATGGCATGCCAATGGGGATGAGTCCACAATGTGGGCCCTCAACAGAGGATTGGATATGGATCTCATGAGGATGACTACTTGGAAGAAGTTGGATGAGGCAATCGTCTGATAGAAGAACTATTCGGATGGTTGAGAAACGACATAGAACGTTGATATTCCCAGTTTCATGGTCAAACCTCCCACCAAGTGCTCCAGCAACAAGAATACATAACTAAAATTTAAGAACAGGCATAACCGAATAGAATGTCAATAGATAAGTGAAAATAGGAGAAAAGGGAAAGGAAAGATCCATCATTATTAAATGTTTCAGATTCCATCAAGGTTGATAATAAAAATAAGAATGTGAAGAATTTGAATGGAAGGCATTAATAATGTAGAAGAGGAATGGAAAATAACAATGGTAAACCGCTAGAATTCATCCTATATGGTTTCAGTTTCAAGTCCCATTTACCACTTCCCAAGTTTTTCAGTTTATATGAGACGGTTTCTTCAAGAAAGAGTACCTTCCCAGGTTTTAGTTATATGAGATGGTTTCTTCAACAAAGAGTACACATGATGACAAGATGGATCATAAACAAAGATCAAGCATAAGTTATATAGATATTGAGCATGGAGGTGATGGAACATTTGGAGCATTATACATACATTTTGTTTGTCCAGATTTGGTAAGTCACGTATATATGCTACACATTTATAAAAATCCGTAGAATCCTGATCATGAGAAGCATCTATTGTCTTGGTTCCCTGCATTTGATAAGCAAGCAATAGATACTCAGAAAATGGTTTCTTGGAACATACCAAAGAATGAGTTAAATTTTTTTATGTTTACATTAATTAATTCCCAGAACTATATGCTTAAAAAAGCAATATCATTATATATTAAGCTGAACAACTTGACCTGGCTACTAAATTTCACAACTCAAAATGAGCATCAATTGTCTGCAGTCATCAAAATTTAAGAATATACAGACATTATTAAGTTAAGCAGTAACACCAAGAAGTAGTTAAGAAAACAATGGTGTTTTATCGAATTAGGATCTAAAATGATCACGATTCAGAAGTAGGGAACTAGATCCTTAGTAATAAGGGTCGTATCAACATAATGAAAATCTAGAGTACATCTTTTTTTTCAAATAACACATGATGGCAAAAGCTTCACCATATAAATAATGGGGTCGTATCATGATCTGAATTTGTCAAAGCCTGGCCTTATATTTCCCTGCAATGAAAGTGGAATTTAAGACGACTCGTCTCATGCGATCATACTGGGAAGAAAGTTACATTGATATGGAAATTTAAAATTAGTGACATCCTCAGCAAGCAAAGATACAAAATTAGGGTTCAAAACTCTACCCCAGAGTCTATACCCTTCTGGGAAGATATATGTATAACTTTGAAAGATTTGCTGCATTTAAAAAAAAAAATACAACTATCTCACCATATTTGAGTAGAACTCCAATACTTCTGCTCTAATTGAATCCATGTCTCCTTTTATTACATCTGGCTTATACCTGGATCACCCACATAATTATAAGTTCCAAAATGTTAGACAAATATCTATCGTATTTTTGTCATTTGTTCTTGCAAAGCATAGGATAAGGATATTAAGAACTAACTCCAAACACCAAAGTTTTATCAGCATAATCAATATGCTCAAGAATTTTATCTGATCAAATCTGAGACTCAAAAAACAAGAAGCAATTCATTCAATACAGTATATACTGTTCATGCAATTCTGGAAACTGTGAGAATCATTCCCAACTCCCAACCCCAAAAAAAAAAAGGGGTCAGCATAAAGACTGCAAAAGAGGCAAATGAAAATATCAAAGTTGCAAGAGCCAACTATAAAATTATGTTGATTCAAACCCTCATGCTTTTACTATATTATCAATTTTAAGCGGATCCTATCACCTACAAAGATTGATAAAAGCAATTTCTCTCTTTTCAGTGGGCAGAGTGCTCACTGAAAGCATGACACATGAATTCTCAAAATAGATCATAGACAAAAGCTTCATGTTTACGTCGCAGCATGAAGTCCTGCACAGGGGTTCACAACTAGTAAACTAAATCCTTGAATTTACCCTTTGAATTGGGTTTCTTATAGCAAGGCCACCAATTTCATTCTTGCATAAACAATCACATGATTAACACCAAAGAGGTACAAAAGAGCATAATCACAATTATTGTTCTTATTCTCCTCTCTTCCCTTCCATAGACACACAGATTGAAATGAGTAAGAAGCTCATCTATTTTCTTTTTCTTCTTAAGCCAGGGTAGAAAATGAGAAAGAACAGATCTTTGTTTAATTTGCAGAACCCCAAAATTATCATACATCCTTCAAAATTCATTTTTGATCCTTTTGTTTTAAAGTCAAGTATCCTTTTCTATACTTAAACTATTCTAGATGAAAACAGAACACCAAAAGTAAACATAGCCAAGCTTCTATTGAGAATTTCCAGGCATTTGACTAAAATTTAAATGATCAGAGAAAATCCACAACTTCCAATTGAAAAAGACGTCAATTATCCACTGTATATATCTCACATGCACCTGAAATTTTTTAAAAAAAAAAATACAAAAGCAAGTATACTATAGTACTATTGCAACATGCAACAAATGTATTAAATACTCTTCCATAACTGATGATCACGTCATGCAATCGCAAAACAGTTAGTAACCCTGGATCGATAAAAAGCTTAAGCTGTTGGAGAGGTACTAGAGGTATTCACTTAAATCGTGTCTTCAACATGCCACTAACGTGCAGCCTGGACTCATTTTGCACAATTTATAAATAGATCACGACAAGATTTGAAGTCAATTCCATCTCGTCTAAAAGTTTGTTAGAGACCACCACGTGTATTCATTTCAATCTTTCAACAATTTTGACAAACCTTTTTCGAATAGCAAAGGCATCTTCATCAGGAAACAATTGCGGAAACTCATCATACAGGTGATTCGCTCCGCCATCTGCACACACACGAAAGCGTGCTGTTCTACACAGAATTATTAATCTATGTTTTTACCACTCCCGATAAATACATCAAAAAGAGTAGAACTAAATTAAAACAGAAAAAAAAAATTGATTAAAAAATGAGGAAACTTATAACTACCGTGGTTCCAGAGCAGTGGAGTGAATTTGGGGAGGGGTTGATTAAGTACTACCAGTGAGTATAATAGAGAGAAGCCATTGTCAGGAAAATCAGGAAGGAGAAACGTTGAGGAATGAATCATCAAATCCATGTCGCTCTCTCTCTAATCGAAAATTCAATTCAAAGTTATGTGAACAGGCACAGAATCTGAATTTCAGATTTTGTGGAAACACAACTATAAACTAGTATATACCGCTTACCATGCGGTGAGATTCGACCGTAGGGTTACGTTTCAACTTCAATGTTAAATCAATATGACAAAGTAGAACTGCAAAAGAATAACAAAATAGTGATGAGTAATTTTATTTTTAAATACATAAATAAAATTAAACTAAAATTAAATTTTACCAGGAATCCAAAATAAAATGTTGAAGAGTCATGAGAGATACAAACCTATTGGAAAAAATATTAAACATCAATATTGAGTTTTTAATATAAGATCACAAAAATCGACATTAATTACACGTGTCCAAGCCTACCAGGTTAAAAGTAGTCACTTATAATTTGTATAGTGCGCAAGCGTTCCTCCTCTTAAAAATTTATGTAATGCTACGATTTATAAAGTCTTAAAAAATGATATCATATTATACAACAATCGAGAGAGAAAAATACTTCGAAACCTGATAGTACACAACTTCTTACTTGAGCAATCCTAACAACTAATTCCAAAAAATTGCAAAGTAAATGATTCAGATTTACATAGTTAACAAGAAATGTTTTCTAATAAATCAATTTAAGTATTCAAATCCCCTAATTGGATGCAAGAAATCTGTCATACTCCAAATTCAAAGGATCATTTGCTGCTATTACCACGTAAATAGATATATACATAACTAGGTTATCTTCACCAACTATTTATATAATTTGAAACTTTTTATCTATATATAAAAAAAAACACAGAATGTGAAATTATAGTTAGTTATGAATAGCGCAGATACAAGATATTTCAAAGGTTCATTTGCTGCCTATTACCACATGATTATTACCATTTAGTTCAACAGTTCATTTGCTAACTATCCTCTATTTACCCATGCCTCCCAGGCTTGTATCCCTGATATAGGTGTTGCTTTGTGAATGATTATGGTGACTCATTCATTGGTTCTGAGATAATTTTACATATTTCAAAGGTTCATTTGCTATCTATTACCATTTATATAATTTCAAACATTATTAGAAAAAATGAATAATATTAACAGATTGGGAAGATAAAGCATTAAAGGTGCATTTAAATGATGGATAGCTCTACATACAGAGAATTACCAAGCATTGGCGATTAAATGCCGTGGCTGAATCCATAAAATACACAGCAAACCCACTTTAAGGACAAAGTTAATTGAGGAGTCTTGCTTGTAGACAAATGCTAAATCCTAACAGTTTGTTTTGCACACATAATTATAAAAACGAAAAGTAATCATAAACTTAAATCAAAATGAATTTACCAACTTTGGTCTATGATTCAGTTTTTTATTTTCCGAAAATCAAAAACACCAAACTCCTTTACATAATAGAATTTGCATGCCAAGAGACAATAACTTTAATTCAGGAAATTGGCATCCGCATACAAATATTTAAGTGGAGACCTGTTTCCTATCTTTCATACAGTGTATTTGGTATCATTTCCCACCTATGAAAATTATACTCTCCCAATTTATTTGTTTTTCTTTTACTTTTTTTTAACTTCCATGACTCTGTTCCTAAAATAATTCCATCAAGTAGAACAATATAGCTAGAACAACAACGTAAACCGTTGAAACTTGTCTTGAATGTCTCTTCACAGCTCATAAACAAATAGTAAAACCTGAGCTAAGACTAATTTGAAAATGTAACTATTATGCTTATAGATTCCCTTTATTCAAATTTTGAACAAGAAGTTAATGAAACTCACTAATTGACACAAATATTGTAAAGTAAATAGTCCTAGTTTTCATTCTTTTATTAGATGAATGTCGCTAGTATATTAAGAAGAAAGTTTTTAGTAGTTGTGGATGACTAGAAGTAGCTTCTGGAGTCTTGACAAAGCAACTTAGATGTGAAACAAATCCTCAGACTGGAAATCTAGATTCATAAATATCTGAGCAGCAAATAATTAAATCAATTCTCTGGGGGTGGGGCTGTAGAGATAAGCAGACAACAATGAAAACACAGGAAATCCAAATTAATTGTTGCATAATTTCCTGTAAGCATACAGGTATATCTATAACAATGGATCGATCGGAAATAGAACGTAGTTACCTCGGGATTGATCGACGGATCGCAGCCGGCGGAGTTACAGGACAGCAGAAAATTATCTGGTAGAACAAGAGTTAAATTAACAAAAACAAAAAACAAAAAGAGCAAAATAAATATGAAGGATTTACCTGTGGAAGTTGGTTGATAAAAATCTCCCGTTTATGCCTTCAATTCCAACAAATTAACAAATCTGAGAGAAAGATTGGTCGACGCATTGGAGATTTGAGGAGAGATTAGAGATGAGATGATCCGTTGTGGAGAGCAATTTTGCGGAGATTTGAGGGGAGATGAGAGATTTGAGAGGGGAGATGGGTTGTGGAAAATTTTGATTGAATACTGACTTGGCTTTTTATTTTGGACCAATAATTGAACATGGACATCCCCCACCCCCATCCCCACCCCCAAAACAAGAGGAACCTGGAGATATTCCCACCTGTTTGCCGGTCCAAACCATTGGGGAGGAGAAATCTCCCCTGGTCGGGGGTACAAGACCTTTTTTTGTTTCTTTTTATTTTTTTAAACTTTTTTTAATTTTTAAAAATAAATATTTATGATTTAAAAAAGATGGTGACTTTAAATACATTTTTTTTATTTTATTTTCTCTTTAATTTATTGGATAAATAACACTCACCGTCTTCATTCTTTCAATTTTATAACAATATTATCTTCATTCACGGGTTAATTACACTATATACCACCGAACTTTACACTCTATTTCATTTATACCACCAAACTTTAATTCGTTTCATTTATACCACCAAACTTTATACTACGTTTCATTTATACCACCGAACTTTATACCATGTTTCATTTATACCATCGAACTTTAATTCGCTTTCATTTATACCATCAAACTTTAAAGTTATTTTCACTTACTCATATTTTATTTTTTCTTTCTAGCCCTTCACTTTTACTTTTATCTATTTCGCCCCATTTCCATATAGTTTTATTATAAAATAAATTAATATAATTATTTTGTTGTTGAGTCAAGACATTTAGTGAATTAGCAAGTAATATAATAAGATTGAGATAAAGAAAATGACTTCCTTTGATTTGGTTCAAATTTAATCAATAAAATAATAAATTTTTAAGTTGAGGATCTTAATTTTTACTCGTCTCAACTTAAAAATTAAAAATTATGACATTAAATTTTATCCTCAACTTAATTTTTATCCGCTGAAACGAATTAGTTGAATTTAATGTCATAAATAATGAGTTATTAGCAAAGTAAACAAAAGTTAAAGTGAATGGGCTAAAAAGAAAAATAAAATAAGAATAATTGAAAATAACTTTAAAGTTCGGTGGTATAAATGAAACGAATTAAAGTTCGGTGGTATAAATGAAACATGGTATAAAGTTTGGTGGTATAAATGAAACGAATTAAAATTCGGTAGTATAAATGAAACTGAGTGTAAAGTTCAGTGGTATATAATGTAATTAACCCCTTCATTCACCCTAAATAGTCCTTTAGACAATTTTACCCATAATTTATATAAATTAAAATAACAAAAAAAGAAAACATAATAAAAAAATTATAATTTAGGTCTCTACCTTTTTTAAAAGTACAAAATGATCTGGTTAGAACTTATTCCATAGTAAAAATGCAAGCAAAAATACCACACAAAAGTGGTAATTTCACAAAATCAAGCTATGTCTTCTTACCACCAATCAGAGTATTAAGGGTGTATTTGATTGGTATGCATGGAAAAAGGTGGAAAATGAAAATATTTTCCATGTAAGGTGGAAAATAAATTCTACTATATATGTGAAAAATATTTTCCAAGAAAGTAGGAAAAATGTCTTTAAATCGTCAGATTTGTAAAATCTATTTTATTTTCCATGTCATGAATCAAACAACAAAGCGAAAAATAAAATTTTTGATTTAACAACATTTTTCATTATTTTTGTTATTTTAATTTATTTAAACTAGGGGTGAAATCGTCCAAAATGAATATTTGGAGACAATCTGTGCGAATGAATGAAAAGATGGAACTGCAGATAAAATTGAATTGAAATAATATTGTTACAAAATTAAAAGAACGTAAACTATGAATATAATTAACTCAAATAAATAAGGGTAAATTTCACTAGGAGTCCTCAACCTTTTGTAAATGTGAACCCATATATCCAACTTACCATTTATTTCAAAAATATTCCCAATCTTTTAAAACTATAGCACCCATATCCCCCGACTAACAGAAAACATTTATTTGAAGGTTAAATGATCACACATGTGATGTCGGATTGAAAATGTAAAATTGTTCAAATTATTTATTTTATTTCAAAACAAACCAAATGATAACTTCAACTTTCACTAGAAATCTTAATAAGGTAAAACTTATCAGTGTTGATGAAACATAATTTCTTTGCTTCAACTTATTCCCAACATCACGTCAATGTTATGTGGTAATTTAACGTATTAACATTATAAAGTTAAGCTTTGCTTACTGTTGACGTCGGAACCCGCAGCGTCCACGTGTCAACAGATCTCCAGTCACTCTTCTACCAACATGTATGTTATCTGCACACTCGGACGACCGTTAAGCACCAAGATCACCGGGGAAAAAGGGTTTGGCAATAGTTGGTACTCCGACGATCTAGTAAACTACCGGTATATAGAAATAATACACAGGAGGAGGTAAGTAATTGGGTGTGGGAGAGAAACAGGCAGAAGTTTGAGCAGAGTTTAGGGTGGGATTCAAGTGTGAAAAAGAGCGTACTAAAAATTTTGATACTGAAAATGTGCGTACATTAGAATAACTGGAATCTGATATTTATAGGAGGAGAATCCTAATTAATTTAGGGAAGCAATCAATTAGAATTCTGTTGAGATTCTCTTTCCTTATCAGATAAGATAGGTTCCAATCTCACCGTGATCTTCGAGATTGCATCTTAATCTCTCTCAATCTCTAAGATTGTGTTGCCGATTTCATTGGATTGGGATATGGTTTCCTTGTAACAATCAAACACAATCTTTCTTGAGATATCCTTTTAACTGTCCCAAAATATCTGATTATATGCGGACTATAATAAATACGAAGCTCGACGAGGCTCTCTAGGTCGGCCATGAGTGTCGAGGCCCTTCATGGGCCTCGCAATACTTTAATTCAAGAATGCTAAGATGTCTGATGGGCCTCCGAGGCCCTCTTAGAATTTGCGAGACCCTTGCTGGGCCTATATGAGACTTCCGCTGGGCCTTTGCTAACGTGGAGGCTTTACCAAAATCTGGTGATAACAATAGTCCCCCAAGTCCAAGCCTATTATTTATATCAGGTGTGGGATTTTAAGAAGGAGTATTAAATGAGGACGAAGGCCTTTAGAAAGCGAACCTCCAATTGAATCCGTGGGATCAGCTCTCCCATTATATCTCTTCATATGAGGCATTTTGAACCCTGCGGAGAGTTCTCTAGCCTTCAACTCTTTGGAGAACGGGAGGTCCTCGTCGTCCTCGTCGTCGTCAAGGTCGCACAACCATTCTGGTATTTCATCCGCAGCCCTGGAGTCCATTCTCTTCTCTCGGTGGTCATCGCTGGGCTTGCCACGCCGGCTATTCAACGATTGAGGTCGAGCCACAGACGACCCGGCCCCCAACTGGTCGAATACGCTGGCAGAGGCGACCGACTTTTCCACTTGCCCCACGAGGTCTCTCCTGGTTACTGGGAGTTTACTCGTTGAGGATTGGCGAATCATCTTGAGACCGACAGTTTTCGATCGAGCCAGATCTCGAAGGACTTCGCAGGGCACAGCTACGCTTGGGTCCATGTTGAAGGGATGGATTCTCCAACAGTTCAAGCTCCACCTTCATCCGGGTATTGTCCAGCTTCAGGTCCTGGCACGAATTTTCTGTTGCCATGCTCTTCTGGTAGAAAACACATTTTACCACAAGTTTCGTGTTGTGTAACGTTTTTCGTTTCCCACAGACGGCGCGCTAACTGCTGACGTCGGAACCCGCAGTGTCCACGTGTCTGCAGATCTCCGGTCACTCATCTCGCTAACTCAGATGTTACACCGCACACTCGGAAGACCGTTAGGTACCAAGATTACTGGGGAAAAAGAGTCCGGCGATCGTTGGTACTCCGACGATCTAGTCAACTGCCGGTATATAGAAATAATACACGGGGGAGGTAAGTAATTGAGTGTGGGAGAGACAACCAAGCAGAAGTTTGAGTAGAGTTTAGGGTGGGATTCAAGTGTGAAAAAGAGCGTACTAAAAATTCTGAGTACTGAAAATGTGCATACCTTAAAATAACTGGAATCTGATATTTATAGGGGGAGAATCCTAATTGATTTAAGGAAGCAATCAATTAGAATTCTGTTCAGATTCTCTTTCCTTATCAGATAAGGTAGATTCCAATCTCACCATGATTTTCAAGATTGCATCCTAATCTCTCTCAATTTCTGAGATTGTGTTGCCGATTTCATTGGATTGGGATATGGTTTCCTTATAACAATCAAACACAATCTTTCTTGAGATATCCTTTTAACTGTCCCAAAATATCTGATTATATGCGGATTATAATAAATACGAAGCTCTCTAGGTCGGCCATGAGTGTCGAGGCCCTTCATGGACTTCTCGCAATACTTTAATTCAAGAATGCTAATATGTCTGATGAGCCTCCGAGGCCCTCTTAGAATTTGCGAGGCCCTTGCTGGGCCTATATGAGACTTCCGCTGGACCTTTACTAACGTGGAGGCCTTACCAAAATCTGGTGGTAACACTTACCAACTTGGATTGGTATCTAGGAATTTAATTTTACTCCATGTTTTCATGAGATCTACGTGTCAATTTAACGAAGATTTTTGTCATTTTAGACTGAGTATAAAATTATAATAAAAATGAAGGACTAATATGCTTTTTATTTTTTTTACTTTTTAAATTTTGAATAACAACTTGTTAATAAACTATTTTTTCCAAAAATAAATAATTATGAGGTGAAGTGGAGTGGAGACCACGGGTGCCGGTCAACTCAAAGCTCTATTATTGGAGCTAATTGGTGCCGGTCAAAGACAAAATATGGGGCAAATTGGCAAAAATAGGGGGGATAGAGAAAAACATGATTTTTGTCAAATGTAGCAAAATTATAAAATACAGTAAATTAAGAATATGTTTGTGAATATTTATAAATTGGTTAAATATCATTTTTTTTACACATTTGATAGGATTTATAATTGTTATCTATTTTTTATCTACATATTTCGTAGGGCCCACTGCTTATAATCTACAATTTTTTTTTTACTAAACGTACACTAAATTACAGTGTTTGTAATTTTTTGTTGGTAAAATTTAGAAAACTTTGTATTTAGTAAGTTACAATACACTTTATGTTAATCATGTTAGTGTATGTAATTTTTGACAATTTGAATTTAAAAATGTTAGTTGAGTTGTTATTTATAAATTGTGATATAATGATTGATTTATTGTTTTTCTATAATTTATATTACAAATTATGTAATAATCATTTACATTCTTACATATTTTAATGAAAAATTTAGAAAATTGGCCAAAAGCAAAAGTTGATTTTGAAAAATGACGACTTTTAATAATATTTGTAAACATGACAATTTTTAGATGCATTGTCAAATATACCATTTGTAAAAATAAAGTTCTTTCTAACTTCAAAGAGAAGTTATCTACGGTTATTACAATTAACCAATAGACAATTCCAATTATCTGTAAACATGAATGTAAACACATTTTTATTTTTGTTATACAATATCAATGACATTTCCACATTTGAAATCTTGATAATCGAAATTATTATTTGAAGGTAATGAAATGTTAATATTTTTTTATTAAGAATTTGAAACTTGTTATAGTAGTAACCTCAAACGTTGAAGATTCGTAGGTTTAAAAAACGACAGTAAATTTTGAACTGTAGTTTTGTCATTTTTTTTTCTTTTTGTTATAGACAGTTTAACTGTTGTTTACTGTCATTTCCACAGTCGTCTTCAACGACAATTTTTTCCAACCATACACCAATCCAACTTCTTTCAACAAATTTTCTGCAAGTTCAAACTAATCCACCACAAACATATAAAAATTTGTTCTTTTGTAGCCCAAATTAATCTACAAAGGAACTAACTTACTTGAGTTTGGTGGTGGGTATTGGTGGTGTGGCAAGTGGGACGAGATAGTGACTGCTTGCGCAAGGTGTTTAAGATTCTAGTTGTCGGTATGATGTTTATGAAATTTGTATTTGACTTATTTTGAATATGATAGATTGAAATCCCCACTACTTTTTTAATTTCCTACGTTAAATTTTAAATTGCAATGAAGATCTCCAATATTTATTCATTACCACATTTATGTCTAATTTTTTATTTGTCGTATTCTTATTATTAATCTTTAACTAATTAGCACATCTTGTTCACTAATAACAATTTTTATTCAAGTACTCTATTAGTGTGCTTTGAAATGATGGAAAATATTTTATCAAATTTTTATATTTGTTGATCTTTTTTGCTTATTTAAAATATGAGGGACGATAAGTTTTGTTTTTTGCCCTCCTATTAGAATTTTTGGACGATAATTGTCATCGATAAAATAAAATATGTGATGATTAAGAAAATGTTGAGGATAAATATGCGACAAAAAAAAATTTAAAAATATAAGTGTGATAATGAGAAAATGTTAAGAACTTTCAATATTGTAGTGTAAAAAACAAAAAAGTGCGGTGGCTTCAAAATGACCATAGTGTGAGGAAGGTGAAATTTGTAATTCCACCACCACTTCCTCCGTCAAAACCAAGAGAAATATGTGGCTGCCATCAAGTGATCAAGACGCCTTGTTTGACTATTGCAAACCTTGCGTCCGTTCTCTTTTCTCTTAAATAAAAATTATAAAAAAATAAAATTCTTAAAAAATAAAAAAAATTTAAAAAAAAAATTATAAAATTATATAAAAAAATTGTATAAAAATGAAAATTCTAATATACTACAAAAATAATTCAAGTCTTTATTTGCTATTTAATTTAAATTAAAAAATTTATTGAAATAAAAATAGATTAAAAAATAGATTAGCATAAAATTAATATATTTTACTGAATAATCAAATTTATTGAATAACACGATATAAACAATGTTTTAAAATTTTAAACAAAACGTGTTTTCTAATTTTCTGTTTTCAAAAATAATTTTTTAGTATAACAAATGAAACGCGTTTTCAACAATCATAAAACCAAAAACTCAAAATTGAAAACTTAAATGTAACATGTCTTTCAAATGAACTCATGCATTAGTCTATTAATTTTTTTTTTGATTTCGGTTGCGCTTTCACTTAACTAATCTTGAGGAGGCGCGCCTTCCAGGGGTGAATTTTTGAAATACCGTGTCAAACGCTTGGTCGTCGAAGGTTCCGCGCTCGCAACTAATCTTGAGGAGTGGCGGCATTCCCTCACAGGGTGAATTTTGAAATGGCCGTGTCAAACGCTTGGAGTCGTTGAAGAGCTCTAACTTATACCAAATAAGTTTTAAAGGCATCTTTTAGTAAAATAGACTAAAATACCTTTTTATAATATCAATTAATGTGATTATCGACATCGCACCATTCATAGCGCCGGCTTAACGCACCATCTGAATGTGCGTCGGTTAACATATGGTCTCGTTAACCGACACCATTAGCACTTGTTGTTGGTCTGTTCGCGATTATGGGTCTGCGTTAATGAGCCTTGGGGCCTGTTAACAAACTCAGGGTCCGCATAGCGCGCTTTATCTTAACATGCAGCTTGGGGCTCGCTAATGCACCCATGGTCGGCTAACGTATGTGTTACTTATATATTCGTTAACGCAGATTGATTTTTTTTCAATTAATCCATCCAAATCAACTCGGATTTGCAAGAATTTAAAGTAAAAATCATGATTCATACTCCGAGTTTATATTTTTTTTCATGATTTATACTACAAAATCCACAATTTTTACCGTGAATTAAAAGAAAAGATGGAGAATGATGAAACTTCTTACATAAATGAAATGGGTTGGATTTTAACATTGAAATGGGTTGGATTTTACCATTGAAATGGGTTGGATTCTAACCTCGAATCTTCTCTCTTCATGATAAATGAATTTGAAATGGGTTGGATTATAACCATTTCAAATGAATTTGAAATCGTTTGAAATGGTTATAAGCGGGGAAGAAGACAAGGATATATTTGGTAATTTACACACCAAAATTGGTCAACTACCATTTTGGAAAATTGGTCGGGTCACCTGGCCATTCACCACTATTCCCACTCCCCCTGTTCGCCACCCAGGTAAATCCGGATGCAATCACACCTTATTATACACTTGGGCCGGACATTCGACGATTCTCCTCCCTATTGACCACTGCCTTCCAACATTAAATGTTGCCTTCCAACAAGAAATGTTGCCTTCCAGGTGCCACGGAAATTCGAACCCTTGATCTTCCGTAGAGAACCCTTATGCTTTACCACTGCGCCATGCCCGTAGGAACTGTATTAGTCTATTAATTAATCCTCCTCCAGAAGGATTTTTTTTTTTTATATCTTTGAAGCGCCTGAAAATAGTATTAACGTCAGCAGTAACATTTCTAGATCAATTCCTTCAATTCCTTCCAAAAGAGGCTTTGTTGTTCATGGCTTGTCCTCAGCACATGTTTGGCAGAATTTAAAATAATTTTTTTTTTCATACATTTTTTAACTAAATATTTTATAAAATCTACAATTTTTCAACAACACATTTCATTATTTTTTATCAAAATCTCTTAAAAATATATTTTTAAACTACAAACCACTTAAATTCTACCTTTTGGAATAATTTGATAATTTGCAATTTGAAAATACAATTATAATATTTACATTATTCAATACCTAACTTTTATAATCTTCAATTTCTTTAAATTCCAGTTTCACATTTTGACGTCCACAAATCACAATTTTGCTTAATAATGCAACGAGGGTTATAAAAATAATTTTGCACAATTTCTTGAGTTAATGTACATTGTTAACTTGGTTGAATAAGTTGACATCGACCTAAATTTTTTTATTAACCATTGGGACCCACATAAAAACTTACAAAAAATTGATTCTGCCAAAGAATCATTTTCAGACATAGGCTAACTTTTTTTCTTATATGCGTTTTTCTTTAAAAAAATTGTACTTTTCGTACCAAACCTTTACAACTTTACTAATCTATCCTCAAGACATTTTTTTAACACTAGACACGTTCGACCTTTTACTTAATTACAAAAATAAAACAAAAAACAGCAAACACCAATAGAAACGTGATTTGTAATTAAATGAAAAATTGAAAGTGTTTGATGCTAAAAAATAGATTAATAACAAACTACAAACTTGTCATTTTCGGATCTATTCTTTCGCATATTTAATATTAAAGGCAATAATATCTTTTTACACCACTTCAAGAGAATTTTTAATTCCATACGCCACTATTTGTATGAATTAATAAAACGTTGGAGACCATACGCACCATTAAAATTTAACAAGAACAAAATCACAACAAAGTGAAAAGATTAGAAACCTATAGTATAATTTACACTTTTTTTTTTCCTTATGTTTTATATGGCAACTAAATATATTCACATCATTTTTAAATTCTCCATTTACTGTTCACTATTGTACAGTCTATCATAGGGTTAAAAACACTAGTGGTGACTAAACCATTACCAAAATTTCACACTTGTTACTACATTTCAGTTTGTTCTAAGAACAATCGTTCCTTCTTTCAATTAGTAGACCAACAAACAGCGGCAACCTAGTTGGTAACTTGGTTGAAAAATGACTAAACTGTCACACTATCTTTTGACTAAGGGACACGAATAGAATCACCAAATTATATCAAAGTTCAAGTTTAGTGCTCGACTTGAAACAAAATCAAGTTTAGTAGCTCACATGAAATGTATTTGACCGGTCTGTCACCAAACAAAATAAATAATTGGAAATTTACAACAGAAAAAGAAGCCCATCCTACCTTAAATCAACTGAAATGACAACCAATCACTCAACAATTAGCACAAAATATATTAGCTAACAATATTTCAGTGCTTTTCTTTCGAGTCAATTTTCACAGATAACATCACTAACAATGCACTGTTAAAAAGAATGATGTAAAAAATGAATAATCCATTAAAAAATTCAACCGAAAGTCCAGAAGATCTACACACTAGTTATCAAAGCCATTGAATGTTGAGAATATAAGTAAGGTCTATAAAACAGAGAACTACTCCACATGAAGCAAGTCCAATGCATATTTTGATTGACCAGCTCAACCATACCTGCCCACTTCCACCCCACCAAATAAAAATAAAAATATCCGACATATACACACACAGAAAAAGGGAAACAAAAGAAATTTTCTAAGACCATTAGTGCCACTGCTCTTATCCAATCCTGATACTTAAATTGTCAGACGGCACCAAGAAAGAAAAGAGTCGGCCGAAAATAAATATGACGATGTTCATTAAATTACTCGACTTGTATATACAGACAAGAGAGACCCACAGAAGTAAAAAATTTAGTCACACAAGATTGAGAGATACTTTAAAACTTTATCTGGTCAGGGAGAGATACTTTAAAACTTTTATCTGGTCAGGGTGAAGTACCCATGAACTTAAATATGATACATGAGGGCCAGTTCCACAGAAGAGGGTTTTGGGTGAGAGGAACCTGAAACTGGATTTCCATGATCACAGGCCCCAACCATCTCATCAGACCCACCAAATAGGAAAAAAAAACCGCCTAAACAAGGAAACGATATACAGCTTTAGTACCTCCTTTACATGAAGTAGCTAAGTGATCTCTTCTTTCTTGAACCACCTTCTCCATAAAGTTCATTCCATTGGAGAAGCTCATTCATGTTATGTGATTCTGGCGAAACACTAGCGCATACCTGCATTTAAACGAGAAACACAATTAATTGTTTTAATGCCTGAGGGAAAAAAAAAAAAAAGAACAAGGAAAAAGGCCATTAGTCAAAAACATAATAGCCAGTCGTAAGATAGGTGCCCTGCACGAACAACCTTGAAATCCACTATCACAGGAGCCACTAGCCCAAGTTCTAGCAACAATACCCTAAGAAGCACGTACATGCCAACATTGATTTTTCAAAATGTAGGACACAAACGTCAGGGACAAGTTGATTTAAATTCTTTAAATTCTATATTTCTATAATATATCTTTATTTTATACTTTTTATTTTTTAATGAAACAAATACGTTTTTAGTTTTGAATTTTGTTGTCTATTTGTTATATTAAAATAACTTTTGAGTTGAACTATATATTACTACTGTCAAAGAAAGAAGAGTGCTTATAGTAGAAGAAAACAAGTTCGACATGAAATTGATAGAACTTTTACGAAGTTGTTCACTTTTTTAGACAAAGTTAATTAAAAATTTCTTTACTTTCATATTCCGGAATTTACAAAATGTGATTTCTGTGTACTGTGTCAAAGAAAATGCTCGTTCGCATGTTAGAACTATAAGGAATATAAACAATATAAAACACACCACATGGAAGTGCCCGAGGAGCGTCCATAAAGTATCCCCCGAGCATCGGAATAGATGAAAATTAGAAGAAGCCACGTGGCATGTTGAACACGTCCCAGAGTGTCCGTCCGACTCGACACAACATATATATGTCGCACACGCAGTTCGCCACCCAAGTAGGAGTGTCCATACTTCATGGCACATATTTAAACCATCTATACATATCATACAAAGATGTGTCCACATATATCCACGCATGTTTATAAGCGTGCACGACAGACGTGTGTGTATGACGTGCACTTATAAAAGGAAAGAGATATTCAACAGATGACTTGGTCTTCTTCCCCAGGTAAACTAATTGCAACCGAAAAGTTATACACCATTTGCATAGTGAGAGAGTAAACATTATCTGCAGTGACAAATATTGAGAAATGACCAGGAGGCAAACGCATAAAAAAGGTCAAGGGACCCTATCAAACAAAGCTTGTTACTCTTCAGGGGTAAATGTAAAACAAGGACAACAATTTTCATAGAATATTTTCATAGCAATGAACTAAATACTCATACCAAGTCAAGATAGACAACACCATTCACAAGAAATCTTCACCAGGCTCACAACAAAGTAAAATTGAGTAAGAAGCACGACTATGAACAGATGCAGCACCATAAGATCATTAATTCAAAATTATTTTCTTTCAATATAATTACCCTCGAGTCCATTACTTCAAGGAAATTTTGCCCACAAGATCAGGTCCCCAGCATGCCACTTTTCTCCCTCATTTATTTCTAAAAGAAGTCAAGAACTCCGGTTTTTGGCCCTTTTTGAGGTTGGTGGGAAGTTCATAAATAAATAATAAAATAGAATCACGCCTACAGAAATTCTCCATCTCACCTATATCATACATAAACAGTGGATTTCTTGAAGTTTATAAATCAATAATAAAAAAAAATCATGCCTAGAGAAATTCTCCATCTCACCTATATCATACATAAACAGTGGATTTCTCTTGAATAACAAGAAAAGGCAAAGATTACATTTCACCAAGTACAACACATACATTAACAAAAGAAGTACCAATATTTCCTATTGCGAGCAAACATACCTGTTCATGTGCATATCTAAAATCATCCATACTCAGGGGACGTATGTCTGCACTGCAATGCAATTCAGGCAATGGTCTGTTCTCGGCCAGTGCCAAGGATTTTTCCTACAAGTTAACAGATGAAAGTTTTACTACAACAAAAAATGCACATAAAATAGTCACACATGCATGGTAATATAGAATGAAAACTTTTGAATGCTTTAGATGAAAATATTTAACATAAGGCAAGAAGCTTTCAAAAGAAAAGAAAGAGGACAGAAAATAAATTGCTCAAACTCTACCTGGCTGATTCCAGTAAGACTATTCTAGAAAGAAAAAGCTTTAGATATAAAATTCTGCCTAAAGTATAATAGAGATTACATGACAAACAAATAACTTAAAAGCATACCAACCTTCTTCTCCTTCTCCAAAATCTCTCTTATTGGGCAATGTGCAGCTGTCACACACAGATTCTGGAAAATAAAAATATTTAACATGTAAAAATAGATGTATCACAGAATCAACCATCAGAAGAATGGTGATGACAAAACATAATATCAACATAACTAATGTAAAAATTACAAGAAACACAGGTCGCGTACCTTTAGATCACTACCTGAATACCCAGCAGTCATGTTAGCAACTACATCCAGATCAACGTTTGGAGCCAACTCTTCCTTGGCTAATATCACTCTTAAAATTTTGTCCCTGTTTTGAGCATCTGGCAAGTTCACCATAAGCCTGCACTTAGACACAAACAAAATGACCACATGAGAGTTGCTCTTAACTATCTAAATACTCAAAAACGTTAGTTAGGGGTTTTGAGGAGGATGAGTACTGCAAAAGCTATGAATTTGGAAAAGGAAAAACCTTCGGGGAAGCCTTCTAATTACAGCTTCATCAAGATCAAAAGGTCTATTGGTCGCTCCAAGTACTAGTACACGTTCCTTATCTTTTGTACGCAAGCCATCCCAGTTCACCATAAATTCATTCTTCATTTTGCGCATTGCTTCATGTTCTCCAGGATTTTCACGTCTGCCTAACATACTGTCGACCTATGCAACATATATAAAAAGATAAAAAGTAAAGAGGAAAAACAATAAGAAAAACAAACAGGGCACTGGAAAGAGGAGAAAACAATAAGAAAAACAAACAGGGCACTGGACAACCGCAGAATATTACATCATCACAAGAAGCAAAAGAACAATACTAAAAAATGTTGGCTGTCCCCAATAAATTGCCCCTTCTTCCCTCTAAGCCACAGTAAACAAGGAGAAGCAAAAACAAAACAAAACAATTCATTTACGTACACCAAGAGAGAGAGGGTGTCAGTCAACAGATACCAATATGGAAAAATTGAAAGGAACAGCCATCAATCAAGAAGCATTAATTAATTTACGAGTTATTATACCAACCTCATCAACAAAAATGACACTAGGGGCTATTTTACTAGCCAATGAGAAGACTGCTTTGACATATTTCTCTCCTTCACCAAACCACTGAATGCAAGAAAAAAGACACATTACTCGAAAAAAGAGGAATGACCATAAAAACCGCTAACTCACATGGATGAGTAAGAAAATGTACTTTTGATGTGATGCTTGACATCGATATATTAATAAAGTTTGCACCAGCTTCTGTCGCAACCGCTTTTGCAAGCATTGTTTTACCAGTACCAGGAGGTCCAAAGAGCAATATCCCCTTGCAAGGCTGCCAAGAGTGACATGGTTAGCACTGAAACAAACAAGAAGAGTTGCCCTACAAGACCAACACACCTAAGGAAGTTCATTAAACTACTGAATAACTTATAGTACAAATCAAGTCATTTTACCTTTGTCAGCTGTCCTTTGCTGAACAATTCTGGCCTTTGCAGAGGTAGCATCACCAGTTCCTTCAAAGTGTCCTTCACATTCTCCAATGCTCCAATGTCATCAAAAGTAACTCCAATATCACCAGGAGGAATAACATCAGCAAGGAGTCTTTTCTCAAATTCATTCTCGGTAACCACATCCTGAAAATTCAAGAAATAATGTCCTGATATCAGGTTATGTGATACAATGTGGAGGACATTTGGTGAACTCATGTGCAACTTATGATAAGACTGCAAAGCTTTACCTTGAGAGATTTCTTCACACTCTTGTTTTCATTTTGAATGCCCTGAAGGATGTTGAGCCCATGTCTAATGCTGCAGAATAAGGGCAAGAAGACGTAAAAACCCTTACCAACATCAGCCAGTCATTTCATTTTTTATTTCTTATCCTTTCTCTTTAATCATCTTTCAATCTATGTCTTCTGACGGTTTTACTGTAAAAGAATTACAATATTAACTCACTTTTCACTTGAAATGACAAGTTTGGACTGTTCGACTGATGCTTCAGAACAGTGCATCAACTGATGAATTAAAGCCCAGCCAACAATTTTTTCAACACCTATCACCATTGGAACAGCAATTAAGAAAAATCAATAGAAGTGCATGGTACTCAATTTGACAATTCAAATTATATGGAAAGTACTGACTTTCACTAGTCAAAGCTTGGTCTTTGATGCATAAAGTTTCAAGATCAGGACTATCAAGACCAATTCGATTTAGAACCTGAAATCCACACAGAAAAGAGAGAAACACAATGAATCAAGATCAATGACAGTCAACTAATGCAGAGATTTACATCATATGGTAAAAAATTCATTTATACACTAGAAATCACTTTCTACAAGGAAAATCCGTAACAGTACATTTACCATTAAATAAACCATTCACTTCATCAGTACACCATCATGACAACCTTCCCCATATAAATGAAGTTAAAACTATTACTAGAGAAAAACTTGAAAAGAGAGAGCAACGTCGCCAAAAAAGAAGGAAAAAAGCAATACCAAACAAGAATCTAGGCGGAAAATCATTTCATGCATATGGAAAGCCATCCAAACCATGTCCATCAAATAACTCTTGGTGTTATATAGAACTTGCAGCTATGTTTAAGAACAGATGGGTAGATTTAACTCATTTTCATACGTACTGCAGAAAACCAACAAAAAAAAAGCAGATAAATAAGTAGGTCCAATGAGCAGAGATGACTCACCGAGCGAATGCTACCAATATTTGACTGTGATTTCATTGTTTCGATATCACGGTCCAACTGCTGTTTCCAGTCTAATAGTACTGTTTCATCCTGTCAAATTCTAACCGTGTTGGAAGCTGGCCTTTAACAAAACGCATAATAAACATAAAACAACTTTGATTACCTGAGGAATCTGTATAGTCACTTTGTTTGGGAAAAGACGACTAAGCTGCTTCAGTGTCTTTGGGGTTTCTTTACTTCGATCATGCAACCTACCAAAATTATCCTAGAAACAAAGAGAGATTGGGATCAATCTTTGGAAGTATCAATAACTGCAATGAAGAAACGGTGTATAGCATGTAAGGGGGATGGAACGTTGCAGTAGTCCTCTCAATGAATTCACACCTTAAAATCATTTTGAACTATAAGAAAACTGTTCGTGTGCAACCAGTGAGAGGGGGGGGGAGTTACCCATATCGAAATGAAAGTCCAGTAAATTAAGGTGGCCTCAAGACAATTTGTGGAAATATTGTATTTTCCGAAGTACAAATCCATTCATCAATGAGCAAACAGATAAGAAGACCATACATATCTAAAAAAGAAGCCATATCAAGGGAGGTCTACTACATTTATGAATAAACAAAAATATGATAAGCACCGCACTAATTGTTTTCCACGAGTAGCAGAATGTCATCATTTTTTATGCTCATTGAGGGATGTTAATTTGCAACAGAACATACAAATTAACAGGAAAAGTGAGAAAAAACACAAAATAACTTCACTGTTTACAGATTTTATAGGGATAAAAATACGGCTAGTCACCCAACTTATACATTTTTTTACTTTGGTCACCAAACTTTTTTTTGTTTCTAACTTAGTCACCTATCTTTCATTTTAATTTCAGTTCTAAGCACTGTCTCTCTCCATATACTGAATTAAAGGAAATGCTGGCGTTGGCAAATGAAAATGATCATAGCTTGACAAATCTGTTTGTGCATTATTTTTATCTTCCAATCTGTTTCTCTGTTTCTTTATAAAAGCACATTTGGCACAACTTCTCCATTAATACGCAGTTTGCCTTGGAGAAAATGAATTCATTAACGGATTTCCAAGCCATGTCATCATTTCCATTGATCACAACAGCATTTTCCGTTAATTTAGTAGGACGTGCCTACATTGAAACAAACATCAAAGTTCAGCGACCAGCTTGGAAAGGAAAGGGTTTGGTGACCAAAGTGAAACAATGCTATAAGTTGGGTGACTAACAACTTTTCTAACCCAACTTGTACAACATAAACTCACAAACGCAAAAAGACATTGTTGCCACCTGCCAAGTGAATCCTTTCTAACCCAACTTATATACCATAAAAACAAAATTGGAAATAAAGACTGGAACGTTGCCACCTGCCAAGTGAATCCTTTCTAACCCAACTTATATACCATAAAAACAAAATTGGAAATAAAGACTGGAACGTTGCCACCTGCCAAGTGTATCCCATCACCACTACCCCTCCCAAAGAAGAAAGAAAATCATAAATAAATAAATAATAGAAAGAGGAGAAATTCCAAGTGTAAAAATACCTCAACTTTCATTAGAAGAAAACAATATAAAAAACAAACAAATTAGAGCATCAGTGAAAAGGAAAGTGGGCTACAAATACAACGTCCACATTCATTTAACTGGGCATACCGGGAAGGCAAGGTCCAGCAGTGCTGTCTGGTTGCTTCCAAATTTTGTGAACAGCAATCCACCGGGATGGGACTGAAATACACAAGTATTGCAGAATTTCAGTTTTGCAAATGCATGAAAGTAATAAATATGTGCGCGACACCTTTGTATACATATATACACAAAGGGTTGAGAAAGGAAAAACAAGAAAACTACAACTTACTTTCTCCTTTCGGTTGTCTGTCTGAGTATGAGAAGCTATTATAACAACATTTTCAGGTATCGTTTCAAGTTTATTTTTAAAGGCTGCATATGCCTCGGGATTTCCCGCCATGGACTTCTCTAAGTCTTTCATAAACAAAATCAGCGGACTACTTTTACTTTCTATGGAAGCAACCTACAAAATTACAACTCATATAAACAAGATATAGATATGCAAACATAAGCCATTATGTTGTTGAAAAATCTTCTCAAATATAACGTATTATATCATTTACCTCAAAGAGTTCATTAATGGCAAGCTTGTCAACATCATCGGCACTGGAACTATCAAGACGTAATAAGTCGGCTGCACAGAAATAAAACCAAAAGCCAGAGTTGATGATACTTGATCATGGTCGAACGCAAAAAGCCAGATAAGCCAAACAAATACCTGCACAAAAGAAACCATGATCTTCTTCGCAGTGGCCCCCAAGATCAGTACCTTCTGGAATTGTTCTATCAAACCTAACCCCAACTTTAGAAGAACCATTTTCCTCAAAAGCAAGTACCACCTTGCCTCTATAACCAAATGTTGGACCCCTGCACAAAAAACAGATACAATACCATGTTTATGAAAAGGACTGAATCACAATGTAATAATTATATAATCAATCCCCCAACAAGAAAATAGTGGGTTTGAAACTTGTAAACTTTGTTTTGTAGATCAACAATTGTAAATATATCAAAGAGCTTGATCTCGGAGCAAAAAGGTTGATAATAAAATGAAATAAAAAAATGCCACAACGTCAAACATTTTATCTGTAAATATCATGTGCACTGGCACTAAATGCAAACTAACATATCACAGTGACCTAGCATCTTCATAAGTGAGAACAATTTTAACCACAGTGTGGAACTGCTTTAAGTCAGGCACTTATATAGGACAAGCATTAATAAAGAGAAGACAACACTATTCCAAGTTCCACTAAATTCTTCTGATATCGTCACCGTTGATTCCTCCATTATTATTACTTATGGGAGCAATAATTAACAAGGAGAGCAGCAGTACCTAGCTTTTACAGAATTCCCCAAATAGATCCAGGATGCAAAGAAAAAACAACATTCAATTAGTTAGCCAAAGAAACTCAGGTCAATCGTCTTTTCATTGTATAACCAGATCATCAGAAATTCAATATAAAATAGAAGTTGTCTAGTTACAGCATCTACCCACCCTCAGTCCCACATAAATCTTCCAATTCTTTTGGTGGAGCAACTCACAACAAACTCAAGCGGTTCTCCACCAGAATTACAGAAGATGAATATAGTAAAATCTACTAACCTCTACAGGAGATGATATGGTTACAGATAGTCTCAAAAGATGCATTGATAATTTCATCAGTATACATAGCACAAATAATTTTAAATAAAAGAACGCGTATCCATCTTGTCATGTGGGAATTTGATCTTAGATGGACATCACATTACCTTATTGGTGTTTGAGGAGAAAACCCTGATGGTAAAGAACCCATATACTTCACCCTATCACCTGCCAAAACATTGAACCACCAATTCAACACAATCCTGATATCCACCTATGGGGATACTTCAGCCCCACCGGGGGGAAAAACAAAAAACAAAAAGATCCTTCGGTCCTGTTGGCAACTTCAGGGGCTAATAATGGGTGGTTTGAAAGATCTAGATACCTTATGACCTGTAACAGTACTCTGACCCCAGTCCCCTGCTCCCCCAAATGATAAATGAATAAGATAACAAAATATAAACAGCATAATACCTTTTCTGAAAGTGTAGTTTTTTGATGAAGCAGTAGATGCCTCCTGCTTTGGCTGAGCCTGAGAACTTACAGTTGATCCCCCAGTTATATCAGCCTCAACACTTGACGTTGGTTTCTTGAGATGTAATGCAGAAGCAGCCCGTTTAGCAAATACACTTGCTCTTTCAGGCTTTGAACTTTCTTTTACAGGATCAGCTTCCTTCGTTGTTGGTCCCTGAACAGATTTAGAAAAGCAGATAGTATAAAGAAAAAAAAAATTTAACAAGAGAGACAGTGATGAACTCCTAGAAGAACGAAACAAAACAAATATACACATTTTAGAAGGGCATGATAGAAGCTTACACCAGGCAATAGAACAGTATCAACTATAAGAAGTCTTGCACCAGAATGTTTAGCAAGTGCCTTGGTCAGTGTTTCCTGGTATATTTCTGAACCTATGAAGGGAAGAAGTTAAAATGTAAATGGTGGAGTCTGGAAGGAAGAAGTAGGAATGTGTATATTCATATACACAGAATAGGAATAGGAACTATTTACCTGCAGGGCCTGATAATAAGATTCTAGGACACACCGTAGGGAGATCGGATGTAAACTTTGCAAATTTATTACATTTCAGATGTATGTATGTCGAAGCAATCAGAACATTCTTCGTGGTTTCACTGTCAGAAAACATACAAATCACTGAATTCAATCACTTGCAAAAACTACATCTATTCTAGTACCTAGGAAAACCAGCTACAAATCCTACACTTCCTTAAATGAGAAAAGGAAAGATAGTGACATAAACAGAAATTTAATCCATCTAATTACTGCTAAGTAGACAAAAATACTGCTACAAAGATAGTGACATAAACAGAAATTTAATCCATCTAATTACTGCTGAGTAGACAAAAATACTGCTACAAAATTAAACAACGAAGTTTCTAGAAACGCACAGTCAAAGTATAAGAACAAATGCTTCAGGAAAGTCATTGCCAAAAAATAACAAATTTTTGAAGAAACAACATAAACAAGAACATATATTTTAGCTGCCGTAAACTAATTCGAAAATGGTACCTTAGATAATACGGAAAATTTTCAAATGAAACATCAATAAATTTGGAATCAAGAATCCCCTGTTGTAAACCATCTCTGAATTCTTGACGCCTTGATGACACTGAAATAGGAGGATCAGAATCCTTGTGTCGATCTCTTACTCCCCTATGCTCATTGAGGATTTTTGAAATGCTATCCAATTCAGGAGCCGTTGATCCTGCAAGAATGCGTAGAAACGGCCTCAAATCACTGGTTTCAGATACAATCTTCCCAGTCTCAGCATCAACGTTCAAGTTTTCATTGGCAACGTCAGGAGATGGAATGGTGATCTTCTCACCCAATGAAACGATAGGCTCATCATTATGGTCAGAGGAGTCCTTCATGTCAGCGTCCAAGACACCATTATCTAACACTTCACAAGCAGAAGGTACAGATGGCAATTCAGAACCTTGTTGTACATCCTCATCATTCCGAGATGATGGAGGAAGAAGCGATAATTCTTTACGGAGATTTGATAAAGATGCCAGTGTTGAAGCTACTGCAACAGCAGAAGGATCTCCTGATCTTGCCTCAATATGTAGTCCTTTTATTGGTTCACCATGGGCTTCTAATATGTTGACTGAAGGTGGCACACCCGCCACAGATGCTTTATTATTTATGAGTTGTTGGAAAATCTAGCCGTATGTTAAGGAAATTCTCTCATATTGAAGGAAGTTGAAAAACATATACTCAATTCAATAAACTTGTATGTAGCAAAATGGAATACAATGATTCTCTCTAACAACCATCACAGAATGCCATAACATACACACAACTAAATCGTGATGGTCAAAGGATACATAAGCATGTTTATCAGATGAGCTAAAGACCACCTCATCGCCTCCCTTTAGTCGTACAGTGGAATCTTTCGTGCAAGACTTGCCGTTCACTTGGACAGATCCTTTCTTTCCAGTTATTTCAAGTAAAGTAATCGATTCTCCACCCTGGATATGGTTGCAAAAAAGAGATAAAACAACTGAACAGGGATATGCCAGCACAATTATGAAAAGAACTTGAATTCTCAACAAAGGCTATGTATTTGTTCTACCCCCCTTGTCCTTTTAATTGACATAGACCCAAGTCATCTAACAAAATGAGGATGGGATGCTACATTGGGAAGGAGAGCTCAGCTGGTAGAGCAGAGGACTGAAAATCATATAACTACTCACCTCTGACTCCATGTGCTTCAGATTACACAAAGATTTACCAACTGATGGATCTCCCACCCACAAGTCACACTGGCTGCCTTGACCAACGGTAAAAGTAGGATGATGCAAAACAACATGAGGATTCTGGAGGGAGAAATCACATGAAAAAATTAAGCACAAGGCACCATTTGAGTCACGCTATAGAACTATTACAGAAATTGCAATTTGCAAGAGCTGAGTATCATAATTCACAGAAGCTGAAGACACCAAATACCTCCCTCATCATGTGTGTCTGCCTCATCATGAGTGCAAAGAGTACATGCACACATATACATTGAGACACAGAAAAGATTAAAACGTTGATCTGTTAATGCAGCAATAAACAGTAACAATACTTCTTCCATCTTAAATAGTCTTGACCTTGAAAAGGGGTTCTGGAAGCCTAATATTAATGTTTAAAAAGAAAAAAACTAATTTATAATACACGTGAAAATTTATAATGATACAGATCATACTTGTGTAAAATCAACGTATGGGAATCGAGAAAATCGTAGAAAATCTTTGTTGGAAAATATGGATTAAATGTAAATTATGTAACTGAAACAGAAATATGGAAGGAAAAGAGAATCTTGTAACTCTTCTTTGTCTTTTTGAATTACAAAGTGAAAGACTTGCAAATAGCCAAAATAGGAAAGTTATAACTATCAGTCTATCAACCATAACCTTCCCTATGAATACCTACCAAAATTTGATATATAAACTCACCATAATATGTAATGTAACATACAAAGAAAAGGAAAGTAGATTAAATCTCTAAATAAAGAACTCAATTGGTCTAGGATTTGATTGAACAAAGAAAGTCAAATCTTCCAACACTACCCCTCAAGCTAGTGAAAAGATGTTCTTATTTTCAGCTTATCGAGGATTTGACTAGAATAAGTAGTCTGCTGCCTACATCTTCGATCCACAACCTTGAGCATTTAGGCTCAGGCACAATTGGTCCAACAACTAGCAAATTTTCCTCCACTGAGGGGAATCGTAGCACTCCAACACACTTCATAAACAAGGAAGATGAGTTTATTAATAGAGATTGCCTGAGGGTCTGCTTGGGAGTTTTGGAGTACCGGTTATGAAAGTTTTTTAAAATATCGATTTTGAGCATTTATGAGTGGAGTGGCCTTGGGTAGTTTTAGTAGCGTTTTTTTAAACGATCCAACCTATACTTGGGAGTTTATTATCTAGTGATTTTATAAATTTTTTAAGAGAATCAAATTACATATATGCTCATATATAAAAAAAATTAAATTAAATTTTAAAAATTTTATATATCCGCCTATCATTGAAAATATAAAATTAAATTTATATTCTTGCATGTGTTTTTTTCTTTTGTATATGTGATTTTATGTACAAATATTAAGTTTAAGGTATTTTTGAAAAAAATTGTTTGAAGGAAGTAAAATTAGAAGAAATTTTGAAGAACAGCTAAAAACTACCGATTTGAGGAGGTTGGAAGATACGTTTCAAATTACACTACACCAGTTTTGAAAGTTTAAAAATCGCCAACAACCGATGCTCCAAAAAACTAACAAACACCGACTTCCTCAATCTTTCATAAACGGTACCACCCAAAATCGGTCAAAAAAACTGTCAAGCAGGCCCTAGAAGGGACTCTAAAGCCAGGTGCACACTACCTAGCGACTAACCCAACTAAAGAAACATGAGTCGGTGTAAACGAACACCATCTTCCACTAGTCTGACAGAACAATGACCAAAACTTGAGAGATACATCCTACAAACCAATGTTTTAAAAAACGTAAAACGTGGGTAGGCGTTGAAGCCGAGTTTCAAGTTTTTCGGACCTAAATAAAGCCTAGGCGAAGATTAGACGAGAATGAAGCGTGAGGTGTGGCTAGACGCGGATGCCGCACCTCAAGCGTAAGTGAAGCCTATGCGCCACCTAAGCAGGCTTTTAGAATAGTGCTACAAACAAAACTAACACGACAATAACCAAATTCACGAGTAGCCTTTCACAACTATAAGCCTACCCAGGACATACCATGTCAGTAGTAGCCTCCTAAGGTCCGTAGGTTGAACCAACACTTCACTCAAAGATAAGCAGAGCTAACAACATAAATTGAACAATAACTTATTGTTTAGAAAAGCTACTTAAAGCTTCTACGTTGTTTTTACTTCCAACAGTAGATTACAATTTGGTTATAGCACCCTTGATTCTGGAAAAAGAGAAAACTAACCAAAAACAAAAAAGAGCACGGATCTTGACTATTAATTTGATAACTTATTGTTTGCTACTTTATTGATATATTTTATGTTTGTTTATAAGTTAGATTTTAATTTTCTTAATCTGTTTTACTATGAAATTTTAACACAGTTTATGGTTTACTCGGAGCATATTTTGTATTTTATATTTTTTTGAATTACTTTATTGGTTTGTCTTGAAGCTTACATTTCAAAACGCATCGGCACATGATTGAGACTTTTGAAACATGGCAAGAACTTAATCTAAAGATGGAATAGATTGGCATAACAAAACTTAGGCACCTATGGATGTTAAGAAACGCGGTCGAAATTAACATGGTGGAAGAGAACTAGATTTTTCTCAGACAATTCATCATGTAAACAAGGGGACCACGAAGAGGGATTGAAGAAAGATAACTAAGATTTCCTAAACGTTGCCTAGGCCAGTCCTCACATGAGAAGGTCAGCTAATTACTCCCTTTGAAGATATTTATTAATAGTCCTATCGAATTTTACTAGTCGAAAAATAAAATCAAATTAAATTCATCAAGTGTGCGGCAATAACATCGGCAGGAAATTGCTCTTGCCACCAAACTTAAGGCAACTACTTCATGCTACAAAGTATACAACTGAGAGTGAGAGGTCCAAGACAAAATAATGCACAAATAAGTTGTGTGCAAAGTCCAATGCAAGAAAAGACAAGTCGCACTCTACAAGAGACGAGAAAGATCCAAAAAGAACACTGAAGCTCATCACTTGGTCAAACAACAACTGTGAAGAAGAAGACTTCATTGGTTTGATGGACTTGATGAGCCAATTGAACATAAGGGAATCTGATGCATAGAAAGCCCAACAAGAATGTCGGACCACACCCTCCTCACAATAAGTAAATAATAAATATCCAAAGGTCTAGCCAAACAAAACTAATAGGCCATTGGGAATAGAATAGGCCCAACAATAGAAAAACCATCACAAGTAGCCCATTTGAGGGAACAATTACCTAACACGACCTAATAAATCTGAATGATTAAGACAAAACTTTCAGCAAGCCTTAACCAAGGACGGGCCAAAAGAAGGCCATGGATAGCTTAAGAACTTAAACTTAATGGTCAAAATATCCAAAAGAAGTAAAAAATTTAGGTGAAGGAAGCTGAAAATAAATTAGGCCATTACTTGAAACAATAAAAATAAATCAAAAAGCTAAAAGATAGTTGGTGAACACAATGCCCAACAACAATGAAAAGCCAAGAAGAATAGTAAAAGATCTAGCCCACCAACCTAAAATATAACAAACATCAACACACGGCCCAATATAATATATATAGCATGGACGCGCAGCAATATGATAACACAAACAAAATAATATACATTAACTAGACAAGCGGCACAAGGCCACTTGCTGGAGAACAATCAGGAAAACTAGTTTTGATATCATGTTGGAAATATGAAGTATAAGTAATTGAGACAGAAAACAAAGACGAACAGAGAATTTGTATAGCTCTTCTTCGTTTTTTTACAAAGTGAAATACCCTATTCATAGGGCTATAAATAACCAAAATTGGGTAGGAAAATAGAGAAAATATCATATACAAAGAAGAGGAAACTAGATTAAATATCCTAAATAAGGAAACAAATTAAAATCCCATATTGTCTAGAATTTGATTGAGCAAGGAAAATCAAATATTCCAACCATATTAAAAACAACATGAAATAAAACAAGACAAACGTATTTTAAGAAGTAGACGATGGTAGTGAACCATAAAAATTGGAACATATCTATAAATTCTGACCATGAATGAATGCATACATTATCATGATCATTTTTCTTTTGGATGTGACAAACAACACAACTACTTTAGAGATGAAAGGTAGGATAATCCTTTCAAAATTGACCTCCATAGAAATAAATATGCAGAGACATCTGAAGGTGAATACTTTGAGGAATTAACTTTAGGAATAAATTCTAAATGGATGTATAATCTCGAGAAAAGATTAGTCTTTAATCAGTTAATGTACCTACAAGGGATTCCCTCCTTAATAAGCAACTTGGAGTCACTAGCTTATACTGCATTGGCCACTCATTTATATTTGACTCACATTGCTTTTACAGTCATTTCTCCTTCCAGACCTTACAAAAGTGCCCCCACACACCAATTAGATCACTCATGGGTAGATATCACTGATACAGTTTTCAAGACTTCTATGATAGTCACAAATTCATTTATCATCACAGCATGAATATAATCACTCTGAATTATTTGTGAATTCACTTTGAACTCTAAAAGTTCATGTTCTCTTCTGAAAGTCAGGCTCTATAGAGACAGATAAGATATCCTACTTCAAGTACTCCAGTTCACAACTATATCATTTCTTGACGACGCGAAGGTTAGACTACTTATCGCCTACCCAATGGAAATGATGTTCACCCCTTCAATTTATTTCTTGATAACTAGTTGTGATTACTTTTTACCAGTCCTTTTGTTTCATTGTAAAACGTGATCACACAATTTAGCAAAAAATAACTTCCAGATTTTTGGGATAGAAATCATTTTCCAAATGCACCAACATGACTACATTGCCCACAACAACAACTAGCACCCACCACCATTTTGCACTCATGGCTGCCTATATGAGGTGACCAGTACCACCATCATGGTACAAAGCAACTTATGCTGCCCATCACCACCATTGATCGCTAACATGTCATAGGTCCACCATCATAGACAAACCAACTCCGTCCAATAGAATTTCTCGTAAAAATTTCTTGTTTACTTAATTTATAGAAAACATAAATGTTCTCATGTGGAGAACCTTTCGCTTAACCAAAGGGAGATGTAACCATCCTTTTCTCTGAGATTATCCATTGATCTTTTCATTGTTTTCTAGAGAGCCCAACACCACACCTTGAGGTGGCTTCATGCAACATCTTCATTAACAGCCTCAAAGATTACATTTTAAGTGTCAAATCTCAAGCCTTGACTTCTTGAGATGCACACCTCAGAAGCCCTGAAGCATGCACTTCTTAGTCTTGCCGTTTCTGAGGTTCAGTTTTTTAGAGCCTCAGCTTTTGGGACTTGCTTTTTAATAGCCAACAATGTTTTCTAGAGAGCCCAACACCACACCTTGAGGTGGCTTCATGCAACACCTTCATTAACAGCCTCAAAGATTACAATTTAAGTGTCAAATCTCAAGCCTTGACTTCTTGAGATGCACACCTCAGAAGCCCTGAAGCATGCACTTCTTAGTCTTGCCGTTTCTGAGGTTCAGTTTTTTAGAGCCTCAGCTTTTGGGACTTGCTTTTTAATAGCCTACACTGTTGTGTAAGATTTCTTAGACTATTTAAACACGTCCCAACCTAAAAAGGTAAAAATAAAAATCGGAGATACAAAATAGAACTAGAGCCACGTGTGCCCTAGCCTCCTAAAGTTGAAGTGCAATAACCCATCCCATGTGAAGTCGCAACTTTACAACAGCAAACATCTTGTAACCCAGGCCTTGCAACATGAAACTCCACTCTCCATTTTCTTTTATGCATCTAGTTACATCTGTGATTTTATTTTTTACCTCTGGATTTCCTTTTCCTTTTAAGTTTGAAGTCAAAGCAATCAAAATGCTTTAACAGATTATTAAATGATGTATGTTCTGATAGCAACCAAATTCTTCCCTTCATACAAGATGTAGCCATTTTAAGCACTAAACCTGTTCACTGTCATCATTTTTTTATAAATGCTTTATTAAAATTTCAATATAATTTACTTGGAAAAGTTAAGACATGGGAAAAGAAAATGAAAAGGAAAATGAAAAAGAAATTTAGTTTTTTGTTGTTATTGTGATGACTTTGCACTCAAACAAAGTGGCAAAAAAAATCGTAACAGAGTGGCAGTTCCCAAATTTATCCAGAACAGAGATCAGTTTGTTGTTGTTATTGTAACATCTTGGCACCATGAAAAACACAAAGTTTTACGGATGCAAGTGATGAAACTGAGTGAAAGTGTCAATCTACCTGTGAGGACTGAGAAAGAAGTTTCCCCCATGCAACCCCAGCATGTGATTTCAGTTGCCCCTTCTTTCCCCGATTCCCAGCTGGCCCATTCAATTTCGCTTTCTCCACATCAGTTACAGAAGCACCTACATCCACGACTAAAAAAGAAATAGAAAATAGAAAAAAAAAAAAGTCGCTAAAAGTAAGAAAAAATCAGCAACTAAATCAAGTCAAAGCACGTGTAAAGCAAAAGATCACAAGAGTTATCGGAGAAATCAAAGCCTCACCTTCCACCGCCGCCTCTGGCGATTTCTCCACATCCGACTGCTTCGCACCACCACCGTTGGCCAGATCAACGGATCGAACCTCATCCCTCGCCGATTCATTCGCCACAGCCTCACTCACCACTTCCTCCACCACTGGTGAATCATTTGTTGATGAAGATGATGCCTCCGCCGCCTAAGTCCAACCAACAACCCGAAACTCAAAATCATTCAAAACTCGCACACAACAAAAGACCCAAAATTCCTAAACTTTAAAAAACTGGAAATTCAAAACCTAACCTTAGATCTTTTGCCGTTAGGTAAAGAAGAGGATGGAGACGACAGAGCGCGCTTAGAAGAAGACGAGCTTCGCCTTGTTTCAACCATTTTTTCTGATCTAATCTTTGAAAAGAAAAACTATTTATTTATTTATTTTTAGAAATAAATAGAAATCAGGAATCTAAATATGTAGAGATATAGGTATATAGATATATAGATAGATACAAATACAGGGAGAGGGGAAAAATGGAGAGGAGAGAAATGAAGGTGAATGATTGCGGAAGATCAGTTATATGTATGTGTGTATATATATATTTATAAATATATGAAAATATATATGAATATAACAAGCTCTGCCCTTGGGGCAAACTTTTCTTTTGGAATGTAGTTTTTTGATAATTGAAACTATGTTAATTAAAACAGTGGGGAAGAGTAGGTCGAGCGTTTTGGTTGAACTTTAATTTCCATTTTTCAATTTGTCCCACAAACATTTTTCAATTTGGGGTGGGGTGGGCCACAACATTTTTTTTTAAAAATACACTACATTTTAATTGTATTAAAAGTCTCTTAATTTTATTTATTGTCTCATTTTGGTCTTTATTTTTTTTTCTATCAAATTCTTATTATTAACCTTCCATTAATTATTACATCTTGTTCCTAATGATGATTTCTATCCAATAATTCTATTAACGTGCTATAAAATGAGGACAAATATTTTGTTATAATTTTACATTTATTTAACTTTTTACTTATTTAAAAATATGAAGGACAAGTAAGTCATTTTATTCCCATTTCACGAAAATTTTGGACGAAAATCGTAATGAGGAACAAAATGTATTAATTAATAGAATATTGAGGATAATAATGTGATAAAAAAAAGTTGAGAACATAAATATAATAATGAGTAAAGTTTATGGACATTTCATGCAATTAAATTATAGTATAATTATAAAAAAGTGTAGTGTAAATATATTTAGTCTTTTCAATTTGCCCCAAAAACTTTAGGCCACGCTCTCTTTGGTGTTTTCAATCCGTTTTCCGTTTTGTGTTTTTGAAAATAGTCAAGACGTGTTCTTTTTGCCATTTCCAAAAATGCATTTTTGAAAACACCCAAAAATTTGCAAAGGAAATAGAAAACGACATATTAGCTATTTTCTCATTTCTTTTAAAAAAAAATTGATGTTTTTCAAAACGGCCAAAACACGTAGAGGTCCCCGTTTCGAACCATTCATTCGGCATTCTAGCGTTTCTTTTTATTTTTTTTATTTTACGCTGAGCAAAACAATAATGATTTAACCAATTTCCGCATTTTATTTACAAATATGCGATTCTTGTCCAAAATCGCAAGGCGCGCCATTTTTCTTTGGTTGGTCAAGAGTTCAATTCCCAGCGATGCACATTTTCATTTTTAATTGTTTTGAATTAATATAATTGTTTTAAATTGTTTTAAATTTCAAATAATTCCAAATATAATTATTCTTAATTGTTTTTAATTCCAAACATAAATTGTTTTTAATTAGTAATTATTTTTAATTCCAAAAAATTCCAAGTTTTTCATTATTTTTAAATATTTTTAATTCCAACAATAATTTTTTTAAATTTTTTTAATTCTAACAATAATTATTTTTAATTATTTTTAATTCCAAAAATAATTATTTTTAATTTTTTTTAATGAATAATTATTTTTATTTCCAAATAATTCTAAGTTTTTTATTGTTTTTAATTCCAAGTAAGTCCAAATTTCTAAAAAAATCAAGGAAACGTGTTTTCGAGTTTTCTGTTTTCAGAAACGAATTTTTAAAAATTCTAAAAAGAACGCATTTTCAAAAATCTCAAATAAACACTCAAAACACAAAATACAAAATGAATTCAAAACACAAAACACAAACGCAAAGAGAACACCACCTTAATTTCTATTTTTCTCCCTTATATTGTTACCATGCTCTAATTTACTAATATATATTGTTTAAAGTGGAATCCAACCATACGATTCTAATTCAAATTCAACAGATAAATTTTGTAGAAAAGAGAAGAAGAGAGTTGAGGAGAAGAGGTTTGAAAATATTGGTTTTTAATCTTTGATTTTGATGAAGACGTATATACTTTTTGTATGATTAGGAGTGAAAATCTTCCTACAGTCATTGACTAGATATTTTACATTTTGTAAGCATAGTTTGTTTAAGTGCATCGTCTTCTAATTTGCTGAGTGTCTTAAAAATAGATTTTTAGAAGATTTTAATAAAAAATGATAAAATGTGTAGTTGAAAAATTGATAAAAATTATGGGTCTATAAAATGTGTAATTGAAAATAAATTTTATAAAATGGAGGCTAAACATAGACTAAATTTTTGAATGAGTTCCTTTTTCTTTCCAAGAGTTTTGCATATCAACCCCACAAGTGAACCTTTAAAGTCCCACGGGAAAGTTTCTCGAATATCTCGTCACAAAAAAACACACTTTATGATTTTATAAAGACATGTTGAATATACTAACTTTAACCTCTATATTGGAAAAATATTGACTAATCAAGCAACTACATTCAACTGGTGTATATTAAGCTCATAATTGAATTATTGTCCTCTTCTTTATCTCCTGAAAAAGAGCAACGAGTTGAAGTAGACACCCAAGTGTGAATAACTAAGCCAGTGAAAGAAAAAAAAAATTGTATCTAAAGCCTTATTCAATTCTACCTTTCCACACGCACACGACCATAAATGAAAATATAGTGGAGTTCATCAGCAAGTACTATTTGATGTCAAACTGCATCGTGTGAAACACCAGGAGTGGAGATCCATTTGGGGATAACAAGGGTCTGGCTTAATCTCAAAAGAAAAAAGAGTACTTAGTTATTCACCAATAGAATAGCTTTTTCTCGTCTTGGTCATGATGCTTAGATCAGGGTTTTGATGCTATTATATCGTGGTATCGGTTACTTATCCCCTAAGATTGGTTTTGCACAAGCTTGAATTGTGTAGATAATTTTATGAGATCGGCCATCAAATTGACTGAATATAAGTCGAGTCACAATTGAAGCTCAAGTGTTAATCGACTTCTTTATGAAAAGTGCTGGAGAACGAGAGTTTGGACAACCACAACGAGAGTTTGAACAACAATGGGATACATTAGTCATATATGCATTGAGGTTGTCTAGGTATCAACAATAGCATCTTTGTGAATGGTCATCTAATCCCAAATTTGGCAGAGTTAGGGTCGTGTTGGTATCACCGAAATGTGTCTAGAAAGTGAAACATATAAAAACTGATTTGATCACTATTCAATAACGTAGGTGTCCCGAATAGAGAATAGTCATGCTAACACCTTAGTTAACCTTGTTTTCACACTCAACAGCGACACAAGACTTTAAATATCCAAAGAAGTCTTACTAGCGGCAAACATCGCCATGAAAGAATGGTTATAGTAATGTAGGACAATTGGAAGTGGATGGACGATGTCGTGGTTTAATTGAAGGAATGTTCTCTCCATGAAAAGCTATATTGCATAGTTGGTAGTGCTGAAATTATTTTTTAAGAACTTATAAATTATATGTCTTATGGAATGTACAGATAATAAGTAGATAGCAAATTAAATGTGTGGATAAAAATATGTTTAATATATTTGAACGTATTAAATTATAATTTAAGCTCAGCCAAACAAACTAGCCCTATGAAGTGAGAACTCAATTGTCTACAACTAACTAATTAGTGAAATACTTTACAAGTGCCATTTCACTAGACCGTGTTGAATGAAGTGTGATGCATATTAGATGAACTAATGAAAAGGTTATAGTGGAAAATACTCTAGAAACTTCCACAGTCTACAAGGTATTTACGCAATAAAGGCTACGGCTACCCTATAATAGTGGAAGACATGACATAACATGTGAAAAAATTATAGAAATGTTCAACGTCTCAGATTGATATCTTGTCAGTAGACAAAGAAACGTATTTCAATATTTATCTTGTAAACTCGAGGGTGTGTAAATCACTGCACTTCTATGCATGGGAAACGTGTGCATGAAGTCTAATCATGATTTATTAACTACAATTAATGTGATGTAGAATCATTAGTTGGTAAGAAAACTGTTTGAGCTAGTTTTTTAAGTTTTGAAAATTTTAGGGACTAAATTGCAATTTAGAGAAGATTGCAAATTTTAGTTCAAGGTCCAAGAATATTGTTACCACCAGATTTCGGTAGGGCCTCCACGTCAGCAAAAGCCAAGTAAAAACCCCATATATGCCCAAGATAGACATTGCTAAGGTCTTATAGGCTCAGTAAGGGCCTTCCAGATTCATAAAGGCCTTAGATATCTAGCCAGGGCTTCGTGGATACATTTAAGGCCCAGCAATATATTAGCATTCCTGAATCAGAGTATAGCGAAGCCCATGAAAGGCCTCGACACTCATGGCCGACCTAGGGAGCTTCGCCATGCTTTGTATTTATTGTAATTAGCAGGCAGCACGATACTCCAAAATGACCAGAGATATGTTTAAAGAAATATTACGTTTGATTGGCATTTGGATTCTCATAAGAAAACCAAATATCAATTTCCTAAAGATCAGGCAACGTGATAAGGGAAACCAAATCAAATAAGGGCTAAAATCTAGGAGATTGTATTGATAGTCAATCATTTTTATCTCATAAGGAATGAGGATCTAATCAGATATTTAATTGATTATCTTCATAAATCAATTAGGACTCTGAGGTTATAAATATAACATCTCCGGTTGTTCTAAGGTACGTATTATTCTCACCCTTAAAACTCTGCTCAAATCTATGCCTGATTGTCCCTTCCACACCAAATTGTTTTCGTTTCCCTATATCATTTCATATACTGGTAGTTGACTTGATCGTCGGAGTACCAACGACCACCAAATCTTTTTTTCCCAGTGATCTTGGTGTCCGGTTGTCCCAGTGTGCAAGTAACATACAGGTTGCCAGAGAATTGACTGGAGATATGTTGATACGTTAATAGTGTAGATTCCGACGTCAACAAATATCATTTTGAGATTTAACTGAGGATTATAAATCGTAACTCACGTTTTAGAAAGCGTACTGCATAATCCAATAGACGGCATCCGCCTACACTGGACATTGGGCTACCTTTTAAAGATTTATTTTTACTTGTACTGGAATATGTATTGAGTAAAGGAAGAAGTCGTATGCACCAGAAATGAAAAAGTAGTTATGGGTCCTATTTTGCAATTTGTAGACATTTTTTTAGTTGATGAATCACTTCATTGTTGACCAATTCGTTTTATTGGGACTGGTGATATCTAACAAAATAAAATTGTCCAAAGTACTCATTTTTATGTGAAATGTATATTTTGTTAGAACTTTTGTTGGGTTGGATATACATCATTAATTTCTTTATTTTTACTTCAATTTTTTCCTTTTTTTTCGAAACAATAAGTCTCTTAGTGCAAATTTTGGGACCAAGACAACCGTAATGACTCTTAATTTGTATGCTACAAAAGTTTGCAATAACCCAATGTCTTTTCTGACACGTGATTCATTTATATGCCATTAATATATTGTTGCCGCTCTCTCTACTGGCTGCCACTGCATTATCAACCATCAAAAGTGTTGTCGCCCCAAGTAAAAACACTTGTCTCCGTCAGGCTAATCTTCACTCCTACCCGCACTGGAAAATTTTTTTGGCTTCACCTCTACCAATAGTTCCTGGCAAGTTTACAATATTATGTCGTTTGAAGGGCAAAATTGTAACTTTGAATAGTATAATTTTTACATTATAGAAATAAATAATTTTATGGATTATTAGAAATTTATTAGAAATTTTTAGAAATTAATTTGGCGTAAATTGACTTAATTTAAGTTATTAGAATTCAATTCAGGCTTCGTGCATGTTTCGTAGTGCTGAAATTATTTACTAAGTGCTTATATGTTATGGGTCTTATAAAATTGCGAATAATGAGTGAGTAGAAAGTTGTGAATTTTTTTTGTATAAATAAAAAATATCTTTGACTAGTGGGTACAAAATTCTGGTTTTGATTTTTTATTTTATTAATTGAAATAAGAAAATAGTAAATTTTGAAATTTAAAATGAGATATTAAAATTTGGCATTTAAACTTTATAAAATCTGACTACTAAGAGAACAATATTTCATGAGGATTTTTAGATATGAAATAATGATTTTGACAATATTTAATAGGGATGGCAACGGGCGGGTCGGGGCCGGGCGGCCCTTTCCTTCCACGTCCCGTCGGGAATTTTCACTCCTATACCTGCTCCGTTCTCTCCGTAATAGCATGGGCGGGGCGACTTCTCGCCTGCTTATTTATTTTTTATTTTTCATTGAGAGTAGTATATGAAATTATGAATTATAAAATGAGGAATTAAAGTTAATTCTAAATGGTATAGTTATAATTTAAAAAACAAATTGTGTATAATATGTTTACTAAATAAAATGAAAAGAATGCAAATCAATAGATCTTGGTGTAGTGGTTAGGAATTGTGAATCAGTGTTCACACTCTGAGCCCGGGGTGGAGTAGCTCTGCCCCGAACCCGCCCCGAATACCCGAATGTCTAGGGCGGAAAAATTCTAAATAGAGCAGGGAGCGACAAGTTGCCATCCCTAATTTTTAACAAAAGTATTTGAATTTTAAGCCTATTGTATTTTGACACGTAGTAGAAATAATGTGTGTGTGTGTGTGTGTGTGTATATATGCAGATTTTCGATATATATTAGATTTTATCAGATTAAGTGGATAAAATAAGGTATTTCGATTAGAATTATTTGGAAAATAAACAGATTATTTTACAAGACAACGACTTTTTTATTTAAACTGTAAAAGTCAATTCATATTTTTATTCACACTACTTGCCATTCTTCTCTCAGGGCTTGTTTGATTTGACTTTAAATTTTGTTAAAAAGCTAAAGTCAAAGTCAACAATTAATTTTAACCATATATTTTGTTGACCCACAACTTTTTATAACTTTTCAACCACACATTTCATTAACTTTTACAAAAAATCTGATTTTAATAAAAACAAAACACACCTTTAATCTTAAAAACTTTGAAAATAGAAAATAGAAAATAACTAGGAGAAAGGAAAAATAAGATTTCTTGATTATCTCTGCATACATTACCATAAAGAAACAGTCGTAAGTTCAACATTTAACTTTTGTTTGGGATAGCTTAAAAAGTTGAGGTCAAAGTAAAAAATTAAATTTTAACTACACATTTTATGGGACCACAACTTTTCAACCACACATTTCATCAACTTTTATCAAAATCTGTCAAAACTTTTGTCACACTGGCCCTTAGTCAAGTTTTCCCCAGAATCAAGTAAAATAAGTTAAATTCAATGGTTAATCACTTATTTACGAGTTATCACCTTCAAGTCTGCGCATGCATGCTAAAATGTCATACGGCACACCCTGAATCAATCTTTTGGGAAAAGGGATTCGCTAAAACCCCGTAGCTATAACACTACAAAGTCTCAAAAGTTTGGTGCTCCACCAGAATTTTATATAAATACTTTTAAAGATGTACTTGTGTTAACATGTTAGAGGTCACATATTTGTTTTCTTATCGAGTATTTCCAATACATACCTCTTACATTTCTCCTCTTAGGTTGATATGGATGGACGCAAGTGGTCGTAACATTAGGTGAGTTCGGTGCACGAGCTAAAAATAAAATAAATGATCGAAATATATTTTTAATAAAGATATTTTCTTTTGTTTTCATTTTGTTTAAGCATAAACAAGTGTCATTTGATTTTCAATTACAACGCGTACAAATAAAAATGTGGCATTTTGAGAGTGCTTGGTTATACAATTAAATTACACTATTAATATATTGTTTAAGTGTGGAGTTAAGCCCAAGTGGCTACAACATCAACAAACGGACTTGCCATTGTAACAACTTACAATTTCATTTGCTCATTCTGTAAGCATCGTTTGAAACCAAGAAGTTCTGCGTTTGATAGTTCGCTTTATCAAACCAAGAAGCATTAGGTTGCACTTGGTAGTTCTTAAACCACTCCGACAAATACCAACTTTGGAATTTTTACCACAAAATCTCAATTAAATACACAAGTGCCAAAATCTTTTGGAGAAATATTAGTTATAATAATATTCAATTGATAACAATAGCCTATAAGCACGTCCTAATTGTCAAGTGACTACTTCATGATATTCTACTCAAACTTGAGTACCTAGCTTCAATTTTGCTATTTCGAGGCATCTAGAGTGATGAGCAAGAAAAAGCTCCAGAAATGCATATGTATGATCGAACTACTTGGAGTGCTCTGGATTGGTAGTTGTCAATCCAGCTAAGAATAACATCCCAATATTTAGGCATCGTTAAGGTCTAATTAATAATTACGAATGACTATTCCATGATCTTGATGAGTTAGAAGGAAGACCATATATGGTTATTCTCGTACCAACAAAAAAGTTGCCTAGTATTATAACTTGAGTCATGGTGAAGTAATTTTATGTATGATATTTAGTCTTCAAAAAATGTGTTTTTGTATACACTTAATAGTAGATCAAAGAAACAAGGCCCAACTAGGAAGGCTTACACCACGTAAATAAGATAGACCGTGGTGTAAGTGTTGGAAATTGGTTTAAAATGTCGAGAAATTAACTAAGTGACTTCGTGTCAACTTAGCCAAATATACAAGACCCGACCTAATCCGTTTAGACAAATTTGTTTGTCACTTGACGCCTCGGGGACAACGCCTTAACGGGATCGATCCGTCCGGTCGGTCAGCGGTGGTCGAGGGGGGCGCCTCGTAGAAGCTTCGGGGCAACGCCCTAAAGAAAAAAATTCAGATTTATCACGTATGTTTAAAGGGTATATTTGACATCTCGAAACCAACTTCGAATGAATGAGAAATTACGAAAAAGACAAAATCGGTCAAAGTTTGACCACTTGCGATCGCATGGTTATTTTAACTCGCGATCGCAACTTGCTTAAAATTTTAACAGAATGTATTTTGGTCCTTCCATGTGATCGCAGGATGCAAAGCCTTGCGATCGCATGGTTAATCTGGATGAAGATCTGTTCCAATTTTTATACCTTGCAATCGCAGCTTGGTTAAACCATGCGATCGCATAGGTTTGCGCGAACAAATATGTCCTTTTGAAGAGTTGCACGTTTTGGTTCAATCCTTTTTGTTTTCAACCGATCTTCAGTGTTAAATAGGACATGTGGACGTCCATTTTTTCAAATAATTGATACAGAAAGATAAGCAAACACAAAGAACTCATTTCATCATCTTTTGAACCAATTTTATTGCATTTAAGTTGCACAAAAATCTGGTTTTTTTTTCATTTCACTTTCATCCGTTAGAGTACAAAGCCATCTTTTGGTTCGCTGTACTTGAGTTTTTGAAGTGCTACAAAACTCAAGTGAAACCGTTGTATCTTGGGAGTCATTTGCCAAAGACCGAAAGCACCTCGCGGGGCAATATTGACTTAAAGACAAAGAGTTCAACTCTTGCCTCGGTTTATATTTTCATCCTTTCCATTTTCGATTTCTGGATTTTATTGCTTTGTGTCATTTCCACAGAAATTCCGCCAACAGTAAGCACATAAATGAACATATTAGACTCAAGAAAATTATGAGCATAAAAGTTGAAATAATAAACTTCTTCCGTCCCACAAAAATAGATTTATTTTCTGTATTTATTTATTATATGCCAATTTTCTTGTTGATAGTTGTTGACCTCCAAAAATGGCTGTCAACAGGAACCCCAAGCCTTCTCTTCCTCAGTGTGGTACCCCTCTCGCTTGGACTGTCACGTGGCTTATTCAACCACGCATATATGCCTAGAACCGAGTGGGTAGGTATCAAAATATAAAGAGAAACACACTATGGTAGAGATAATAGCTTGAGGGCCCATAGCTAACGATTTTCCAAGTGGATATAACACTTGAAGAATAATTAGTATAGAGGACTTGGTAATTCTTGTGAGAGTAATATTTTCAACATCATTTTCTTGTGGAAATAAGCTTAGTATTTATAGGCAAATCCTATAAGATTGATCGATGTGCAACACGTGGTTCCATCTGAAGGATTCTTGAGTCACATTTTTGGTGTCACGTCATTAGCATTAATGAGGAAGTCACTTTCAGCCGCAAACTAATGGGCTATGACTGTGACCAGCCGCATTGGCAGGCAGTTCCATCAGTCTTTTCAAGATTGAATCACATGTTTGGTACGGAAGGCTTCCTTAGTACGCAACCAGAGTCGGACTTTAATAGCCTTAGTCATCCAAGCTACTCGGCATAAATAGCCTCGGTTATATAACCTCCTCGAAGAAGGGTTGAGCCAAAGCATGTTGACTTTGATCGTGTCCACGTAGAGCTCCAAGTGGGATCGCCACCTTGCGTGGCATCGGGCGTAATGACTTGGGCTTTTATACCTCTCTCGCACAAACAAATTTCTGGTTTAGGTTGAACCAAAGCACATTGACTTTGACCGTGCCTACGTGGAGCCCCAAGTAGGGTTGTCATGTCCACGTGGCGTGGGCGTAACAATAGTCTCCTAAGTTCAGGACCTCTTTCATTTATGAGGGGTGTTGAACTTTGTAAAGAAACAGTGCTGTCGCCATTTGAAAAAAAATGGCATGTCCTGATTGTAAAATGCGAAGAGAGTTAGTCCCACAAGGTGAACACCTTTACCATTCATGCGAGGTGTTGAGCTTGTTGTGGAAGGTTGGAGTTAGGAAATGCTTGGGTCTCCAAAAGAGGAGAGGCCTGCACAGGATGGCCGAGTCCCAAGTGAGAGAGGCTTGGAAGCTGAGGCGACTCCAAAATAGGTAGAGGCCTGATGCAGGTTGGTTGAGTCCCTAGTGGGAGAGGCTTGGAAGTTGAGACGTCTCCAAAATAGGTAGAGGCCTGATGCAGGATGGCCGAGTCCCAAGTGGGAGAGGCTTGGAAGCCGAGGCATCTTCAAAATAGGTAGAAGCTTAATGCAGGTTGGCCGAGTCCCAAGTGGGAGAGGCTTGGAAACAGAGGCGTCTCCAAAAGAGGAGAGGCTTGCCGCAGGATGGTTGAGTCCCAAGTGGGAGAGGCTTGGAAACAGAGGCGTCTCCAAAAGAGTGAGAGGCCTGCCGCAGGCTGGCCGAGTCCTAAGTGGGAGAGGCTTGAAAATAGAGGTGTCTCCAAAGAGGGAAAGGCCCGCCGCAGATAGCCGAGTCTCAGTGGGGGCGACGCTGGAAATGGAGGCATCTCCAAAGAGAGGAGAGGCTTGAAACCAGGGGCGTCTCAAAGAAGCGCCTCCAGGCCCCGCCATGGGATGGCCGAGTCCCAAGTGGGAGAGGCTTGGAAGTCAAGGCGTCTTCAAAATAGGTAGAGGCCTGATGCAGGTTGGCCTAGTCCTAAGTGGAAGAGGCTTGGAAGCCGAGGCCCAAGTGGTTGAATCCACGAGTCGCGGCTGCAGGAACATTAATGGTTGAATCCACGAGTCGCAGATTGATTGAGCAACCTGCAACACGTCTCCTTGGGCATGGTGAAAAGATGGTTCAGGGGCAATGATGGTGTTTATTTTTGGGGGCTTTGGTGATACCCGAAATCACGCCACATGACAATCACATCCACATAATCATGTTCATTCAAAAAATGTCGCGCCTTTTAAAATTCAAGGATAGAGATGATCTAATGAATTCGGGCGGCGTGGATGGATTTGTGATGGATCCAACGGTGGAAGATCATCACCATTTGTCTATATATAAGTGAAAGTTCATGCCTTTTCACTTACGCTATTTTGAGAGAATTCGAGAGAGCCTACATTCTTTGATTTTTGGCGAAAATCCTCCTGCGTTCGATTTCCATCTTCCTTTCCGGTGAAGGTTTAGGTTTAGGTAAACCCTTATTTTCAAGTACCTTTACTTATTGAATTTCTTTTACTTTAACAATGTCTGCGAACTTTATTGAAGGCGAGGTTACTGGGCGTGTTGAGGATTAGAGGTCTCCACCGGTGTCTCCGTCCATGGTAGACGTGTTGCCCTCTTAGAGGTGTTTGTAGTTCTACAGGCGAGAAGATAGCTATATCCTCTACACCGTAGTTGGCGGAGGGTGAGGATCCTTTTACTGGTGACCCGCTTAGGTGGATCGCCTAGATGTTCATTCGATAATGGTGGAGGAGGACTTGGCGTCATTTGAGGAAGCAATCTGAGATTCCTGGCGATATCGAGCTCATACTTCCGGTATCGAATGAACAAGCTTGTATTCCGAGGAGGGGGTGTACCGCTTTACATCTGAACGCCTTCGTGGGTGGTATGAGATTACCTCTGCATTCATTTTTCCAAAGGATTTTGCGAGCCTACCAACACAAGTGACTCCAAACGGGTGAAGTCAAATGGTCGAGAGCCTGTACTTGTGGTTTAGGCATTCGTTTGGGTTGGAGATGCCCCTCCACATGTTCCAGACAATATATCAGCCGAGGAAACTATCGAGGAAGAAAGGCAGGGATGAGGAGCTCGGTTGGTATTACTTCTGTCCTTGGAGGGCTCATAAGCCTCTCGTGACGGACTGCCCCTCATCCATTAAACAGTGGAAAGAGTCATAGTTCTGGGTGACGGGTGATTGGCAGAGGGTAATTGACGACCTAGAGCCGAATTTGGATGTACCCAGTTTTTACGGACTAGCCAGTGAGTGAGGAACGCGGAAGTGATTGTTCTCGACACTGGTGATCACGCATTCTAATTGTTATTTTTGATTTTTTCAGAGTACTTCCTCGCTGTGAGTTATCCGGTGACATTGTCGATGTGCTTCGGTCGATTTATCATGCACCTCCGCTGAATAGGCGATACGAGTTCCTCCTAAACAGACAATGTTGTTTGACCGAATTGGGTCTGATGGCCTCCAAAGGTAATATCCTGATACCCTTGTTCGCCCCGTACTGTGTTTACTATCGTATTTAAATTGGACCCTTTTTCTTTTTTCGTGTAGCTGAAATAGAACAAGGCAAGTGCCCAATGCCAACTTTGGCTCGTGGCTCGTCTCGATGAACAAAGAACCAAGGACATTGGTACCTGGCCCTTCCGAGGATTCAAAACAGAAGAAGGCCATAGAAGACCTGAGCCGAGGAGGAATTAGGGAGGAGATTGACAAGGTCGATGTCGTCGAGATAGAAGATGACGCTGGGGCCTCTGAGGGGGGTGTCCTTGACGAGGAAGAGGAAGAGGAAAGTTGGGGCCTCTTTCCAGCCTAAAAAGAAGATGGTCAAAGTCATCGACCATTATGCCGCTTGCAATCCTCCGTCTCTTCAACGGACGCTATTGGTCACATCTGCCGGAGTGATCGTGCTGGAGGTTCCTCCGAAGTTGCCTCAGCCATCCGGAGGCCCTGATGGGAGAGTATTTGACTCGAAAATGAAGTGGAAATAGCTCATCGGACCCCCGGGCCAGGATTCCCGAGGATGAGATCTGTAACCTTCATTTTTATCCGGCCATGGAGGTGCAAGCCTTCAAGAAGTATTTCAGTCCATGGGGGCTTGGAGGATGCATTAGAGGCGAGGCACATTGCGAAGAATGGGTGAAACGACAGGGATGCAGCTGAAGGTATTGGGAGAGCTCAGACAGCAGATGCAACGGAACAAAAAATTGGCGGCCGAAGCCTCCAAGTCAGATGAGCATAAGCAGGCCATGGAAGGTCTGCAGGCTACTTTGGAGAGTATGCGTACTGTATATGAGCAGCTTCAGGCTGATCTGAAAGAATCCGATGCTAACGTCTTGCAACTAACCAGAAAGGTGGATGATGCTAACGCTGCTCAAAAGATTGTACTGAAGCTCTTGAGATTGCAAATGGAGAGAAAAAACGGCTGATGGAGGAGTCAGAAGGTTTGATAGGGAGCTTGGAGGTATCTGAGTAGGGACAGAAGGAGGCTGAGGCCGAGATTGCTAGGCTTCTTGGCGAGAAGAAAGAGATGGAAGGAAAGATGGAGAATGCAGAGGTGGATTTCGTGGCCAACTTCCATAATACCAAAGCCTATACCAGTTTCTCGGACTACTTTGCCAAGGTCGGGCACCAAGAAGTGTTGGCAATGTTCAGATCTGAACATCCAAGTCTCGATATTAGCTCTTTAGAGACTAGGTTTCCTCCGCCTGATGTAGATGGAGAGGATAGTTAGCTTTTTTTGCTGTTTCCTCGGTGGAGGCCCATGTAATTTGTTTATTTTATTAATGAAGTCTGTTATGTTTATGTAATCTTTCAAGTTTTTAACATACTGAATTAGAAGAAAGACCTCTTGCATAGCACAAAGTGAGATGGCGTATACATTTAGGTAGCTTAATACAATACAACACTATAAACAAGCCCTTAGAAGAATACATAATTGGGCCATTTACCCGACTATTGGTAGTATTGACGCAAGTGTTCGGTATTCCAAGGGTGAGCCTGTACTTTGGCGTTCATGTCCTCAATACAATACGTGGCGGGGCGTATTTCTTTGTTGATTCGATAAGGCCCTTCCCAATTCGGGCCAAGGGTTCCGACCCCTGGCTCTTTGGAGGATTGGAACACTCTCCTTAGGACCAAGTCACCCAGACGGAAGGATTTCTTCTTCACTTTCTTATTGAAATATCGGGCCATCTTTCTTTGGTAAGAGGCTAGTTTAACCTGAGAGATATCCATTCGTTCTTCCAAGAGGTCCAGGCTAGCCCTTATGAGTTCATCATTGTTGGATTCCTTGAAGAACAATCGACGAGGCGAAGGCACACCCATTTCTACTGGACTCATAGCCTCTGATCCATAGGCCAATGAAAAGGGCGTTTCTCTAGTTGGTGTTCTGGCGTTGGTTCTGATAGCCCAAAGAACGTGTGGGAGTTCTTTGACCCATGCCCCTTTCGATGCCTCTAGCTTTCTCTTAAGGGTGTATTTGATGGTTTTGTTAATAGCCTTTACTTGACCGTTGGCCTGAGGGTGATGGGGGATGGAAAAGTGTTTATCAATCTTTAGCTCGTTGCATAGGTTCTAAACTTTCTTGTTGTCGAACTGCTTCCATTGTCAGAGACCAGAGAATGGGAGATCCCGAATCGGCAGATGATATTTTTCCATATAAATCTAGAGGTGTTAGCCTCGGTAATCTTTGCCATTGGTTCTGCCTCTACCCACTTCGTGAAATAGTCAATAGCAACCAAGGCGTGACATGCATTGCCCCTTCCCTTGGGCATAGGACCTATGAAGTCTATTTCCCATTTGGTAAAGGGCCATGGGCTAGATACTGCGGTAAGGTCTTGGTGGGACTGTCGTGGTATTGTAGCGAAGCGTTGGCACTTGTCACATCTCCTCGCATGGAGCAAGGAATCTTTCTTTTAGGAGGGCCAGAAGTAGCCTTGCTTGAGGACCTTTTGCGCTAGGGCCAAGCCTCATGTGTGATTACCACATATTCTCTCGTGGACTTCTCTGAGAATGTAATTTGCCTCATTCACCCCAACACACCTGAGGAGTGGCATGGAGTAGCCTCGTTTGTAGAGGACGTTCTCAGATAGAATGAAGTGTGCAGCCCTCCTCTTCAATTTTCAAGCCTCTTCTTTATCGGTGGGTAGTGTCTGGTCTTTCAAGAACTTGAGGATAGGATCCATCCAAGTAGAAGTGTCCTCGATCTCCACTACTTCGCTGCTATGGCCTCAATGGAGGGCTTCTTTGAGATGTTCGATGGGAACCCGTTTAAGGAGTTCAATCTTTCTTGCTTGCCAACTTAGAAAGTGCATCAGCATTAGCGTTATCGGCCATGGGTACTTGAATTAGTTCAAACTTCTCAAAGTAAGGGATGAGGTTCCTCACCAATTTTAGGTAGGAAGCCATACTTCTCTCCCTAGCGGCGAAGCTCCCATTTACTTGGCTCACTACCAGTTAAGAGTCGCTTGCTACAGAGAGCCTTTGTACTTTCATTTCTTTGGCTAAGCGAATGCCATATAGCAATGCCTCGTACTCTACAATGTTGTTTGACACCTTGAAGTCGAACCTGATTGCACATTTCAGTCTGTGACCTTCAGGCCTGGTGAGGACCACTCTAGCGCCTAAGCCCATTTTTCCCGAGGAACCATCCACAAATAGGCACCACGTAGAAGGTTCCGCCAGAGTCATGGGGATATCCATTTCAGGGGTGTTGGCAAATTCAGCCACAACATCTGCAAGGCCTTGTCCTTTGATTGATGCTCTGAGTTCAAACACAATGTTGAATTGACTTAGCTCGACGGCCCACTTCAATAGTATTCCCGAGGTATCAGGTTTCTGTATCACCTGTCTTAGGAGGAAGTTAGTCAAAACATGGATGCTATGGGCCAAAAAATACGGCCTCAGTTTTCTTGAGGCTGTGATGAGTGATAATGCCAATTTCTCCATGTCTGGGTAGCGTGTCTCCGCCCCCAAGAGAGCCTTGCTTACGTAATAAATAGGTAGTTGGTGCTCATCTTCTCTCAAAAGGACCGAGCTCACCGACTCTGAAGATAAGGCTAGGTAAAGTAATAAAGCCTCTCTTAACTTGGGTTTCGATAGTAGGAGAGCATGATCGAGGTGTTTCTTTAGGGCTTGGAACACGGCTTTGTATTCCTTCGTCCATTCAAATCGGTTACCCCCTTTCAAGACTTTGAAGAAGGAGAGGCACTTGTTTGTGGCTTTTGAGACATACCGGCTAAGGGCTGCCATTCTTCCAATGAGGCATTGCACATCCTTGGGCCTCCTAGGCGACTTCATTTCTATCAATGCCTTAATCTTCTCCGGGTTGGCCTCAATCCCCATTTGGTTTACCATATAGCCAAGGAACTTCTCCGAGGCAACTCCGAATACACATTTCAAAGGATTAAGCCTCATTTTGTAGGTTCAGAGGGTCTGGAAAGTCTTCTCCAGGTGTTGCACATGATTCTCGGCTCTCAAGATTTTTACTAACATGTCATCCACATAAACTCCCATGGTGGAACCAAACTGATCAACAAACATTTTGTTGAAGAGTCTCTGGTACGTTGCCTCGACGTTTTTCAACCCAAAGGGCATTACCTTGTAGCAATAGCGGCCCTTTTTGTCACAAATGATGTGTGCTCCTCATCGGGCAGGTACATGGAAATTTGATTGTAGTCCGAGTAGGCGTCCATGAAGCTCAGGAGCTCGTGTCCGGATGTAGCGTCTACTAGCTGATCGATCCGAGGCAGTGGAAAGCTATCCTTAGGGCATGCTTGATTAAGGTTAGAGAATTCTATGCAGATCCTCATATTCCCACTTGATTTTTTCACCAGAACCGGATTGGAGACCCACTTAGGATAGCAGGCCTTCCGGATGAAGCTGCTTTGCAAGAGTTTTTCCACCTCTTCTTTCAAGGCTTTGTACTTTTCTGGGTTCAACGGCCTCCACTTTTGGTGGTGTGATGGAAATATGGGATCGACGTTGAGGTGGTGACAACTTACCTTTGGGTCGATCCCAACCATATCCTCGTGTTTCCATGCAAAAACATCAAGGTTGTGGCAGAGGAACCTTTTCAGAGTCCTCTTCGTTTCGTCAGGAATATCTTTTCCTACTTGGAGCCTCCTTGTTGGGTCATTAGGGTCCACCGTAAAACTTTCCAACTCCTCGACCGGTGAAGTCTGGGAGTCAACTCCCGTTACCTTGGATCGATGTCTTCGACGGACACAACTTTCTCCATCATGGCATCCTCCCATGTGCCTTTCTACGAGTTGTCTACCATTTCTCGACTAGGAACACCATGTTCACCTATCTCTTTTACGCCTTTCTCAGGCATTTCAGTAACATTTTCTAGCCTCAGTGTTGCCCGTACGCATAATGGCTATACTCCATTTGGTGGGAAATTTCATGTATAGGTGATGAATGGACATTACGGCCCAGAGCTCTTTCAGGGAGGGTCGGCCCAGAACTCCATGGTAGGTTGACCTCCTGTCTACTACCAAAAACTCCATGAAAGTGTGGACAGCTAGAGGCTCATTCCTCTATTGTGACGGCTAAGCGCACTATCCTTTTCGGGGTCACGCAATCACATGTGAATCCGTAAAGAGGCTCGGATGAGGGTTCCAACAGAGCGTCCATGTTCATTAGCTCATAGGTGCTCAGGAAGATGACGTTGATGGAGCTGCCATTGTCTACGAGCATTCTTCCCAGTTCATTCGAGCCACTACTGCCCTTACCACGAGGGCATCACAGTGGGGGTAGTGCACATCTTTCATGTCCTCTTTTGTAAATGTGATAGGATCTACCTTTTTCGATCCTGAGGGTCGACTGTTAATGAGCCAATTGGTCATCAGGGCTCATTCAGCTTCTTTGGCGTAACTCTTTTGGGCATTTCAAGTTTGGCCTCCTATGTAGGGACCCCAATAAACAATGTCTATTTCTCGGATGGGGGCCTTTTCAGGACCTTTGATTAGGCGCGATTTCGGGCCACTTTCTAGTCGAGGTTGCCTTACTGGACTTCTCGAATTACGCCTTCGCCGTGGCTTTTGCCCAAAGGTTTCCTATCCCACTGTTGGGGGTGTTTGTCCTGGTATGGTGGTTGGCGACCCCTTATCGGGGATTGATTCGCCCCGCGTCTAAGATTCGCCCCGTGTCTAGGGCCTGGGTTGGCCATCCTTCTGTTAGCCAAATCTTCCACCTCGCGGCATTCATCCGTGCTGTGTCCATAACTTCGGTGGACGCATCAATATTTAGCGAGGGCCCCTTAAGGGGAGGAAGCACCGGGAGTGAACTAGTCCTTGCTTCATAATATGTCAATGGGGACATACCATAGTTATAGAGTCCAGCTGGCGGACTTGGCGCCACTGGGTGGTATAAGGGGAGCAGGTCCTCTTGTGCAGAGGCCACATAGCTCATGCCAACATTCGGTCGGAAGGGTAGTTTCTTCGGCACGGATTTTGTTGGAGAGGAGGTCTGCCGTGACCTTGGACATACCCGGCCCTAGACACGGGGTTGGCTTCCAATCCACCTCGGTTCTTGTGAAGGATCATGTTCTTGTTGGTTATTTCTTCAGTGATCATTTCTACCAATTGGTCAAAGGTAGCCGGGTTCTTATTGCGAACATCCCTCTAGAACGAAAGGTTCATATCTAGCCCCGCCTTTAAAGCGGACAGGGCCTCATCGTCGGTTATTCTTTCACAGAATAGCATATTTTCATTAAAACGGCCCCGTAGCTCTGAAGTGGTTCATTGAGAGTTTGTCTTACGTTATGGAGATGTTGGACCGGAGGCCAATGCGGGCTTTTGTGAAGAGAAGTAATTGATGAATGTCTTTTTCAACTCTGGCCAGCTAGAAATATTTCCAGCGACCAGCTTGTTATACCATCGCTTTGCTCCTCCTGATAGAGTAAGGTGAAAAGCTCTGCACTTCAAGGTCGGAGTTGCTCCTCGGAGACTCATTTATGTCTTGTACGTGTTTACATGGTTCAAGGGGTCCTCTTGTCTGTGTAAGGGACAATCTTGGGCACATGAAACTCATGGGAGATGGATATATTCCTGATCCCGACCGAGAATGGGAGGTTCTCGTCGTCGTCGTCTATTTTGAATAATCTCGCCAGCTTCGAATTTTCTCCCTTAACGTCTATTTCTAGAGAAAATTGTTCTCTTCTATAGTGTTGTGGTCGCTAGTGCGTAGTTTGTTGAAGTAAGTATGGCTGGAAGTTAGATTCTCTCCTGGCTTCTGCCTCATTCGCTCTCCTTTCCCGCCTATTCCTAGGGGGACTTTGAGGTTGTTCTTTCCCTGGTAGATTCTCCCGAGGCCAATTTCTGTTTCTATGTTCGCCTAATCTTTCAAATACGCTGGCAGACACCGTTGGTTGGGGCCTTCTTTCACTTACAAGAAGATTGGTTTCTTCCATGTGAGTCCTTGCGTGCGAGGCTTCTCCTCTAGCATGAGGATCATGGGGATGACCGTTGTCTACTTCTTGTTCCTCGTTGGGATTGTCAGGGTCGGATTCATGAGGTGGGTTTCCACCTCTCGCGTGCATCATTTGGATGTATCCTTGCATCTGGGCATGGTGTTGGGCTAGATGCCTTACGTTGGCGGCCATGATTCTCATTTCTCGCTCGAGATTGGTGGGAGGCCTCCTCCCACGCCTCCTCCAGGGGCTTCTTCGACTCTTGTTCCCATCACGGTTTCTTTGTCCGTTGCGGGCTTGGCTTTCCTCGGATTTTCATCCTCATTGCTTCCGCTCATTTTTTCTGATGGGTCGACTGATCTGTTGTTCAGGGAGGTTCCTTTGTTCAAGGAGATTTAGGCTTTTGATCATGTTCCATTCGTGGTTGAATGTTTGGTTTCCCATAAGACGGCGCCAATTTGTTGACCTTCAAAAATAGTTGCCAACAGGAACCCCAGGCCTCGTCTCCCTCCGTGTGTTACCCTCTCGCTTGGACTATTACGTAGCTTATTCAACCATGCATATATGTTTGGGACCGAGTGGGTAGGTAACAAAATATAAAGAGAAACACACTATGTTAAAGATAATAGCTTGAGGACCCCTAGCTAACGATTTCTCAGGTGGGTATGACACTTGAAGAATAATTAGTATAGATGACTTGGTAATTCTTGTGAGAGTAATACTTTCAACATCATTTTCTTGTGGAAATAATCTTAGTATTTATAGGCAAATTCTACAAGAATGATCCCCTTCGATGTGCGACACGTGGTTCCATCTGAAAGGTTCTTGAGTCACATCTTTGGTGTCACGTCATTAGTTTTAATGAGGAGGTCACTTTCAGCCGCAAACTAAGGGGTTATGACTGTGACCAACCGCATTGGCAGATAGTCCCATAAGTCTTTTCAAGATTGAATCACAAGTTTGGTAGGGAAGACTTCCTTTGTACACAACCAGGGTCGGACTTTAATAGCCTCGGTCATCCAAGCTACTCGGCATAAATAGCCTCGGTTATATAACCTCCTCGGAGAAGGGTTGAGCCAAAGTATGTTGACTTTGATCGTATCCACGTGGAGCCCCAAGTGGGATCGCCCTGCCCATGTGGGATCGGGACGTAACAGCCTCGATTTTATACCCTCCTTGGCACAAATAGCCTCGGATTTAAGTTGAACCAAAGCACGTTGACTTTGACCGTGCCTCACGTGGAGCCCCAAGTAGGGTTGTCATGTCCACGTGGCGTGGGGGCGTAACAATAGTATAGTTAATTTCTTAGTTTTTTAATATGTCCTTTATTTAATGTGTCTTGTTGTCAACAAATATGAACTATCATTATTCAATGTAGGGGTATATTATAAAAAATATAAGGCTCGTTTGTTTTTAATTAAAATTTTCCTAAAAAGCTGAAGTCAAATTCAACAATTAATTTTAACCACACATTTCATGGACCCACAACTTTTTAACCACACATTTCATTAACTTTTCTAAAAGATTTTAATCAAAATCAAACACACCTTAAGTAAAATTTATGGATCCAACGATATTAATTATATTTTCTTAATCTATGTGATAATAAAAGTAAATATATCTTTATGAGACAAACGGAATAATAATTCTTGCAACTAATTATCTTCGTTTATTCAATTGCTCGGTGATGCGTGTAAAATATGCATGTATCTCGGTTAATTTACGAGACTTTATTTAGTATTTTGGAGTGGATATCTATTGATTTTTTTTTTTTTTTTGGTTATTGTAGGTAGAAATTCACGCTTGAAGAGGATTGATGGAAAAGGTGATGAAAACAAGATGACTTATCATGTGTTGGAGAAAGAATGAAGTTTAGAAATGGAGAGCCGATTACCTGAAGTTGAATGATGAAAATAAGAAAGAGAACGTTAATTTTGGTTAAGTAAAACTTGCTCAAACAACTGAAATTCCTACTCATGCAAACAGAGGAACAAGAAGAATGGTGTTGATATATCAGCTCGAGCAAGGCAGGGCCTCTAGACTACTCTGTCCGCTCGAGTGGGCTCTTACCTGATGCACACAAGATTTAAGTTGGGACTTTTAGAGGTGTTTTAGTTCATTGTGTGCACTAGAAGCGATTGCTTTCTTTCTTTCTTAAGTCAAGCTGGAGTTAAGATGTTAATCATACCAAGTATATAGTTAAAACTCTTATATTTTAAGAGGTTAGACTCTATTGGAAGAAAATACAACACATATATTAGACTTGGTTTTGAAGATAAAGAAGATGAAGATGTCAATTCAAAAATTTCTAAGCGACGACCAAAGACTCGAGATTTCTCGATAATGTTCTTTTCTTTTCTTAATTTTGGGTGATGTCTATTTCTTAAACATGTATTTTTGTAATTTGATTGTGTTAGTATAGTTTTCTATTAGCTATGACGGCGATATAAACGTTGTATAAAGCTTTAATTCAAATTTTCTCGTTTTTTACTTCAATTATGCATTTTTAATCTTTTTACATTAGAATGATTGATCACCGTTTAAATGATATTTTTGACTTAAATTGTTTTGAGATATTAATTATATGTTTAGCATGTTTAACAAATATTGTTTAAGTCTAACAAAAGATAAAGATATACCACTATCCTTAACGTGATTTATATTTGAACGTTCATGATTTTTAATGCGTTTTTACATAATTTCAACTTTGAGAGAGTTATAGTAAGTTTACATCATGAAATATGTTTAATTGTAATCCAAAGAGTTTATTAAACAAGTTAGGAGCGTTGATAATCAAGTAACGCCTTTATTGGTCAAATACGAGAATTTGAGAGCTAAAGTAGAAAACATAGGTAGAGTCAAAGCTATAGCACTTTAACAAATTCGAATTTCATCAAAATTGTCAAAAGTCATTTTACAAAATTTAAATTTTGATTGTTTTGATAGGGGTGAACATGATTTGGTTTGGGCGGTTTGTGATAAATGTTCAAATCAAACCACTTAAAACAGTTTGGAATTTTTGCAAATCAAACCAAACCAAACCACTCGGTTTAAAACCACAGTTTAACAAACAAAAAACAACAATATGTATTGAACAAGTTAAATAATAAATATTAGTCTAAAATCTCAAGATAAAACATAAATATTAGTATCAATACAATACCAAAAAAAAAAAAAAATATTAACATCGTTGCCAACCAAAACAAGATATTACAAACCAGAATTTTATATTTTCACTTCTAATCATTATAATGTAACAACATGATAGCAATAGTTTATAGTAGCATCTTAGTCGATATTTATTGGCACACAACATCTCTAGTTGTAACACATGATTCATTCTCTGCATAAAGATAAGAATATAGTAAATGTATTCATTAATTATAATTAATTAATATAAAGCTAGTATTAAAAGAAAATGAGTAGAAATATCAAATACAATAATACTTTTTGTAGCTTTCTCTTAATCATCTAATTACTCTACTTCATCCAAATATTGACGAATCATTATAAGTTCTTTGTTACTATGCAACCAATTTTTAGTGCAAATCACCACCTCAACCATCTTTGCACTCAACGATCTCCTAAAGGAATCGAGAATTTGACCACTAGTAAAGAATGCAGACTCAGAAGCAACTGTTGATATTTGAATGACTAACACATCTTTGACAATTTGGGAGACAAACTTGTATTTATTTGCACTCAATTTCCACCAAAGTAATATATCGAAAGACTATCAAACCTTCACAATGATCATTTAAGTAATCCACCAAATCATTCTTCTCACATTGAGCTCCTCGTACAAGTTTAGCTTTAAAAATTGATTGAATGGGTTTGAGAATACCCAAAGGAGTTTGTGAAGGACTTGGGCTACCAGATTGGATTTCAAATCTGTTGTCTCAAATACATGTCTCTTTAGTCTTCTCCCAATAGAAATTTTACACCTAATAAAATAAATAGATGATGTGATCATTATGAACAATATTTAATGCATTCACACTTGCTGTTATTGATTATGTGTAAAGTTTCTATTGGAGATATAGCAAAATGACATGTATTTGGGACAACAGATATAAACTTTCAGATTGAGTAGCATCTTTTGATGGAGCTAATTGTGGAGTCATCATTTTCTTATAGCATCCATATAACATGTGAAGTGTGTTTTCAACTTTGTTTAACAACATGTTTGCAATTTGTACATCATAAATAAGTTCAAATCTAACTTTAAGCAATTCTAACTTGCATCTGGATAATGGATGAATTTAATTTTACCTAGGTTGAATAAGATTTAAATTCATTTATTTTGTATTTTTTAATTTTTTGTAAACAGTTTAGCGGTTTGAAATGACTTGAAAAAATTGAAACCTAAACCAAACCACTTTGAAGACGTGGACCCAAACTAACAGTTTTGAAAAAGTGGTATCGATTCGGTTTGGCGGTTTCGTTGTTCAACCATATGTTTCGATTTAGGTATGAATCTAGTTTGCCTACTAAGAATGATTAGCCAACATACTTCTCACCGGTTAAAGACCCTCAAACCATCTTAATGCTCAAGTTCTTTACTTCGGTATTTAGTCACACTTATCGAGGATGGAGGTAGTTCTTGATACGATTGACTCTTCACGATTCTTAGAAGAGCTTATGCAAAAACTCAATGATCTAGAGCACTCTAAGTAGTTTTTTGTCCCTTATCTTTTTATTTTTATTTTTGCGTATTACTTCTTATGCTTTTTACTATTAATCGTTCCTTTGTTTTCTCTACTCTTTACTTCATTTTATTTAATTTTTTATTTTAATATTTACCCATGGTTATTGAGTATGGACGCAGATGTCAACACAACGATTGTATACGAGTTTTGGGAAGAGCTTGTATGTAAACTCATAGACCCAAGCATTTTCACATGTGACCTATCATTCAATAACACATAGCACACCTATCAATAGGTTGAGATGGAACTTTGGAGATCCAACGATAGTCATTCTACAATGAATGAACAATATAAATGCCTGTAAACGATCTCACAATCAAGATAAAATGGTAATAATTATCATATTTTGAGTATGTTTGATAAAGATTTTTGTAGATTATAAGTAGTGAGTCCTACAGAATATGTGGATAAGAAATGGATAAAAGTTTTTGATCATACGAAGTATATGGATAAAAATGATGTTTGACCATTTATAAGCATGGACAATTATACTCTTTGATTCTTGTGTACTTTGAGCCACGAAATTGAGAAATAACGTTAGCCAATGTACTCAATATTGATGTTTGGATATCAAAAGTTGTTGATTAAAGTTCTAGATCAATCATACATCTTCTTACTTTTCCATGGTCATTCTGCATAGCCATGAAGAGTGGGGGGCAAATTGTAAAGAATAATATATCTAGGTATCGTATTAACCTAACCCTAAACTCAATTCAAAGTTTCAAGCCAATTCTCTTTCCTAAACCAAACTTGGTGAGATGTCGTGGAAGACCTTGTAGAGATGGAGTATACATACACGAGGACATCCAGCCATTAGCAACACGTTCCAATATCAATAGATCACATACACATTTTATATAATTATGCGAGCAAATGCTATACCAAAATATACTTCCAACATTCAAATTTTCTCGCGGCATACCGAAAAAAGAAATTGGAAGAAAGAATTTCAATTCGTTCAAAGTAAAACAAGTTTAGTATAACTAGTGTGTGTATTCCAATTAGGAGTCCATGCCATCATAAGTAAATTTATACAAAATTAACTAGTTGATCAATTTAATGAGTGCACTTATTCGGACTTTGAAACTAAGCTTTTGTTCCGTTAGTTTGTTGATTTAATTTTTACTTAATTTGGTCTATTTTCTTTTGTTTTCAGTTTTGGACCCGTTTATAATCAATTGTAGAAGAAAGGAAGGAAAGAGCAATGATTTGGCGAATGTCTAGAAAGTATGGGAACTCAATTACATTCAATTAGAACTTGAAGGACCATTTTGGAGACTATTGGAAGATTTGAGGACTAAAGTGACCAAAATTCAAAGTTGGAGGATTAAAAAACACATAATGAAAAAATTTGCTTGGGCAATCGTGCAAATTCATGCTGAGGGATCACCCAACCATGAAATGTAAAAGCAGAACTTAAATATTTTGACTGGGTAATCGCCACGGTGATCGTCCAATACAAATATGAGAGATCGCCTAAAGCAAATTTTTGCCAATGGATTTTTTCTCTTTTGAATTTTACTCCAACTAGAAAACTTTTTTGAACCACAAGTTTTATGACTTTTTGGGATCTTTTGGGACACTTGAAGACGGATATAAATAGGAGAGATTAACTCTAAATTAGGGTTGGTAATTTTGAGAATTTGAAGGAAGAAACAAGATGTGAATGATTGAAAACTCATTCGAGCAAGATCGAACGAAGATCAAGGATCACATATTGGAATTTTTTCTTATCCGGGTGATGGATTTTATCTCTTCTTTTGATTTTCTTTCTCTTGGTATGCAAGGCTAGATTTATTTTGTGCTAGGATTAAAATGAAATTGTACCATAATTCTCTAATTCTTTGAAACTAATATTTGATATTCAAACACGCTTTTAATTTTGAACAATTGATATTGATTTGTTTTCATATACAATTATATGCGCAATGATTGTATGATTTTGGAAGCTTGTTTTACTATCAAGCGATTGAAAATAAGTTAAATATAGTATCAATTGTCGTAGAGTTCGATAGAAGATAGAGATTTACCGTTATACTTTACGTGATCTTTAAGTATTCACAAATTTTAATGCATTCTTGTATGTTCGCATACGTCATAAAGATATAGTCGGGTCACGTATAGGGATATGTTTAATTTTACTTGAGAGAGATTGTTAAACAAATTAGGAATATTGATCTTCATAATTAAATCGTGTTATCAAATTCAATGGTTCAAGTTAAAGGAGATTGGTATAAGTGGATTTGGGATCTTAGTACACTTTTCTTTATTAAATTTATATCACATTTGCATTCGTTTCAACTTTGCATTAATTTTATTTAACTTAAGTCTAGTATTGATTGTAAGTAGTTTTATAATTGCATCCTAAAAAAATCTATTGAATTATATAGTTTCGGTTAAGACTAAGTTAATTTGAAATTAGACTAACGTAATCTCTGTGAGTACGATACTTGGACTTTAAAATCCACTTATTACTAGTGCGATCCGTACACTTATGAAATAAAATTGCTAACAAGTTTTTGACACCGTTGCTGGGGATGTTTGATTAGTGCATTTTATACACTTATTCGGACCTTAAAACTAAACTTTTTTCCCATTAGTTTGTTGATTTTTACTTAATTTAGTCTACCTTATTTTGTTTTCAGTTTTAGACCAGTTTATAATCAATTGTAGAAGAAAGGACGGAAAGAGTAACGATTTGGCAAATGTCTAGAAAGTATGAGAACACAATTGCACTCAGTTGGAACTTGAAAGACCATTTTAGAGGCTATTGGAATATTTGAGGACTAAAGTGACCAAAATCTAAAGTTGAAGGATTAAAAGATGCAGAATGAAAAATTTGCCTGTGCGATCGCCCGGATTTAAACTGGGTGATCTCCCAACCATGAAATCTAAAAAATGAACTTAAATATTTTACTTGGGCGATTGTCCAGTACAAATTTCTGCCAGCGGATTTTTTTTTTTTTTTTTAGTTTTACTCCAACTAGGAAACCTTTTTGAACTACGATTTTTATGACTTCTTGAGATCTTTTGGGACACTTAGAGACGGATATAAATAAGAGTGATTAACTCTAAATTAGGTTTAGCAATTTTGGAGGATTTGAAGAAGAGAAACAAGATGTGAAGAATTGAAATTTCATTCAGGCAAGATCAAACGAAGATCAATGATCACATATTAGAATTTATTCTTATCTGGGTGATGATGGATTGTTATCTTCTTTTAGGTTTATTCCCCTTAGTATGCTAGGCTATATTTATTTTGTTCTAAGATTATGATGAAACTTGTACCATAATTCTCTTATTCTTTGATATTCAAACACGTTTTTTATTTTGAACAATTGATATTGATTTCTTTTCATTTATATGCACAATGATTGTATGATTTTTGTTGCTTATTTTACCGTTGAGTGATTGAAAATAAGTTAAACACAATATCAATTATTGTAGAGTCTAATAGCGGATATAGATATACCGCTATACTTTACATGATCTTTAAGTATTTACAAATTTTAATACATTCTTGTATGTTCGCATTCGTCATAGAGATATAGTCGGGTCACATATAGGGATATGTTTAATTCTACGCAAGAGATATTGTTAAACAAATTAGGAATATTGATATTCATAATTAAATCATGTATCAAATTCAACGGTTCGAATTAAAAGGGATTGATATAAGTAGATTCGGGATGTTAGTACGATTTTATTTATTCAATTTATATCACATTCCCATTCACCTCAACTTTGCATTAATTTTAGTTAACTTAGGTCTTGCATTGATGAGCTATTAAATAGTTTAATAATTGCATCATAAAAAAAAAATCTATTGAATTCTATAGTTTTGGTTAATGCTAAGCTAATTCAAAATTAGACTAACGCAATCTTTATGAGTATGATATTTGGACTCTAAAATTCACTTTATTACTTGTGCGATCCGTACACTTTCAGAATAACATTGCTTACACTTACCAACTATCGTAATAGACCTCACAAAAACTAACATAAGCTAATACTTCATGTAGTCATTTGGTCTCGTTTCCAATTTTCCATTTGCTTCATAAAATTATGTGTTAATTATATTCACAATCCTCATTCTTTCAACTTTGTAACAATATTATTCGCAGATATCGTCCCCATCATTTCATTAATTTGCACAGATAATCTATAAATGGTTATTTTTGATGATTTTGCCCTTAGGCGTAATAAATTAAAATAACAAAAAAAATATAATAGAAAAATTGCAATTGAGGACAATAACTTTTTCAAAAATGTAAATAAATCTAAATCTTTTATTTATTTATTTATTTATTTACATATTTTCACTTGAATTAATAAAAAATGTGTAATCAAGTTCAAAATCTTCTAATTATATTTATCGGAAGGACTTTTAGAGTCTAGGCAGATATCGTATTGATGTGCGTTAATTAAAAAAAATCAAACACATAACTTAAATTTGACAAATTTAACAATGACAAAATAGTATATTCATTCTATTATTTAAAAACAATGTCAAAAAAAAAAAAAAAAAAAAAACGGTCATATTTCCCACCCCACCCTACAAGGCACAATCGGGAGGTTTGAGTCGGCAACCAAGGGGAGAAATCCCTTCCGACCACGACTGGTTGTACCTTGTTGGTGGGGTTGGTGGGGTGGGTGATCTTTTTCCTTTTTTTATCCATTCTTCTTTTCTTTTTCTTTTAATTTTTAAAAATAAAATATTTATGATTTATTTACACTTTTAAAAAAATTAAGGACCTCAACTGTAATATTTTTATTTTTTTTCTCTCTTTAATTTATTTAAGTCAGAGGCAAAATTATCGATTAGGACTATCTGTGTGAATTAATAAAAAAAATGAAGATGATATTGTTACAAAGTTGAAAGAATGAAAAATCGTGAGTGTAATTAACCCTAAAATTATTTATTTCATGGCCACCAAAAAAAAAAGTAAAATTATTAATTAATTTTTTTAAGAAATGAATCATCTACATATACAAAATCTCCAATGCCATAAATATATTATGGGTAATTAGCACATTTCGTCTCTATCGTTTGCTCTTATTGTATAAAACATCTATATCGTTTGGATTTTTGGCAATTGAGTCCCCAAATAAACGTTTCTTTGAGGAAATGATCCATGTCGTCCACATCCATTAACATTTGTTGTTAAAATTAACAAAATGGTTAATTTGCGCAAACAAATCTAAATGAAATGGATTATTTGAAAAAAAAAATAGTAAATGATACGAACGTTTTGCGCACACAAACATTTAAAATCAGATTTTTGGTCTTCTTCTTTTAGCAACTATAAAATTTCATACAAACAGATAAAATCACATACATTGTAATATTATCGTTTGCTCTCATTGTGCAAAACGTCCCTATCGTCAAAACACAAAAATCTAGTTTTCCTGCATAACCCAACAACGATAATATTGTATATTTATACATACATTTTTATGAGAACAATTATATAAAAAATCATACACATAACCTCTTCTTGCACAGTTGAACAATAATGGATCGTCGCTTGTGTAGATATGGAACACAAATTGAGATGAAGACCTTGTGGACACAAGCCAATCCTAGTAGACACTTCCATACATGCCAACGGTGTTTGATAATTACCCTCGCACAATTTATTATTTCAATTTGTGCCTTTTTTATTGACATTTGAAATTGAAATTTTGTACAACAAAATGGAGGTTGTGGCTTCTTTGCCTAGTGTGGCCCGTCTAAATGTCCTAAATTTATAGAGATAATACCTAGTTTACTTAGATCCAGTAATACGTATGAAAAATAATTGTTGAATTTGTAGAAACCGAAGAAGTTGTTCAATTTTAGAACATGGTGTTTAGGTTTTGTGTATGGATTGGTTATAATGTAGGTTATAAAAGCCACATATTGAATTATTTAGAATGTATTTAGTGGCATACATTTGTTTGGATGCATCAAGTTCTTGTAATATGTACGAGTTTTATTCACTATGTTTGAGTGTAATATTACAATGTATGTAATTTTATCTATTTGTGTGGAATTTTATAGTTAATGGAATAAGAAGACTCAAAATTTAGATTTAAACGTTTGTGTATACAAAACGTCCCTATTGTTCACTGTTTTTTTGGGCAAATTATCCCTCTCGTTTAGATATACTTGCGCAAATTAATATTTTTGTTAATTTTAACGGAAAATGTTAACATATGGATGGCATGGACCTTTTCTGCAAAAAAAAAAAAATCGTTTATTTATGGATACAAATTCCAAAATTCAAATGATATAAACGTTTTGAACAATAAAAACAAAAGATAAGGATGAAATGTGTTATGTACCCATATATTATTTAGATGATATCATACATAATTACATATTAGGCTGTGTTTGATTGCGAGCAAGGAAAATGGGTGGAAAGAAAACATTTTCCATGGAAATGATTTGTCAAAAAAATATTTTCTGGCAATTGTAAATATAGTGTGTTTGATTGGATTAAAATTCGTCCTAGAAAATGTTGTCTTTTTCTTGCTTTTGGTGTTTGATTGTCTAAATTTTTCATGGAAAATGTAATTTTTTCCAACTTTTGTTGTTTGATAGCCTTAATTTTCTAGGAAAATTGTATCATTTTCCATGACAATATTGGATAGAAAAATTTGATAGTTTAAATTTGAATTTTTAAATAATAATTTATTACCATTTTTCATCCACTTTTCAACCATACATTTTATGTAATCCACCACTTTTACAAATTTGGAGGATATTCTATTGTGCGTTGAAATCCCAAAAGCATATGAGTTCGTTAACAATTACGTACAAGTGAGTCACATACTAGCATTCTCACGAGGCCTATGATTTGTAATAATCATGTAAATAAATTAACATTAAATAAATTCTGACTAATTTTATTAAACACAATGGACTAACTTAGCTAACTACATTACACTTGCGTCCATGATTTCGAGCAAAAAGCAGACTAGATTTGAAATATGGTAGGAATCCGACTCTCACCGTTTATATTCATTTTACTCTCTGAATTCACACTTCCAAATTCTATTAGACTTTCTATTGACAATCGACTATCCAAACTTATGTAAAATCATCTCTTTCACGTTACTTTATATATATTTCTAAATTCCCACGAGGATGAGAGTCTCACAAAGGTAAACATACACATTATTGACTATTTCCAAAAAGCATATATAATGCACAAACCGACTACGGAGCAATCATAAATCATCTTGAGTTGACAAATTGTAGACTTTCTTACACAAAGGATGATTTGAAAATTTGTTTTTGTTATTTGTTAACATAAAGCATTGAACTGATTACAATTTGAACATCACTACCCAATTTACTTGTACTTAATTGATACGAATATCCACCCACCCCAACACACAAAACGAAGAAGTCCCAATCATTGGGAAGGCGGTGGTGGGTAGAGGCGAAATAGCCAAGGGCTGCATCATCATTTGTGTGGATAACGCATTGTGCTCCGTCGGTGAGGATTCGGCCTCTTGGACTTAGGCTTCCCGAATCTCCCGAATCGCGTGCTTGAGTTACGCCATTGAAGAATCTCATGAGAAATAGATGCCAATGTTGGTCCGATGACCGTTTCATGGAGGTCCTCATCCATTGGATCATCATGAGCAAGCTCGGTTTCAAGCGGTACATTACCCTGGCCACTAATGGGACCCTGTGTGCTTCGCTCCAGGTTGCGAGTCATGTGTAGTTTAGAACTACGTATTCCAATTCTATCTATCTGCATTGTACGCTTCACCTGGGTGATTTCATGGGAGAGGTCAATGTCGTACATTTCACAAAGCCCTGTAATTAGCAATGGGAACGCCAAACATCTCCGATTGTTTCGAATATGCACGACATTGCAAAATATATAAGTACCGATATTGAGGGTCTTATTCTGGAGCCAGTAAAGTAGGCGTGCTCGCTCCATAGTGACCGTAGAAGTATGTGTCGTGGGGAGAAGATTGGCGCTTCGCCATTTTGTCTAATGTGCGTGCTTGAAGACTAAAACATTTATAGTGTAATGTCTTTTGCTTCCATCGGGCCAATGATAAATTGCCTCGAAAATGAAGACGACTACTTCATGAAGATTACTAGTGGCGGCTTGATAACTGCCGGTCTCCGTGTTGTCAAGTTCGTAGTAGCGGAGAATGGCTAAGGGGGAGAATGGAATATATTGCCCTCGCATGTATACTTGCGATACTTAGGATGATCGGGGTTGTCGATGTTATCATGGATATTGGCGTAGAATTCTTTAACGATTTCTACATAGGCAACCCGCGGAGTGGCTACAAATCTTTTCCACTGATTCCTCGCAATAACTTGACCGAGCAATTCATTTTCAAAATCCGATATTAACACCCTTAGCTCCGGTATAATATTGTGTTGGCTTGTGTCGTTCTTGTAGATCATCCAAGCTTCCTCAGACTCAAATTTCATATCATCATAAGTTATCGGTTGTTTGGAAGTCTTCTTCTTGATGAAGCCTTTCTCTTTCCCGAGCTCGGTCCCGCAACTTGCGTTGGTTTCTTTGATCTCGGCATTGTATCTATACATTTTAGAAGAGAAATAAAATTATGGTTACAATCTAGACGAATTCACTCATAAAATTAATCGTGCTAAGTGTTTCATCAATGTGGACTTGGGTGGATGCTATGTGTGTATCATGTGGTGCTTTGTTAAGAATGGCATTGGCGTGAAAAATCATGTCTACCAAGTAAGCATTTGAGTTATTGTAGTAAGGACACAAGCAAAGTTCAACACACTGGGTGAATCAATTTATCAAACACTTGGTGGGCATATGCTATTACAAGTGAAGGAAAATACATTGGATAATGCATTAAACCCCAATTTTTTTTGTTCTAAACAACAAACCACCAACACATCATCCATTAAAACCAAGAACAATTAATTGCCCAACCTCCTCAATCAAAGAAAAAACCAATGAAAGGTTTGAATTGGAGAAATTTGAAATAAAAGTGAGCCATGTTACCTTGATTTGTATAGAGGGAGGAGGAATGTCACGTATAACAACGGCTGGGAATTGAAAGGATTTCTTCAATTGATTACGTATTGAAGACAAACTAAGTTGTTTTTGATGTGTGAGGAGAATTTAAAAATTTGTGGATATGAGGAGTGTGAAATAAAATTACGTGTGTAATGTTGAAAATGAGATCACGCTGGGGTTTTAAACCCCGGCGTGAACTCCGCTTCAGCGGATAGTGGCGACCCCAAATGGGGCTTTGTCTTTGTCACTTTCGGCGAACAACAACTTCCATTGGGGCGTTTTACGTCCGCTCGAGCGGATATCAAATCGCCCCTTTGGGGCTTTTTTATGTCCGCTCAATGCCCCTTTGGGGCATTTCAACGTGTTCAATGGATCTTTTACGAAATTCTCCCCAAGGGCGAATATTCACAGCGTTGAAATGTTTTACTTTTCAACCACGATAATGGACATAATGAATCAACTTCAAAGCATTTCCATGCAACTCCTATACTTAACTTTCCAAAACTTGCATTATAAATAAAGTACCAAATCATAACGTTCACATAGCGGTCATCTTCCCTACATTCATCGTTGCGAACATACAACACAACTTGACCGCGTGTATGACAAAATTATACATCCACATTTACAAAACACGCTGACCTCATTTACAAAGACAAGTCTCCCACAAGTCGGAGGACACCTACAACATACTAGTGATTACATATATGCGACATACAAAAAGTGTAATCTCTGGCAATGGAGGCGGATCACGACCAAGCTGCTCGAAACGACCAAAGCACGCATGATTTTGTATTTTTCAAGCTCATAAACACCTTCGCCAAATCACCATCCGATCGAAATGCTTTCATCACTTTCATGATGTCAACCATGTCTAGGTCCATTGCTTCTAGCTTTTCGGTAATCAACTGCCAATTCACGTGATTCAGTGTATCAAGTGTTGCTTGCATGTGTATAGTGTCGGCAATTTTTTTGACGACTCTGCTATTAATGCTAAGGTCCGATGACTGTCATCATCATGGGGTTTTGTGCGTTTATGCCGACCTGTACTGGTTCCTTTTTTGGAACCTCTCTTACGCAAGGGAGTTGGGCTTGGATCAATGTCCTCAGTTAGAGTGTCAAGCTCGTTCACAATGTCATCAATCGAAATAGGAAAAATACAAAATAATCGGTTTTGCAACTAAACTACAATATGAATATCATATATATTTATGTGATACAAAATCAAACCACCTTGCATAGGCGAGAAATTGTCAAAGCCCGATCTTGCCCGATCTCCGATGGTACATATCGTTTCCAAAGATCTTTATGTCGTTTCCAAATATACACTCCATATCATCATATCGACGACGACACGTTTGCTCCTCCATTTTCCAAAATCGGGTTTTCCCTACCAACATATATAAAATGATCATAGTTTTGACCACTCTGATTTTAGGAAGACAATGGGAGTAATTGATACAATGCAATGAGGAGAAATAATACCTTCACAAGTTCATCCCACGCAAGTGAATCGGCGATTATTAAGTCTGTTTCGACATCCCACCCAAAGCCGCTAATACTTAATAGTGGCTTACTTGACATATTCTCTCTTTAGAGTCTTCAAACGCGATCTAACATTCTTCTCTGTCACTACCATCCCTTTTGTGTTTCACGCTTTCCATTGCTTTAGATATTTGAAAGGATGTGAAGCCATTGTCACTTCTTTTGTGACCTACCAACACTTGATTAACTAGGGCGATAATCATGAACCCATCCATGTCGTCATTCCAACGTGCACGATGAATCTTTGTACTAGGATCAACACAGAGTCTTGTTTGTATCATTCTCATCCATGGTTGTTGAGGTTGTTGGTCTTGGAACTTGGAATGGGGCTGCGGTGTTATGTCGTTGATCGCCATCAAATCTAGCTAAAAAAAAAGCAATACCAGAAATGTATATCGAACCTGGGTTGACAAATTGTGTGGTTTCCAAAGTGCAAACGCATCAATATGAAAAAATATACAATTCGACATATGTAGAAGTTTCATTATTTGTTCCAAATGGTTACGCGTTAATGATTTTCGATCGGTTACACAATGGAATAATAGCATCAAATAATGTGAAAATAGTTGCATAGTACGAGGAGATGGAGCGTATTCTTCATTGAAGTACAAGCTAGAATGTTTGTACCATTACATAAAATGAAAGTGTAGAAAATGTAATACAACGGCTTAATCAAATTCAATTTCGGTCGGCATTGGGAGTATGATGAACCCGCATTGATTGAGCCATTGCATCCCTATTATTAGACCACGATCGTCGTGAAAAAAGATATATAAGCATTTATTGTCGCTTCTTCCGTCCTTCGGCATGAGTAGGGTTAACCTCATCATCGGTGCTATCGATGTCCTCTTCACACACATCCTCTGCATCATCAATCCGTAGGAAGTTGTGAATAGCACAACAAGCGAGGACTATCTTCGCTTGTGTGCTAATGTCATGAAAGGGTTGATGCCTCAAATATGCAAATCTTTTCTTAAGCGAGACCTATTGTCCTCTCGACCGCATTGCGTAGAGATGAATGTCGAAAATTGAACAACTCCTTACTATTTTGAGGCGGCGACCTCCGATATCTCGATGATAACGAGTTCAACGATAAGGTGAAAGAAAACCCGGAACCAATGGGAATCCAGCGTCGACAAGGTAGTACTTACCTATGAAACGTTTATATTTAGCACTTGTGCTAAAAATTAAATTCCATATTGAAAAAGCTATGAAACTACTAACCCGGGGAATTGTTAGCTTATGTCATTGGCGTAGTATTGCACTTCTTATCAACCTACCATCATGTGCCGATCCTCCCAACCGGCGAGCACATATGTAAATTTCATATCAAATGTGCAAGCCACTAAGACATTTTGTTGCTTCCTATTGCGGTATCTAACTTGATCCTCTGAGGGGACATTTGCGACTATGTGTGTCTTGTCTATAGCCCCTCTGACATCCTACAATAAAAAAAAAGAAAAGTATGTGAAAGTTTGTACATTATGTGATTTGTAATTTATAAAATGAAGTAGCTATGAAGACCTCACCGAAAAATGAGTACCATTGCTTCACATTATCCTTGTCATATGGTGAGTTATTGATAGTGGCATTGGTCACAACTTCTCTATACAGCCACTGAGACAAGCGTGCAAACCCTATGAAAATAATAGCTCACTTGTTTGTCCAGATCTATAGAAAGTAAAACTTCCGGTTCGAGTCGTTGGTGGTGCCCCGGCGGTGTTGAGAAAATAGCAACTTGTTCCTCAACTCGGATGAATTACTATCAACCAATCCGAAGGTGCGTGAGCGAGCACATAAGCTTTGGAGCGGACCTATTTTCATCCTAAGAAGGTCACGACATATTTTGTCAATCGTACCAAACATTCATGTCAAGGTCATTTCTCTCTCAACTACCCAATTTCTATGAGGAGCCCTAAGAATATGTCGGGCACGATGTCTAATACCATTATTTATCACAATTGCTTGGATGACCATGGTCCAAAACAAGCCCACGCGTTGTATTTGGCGCCGACGTTGCCTCCTTTGTGTATCCATGGGACTCTAATATAGTTTGAGAAATCAATAACTCAGTAGTTGTGGTATCTAACTCATACGATCAATACCGGCCCACATTGAGTTTAGACGAGATAATGAAGTAACATATATGTGGAATATGTAATCTATTACAAATTATGTGTGGACGGGCATAATCAAGGTAAGTTTTGTAATGAGAATTTGCCTAAACAAAATGGGACTTGATTTACAAAATATAAAGGTTTCAAAATACGGTCTCCGAACTTGCTTTTTCCATGTCCATTTTGAAATTGGTTCTATTGCTTTGGCATCCACCTCATATGGTATTTTGTCTTCAAGTACCACAATTGGAGAACGCTAGAGTGTGTGAAGTTGATCCAAATATAATGCACAAAGTTGCATTATCTATGTTTCACATGGCATAACTTCCAAGTATAAGTACATGAGATTACATTTTCATTACATTACACATCTCCACTCATATTATATGGCTAAGCTGGAAAGTGGCCGGTTCGATTATCATGGATATTGTGTGTCTAATATGGAGTCGAGCCTAATAAACATGGTTAATGAGATTGAAAAATTTTAATTATATCTCAATCTACGTTTTCGTCGTTGGAATTTCCAAACAACATAGTTGATGTCCCTCTTGCTCGAATTTGATTATTTGATGAGCAAAATAAAGAGCTCAAATGGATAAAAGAAAATGGCTACATGAACAGGATCGGTTTCTTCATGAAATGCAATAACACAGAATATTCAATTTGAAGAATGACAAATATAAATACAAAGTGATGTGGAGACTAAAGCAACTTTTGTCCAACCAAAAAAATAAAAAATAAAAAAAACTAATGAAGAAGTCCAATGGGTTAATGAATATTAAAAAATTTGATGATTATTAAGTTTAGGGACAGAATTGGACAATTACAAAGACCAAATGGAAGCCGAATTAGGACAATAGAGAAATGTTCCATTACTTTACCAGCGAAAACCAAAGAAGCTCTGCTCTCTGTTCTGAGGAGACCCAAATCACTGCCAAAACTTACTAGGTCCAGGATGAGAACGTGAAAGAGATTTTACTGGAATGATGAACAAGTGAGGAAAATGAGACGAGCAGCTGAGATTGGCCAAGATTAGAGCGCGAGCAGTTAATGGCTCTGCAATAATCGACCTCCTAACTGCTGCGATTTGAAATGGAGGCTGAGTTGAGCTAAAGGGAAGGAGGAAGACAATGGTAGGCGAGATTTGGGCTGTAAAATAAAGGAATGGCTGCGATTTCCAATTTGGGAAGAGAAATGGCGAACTTCTTGAACACGTGATTGTCTTGATTTGTCTGGAAAATTGGTTCTCTGGATAGGTAAGAAATTTTTTCACGATTTGCAAGGAAAATCTATCACGTCTTTGGAAAAATGGAAAAAATTTTACACAGAAAATTTTGTCAATCAAACACCTCAATCTTTGGAAAATGGGTGGAAAATTTGCATTTTCAGGGAAAAACTCGACTATCAAACACGACCTTATGCATATCGATCGATTTTTTTTTTTTTTTTCTTTCAATATTTGTTGCTCATCATCGTTTGTGTTCTAATACATGACTTACATGCCCGCCCACTCCCCCCAAAAAATTGTGTAATTTAAAATTTAATCATTCTATTTTTTGTAGCGCATGAATCTTTAATAATAAACATTGCCAAAATTTGTTAAAATATCACATCGTTTACATATTATGTCCAAATCTTCTTGTTTTAAAAATAACAGTCATACCCTTTTGAAGTGAATAAATAACAAAAAAAAAAATGACAAACCCCACATTGTGTAGTCCCCTCTTATTCCCTTGCTTTGGTAGAGATAAAAGAGGAGAACGTGCAAATGACGTGAGGCTGGAGATGGAGAGAAAACGAAGTGATAAAAGTGGGGGTTAACAAAGTTAGAGCGAATAATGGGACAACATGGTCGTCAAGAAAAAATTATGTTTTGAAAATGAGTCTAGGGCATCGACTTGAAAAAAGATAAAAGGCAATAGTCAAATTCGTGAAAAATAATATTAAAAAAGTAAAATTTTGAGGCGAAAAAGTTGGTTTTTGACTTTTTTTTTTTTTTTTCGATTTTTGTTTGTGAAAAGGAGAGGGCGACATGAGGTGGAGAGATGGAGAGATAGCGGAGGGGATTGACGTGGGGTCGTGGTGGTGGCTGGACTCAAAAATATTATTATTTTTTTTCTTTTATCTTCTTTCTCTTTTTGTTTGTTACCATTTTATTCTTTTTTGTGCGTGAAATCTTTTGTAGGGACTATGTTAATTTTTTCTGTATGATTTCAATGTTATCGAATGTCCCCGAAAGGATGCTAAGTGTTCTAAAATGCTCGCCTTGGCGTGCGCCTAGGCACGCGCAGGCTTGATGTCTGACCTTGCCGCCTCGTCCCGCATCACTCAATTTTGTGCATCGGTTGCACATTGCCACGCTTAGATGCGCATAGGTTCAATGCGTGACCTCGCCGCCTCGCCGTGCATTACGTATTTTAGAACCTTGCTTTATTCTTAACACATCATCATTTAAAGTTAAATTGAACAAAATCTGTCAGCAAACAAAAACTGCGACAAAAAAATGAAAAATTGAAATCCTAACTCCTATGAATGAGATCTCCTTAATTAATTTGTCATGTGACCTGTCATTAAGTGTCCATTAAGAATTATTGGCAGTGAGATGGATAAATTTGTCAAGTCAACGCAGAATATTGACTTCCATAATATTGTAATAGTAATCTCACGCACCTCACAAGGTGGAGAATAATCATGAGTGGTCTCGATTAGGTCCAATCATTTACGTAGAATATAGTTGTTTTTTAATTATGCTTAAATTATAATTTAAATTGATCAAACTAATTAAATATATTTTATAGGATCCACAATTAACTATTAACTTATTATTCACATATTCCAAAATAATGTCAAACATACAAATAGACATACATAGAGACACACACATATACACCATTGATTGGAGGATAGACTATTCCAATTTCGAGAGGATTGCACATTCAAAAATGCTCGATGATGATGGATCTTACGAAATTTGTGGATAAAAAGTGGATAAAAATTATTAGTCTTACGAAATGTGTGGATAAAAATAAAATTTGACCAACTTATAAATATTTAAAAGTACTAACAAACATACTCTAAATCAGGAGTCCCTCGCTGAAGCTCCCATTGACCAAAGAACTTTTTTGAAGTATATATATTTTTTAAAACAAAATTTATATATATATTAGCTGGTTTTAAAAAATATATATAGCTTCCGTCTAAAATCGGAACATGGTATAAATTGTTGCACCACTGTTCCATTATACCAAATCATGGACATGACAATTTCAAATTACCTATCATAAAAATGGAGACATGTGGTTAAACCCAAGGGCGGACCCTTAATACATCCAAATGTTGGGCCAAAATATTTTTTTTGTTGTTTGCCTTGAAATTAGCTATAAAATATTTAGCTCACTCCGAAAGTCTTATTTTGTTCATTGTTCAATTTTTCGTCCAATACAACGTAATTTTGAGTACATTTTTTTTTTCGTCTCTCACTGTTTTCTCTCCATCAACTCCTGTCTAAAGTTTCTCCTAAACCTCCTTAGTACCTTGCACATCCCGAATCAAAAGTTGGCGAGGCTCAAAAATAGGCTCGAAATCTCATCAAATCTTTATGGTATTTACGCAATCGCCAAAGGTAAATTTTTACATTTTTCAAATTTGGGTTAGGGTTTTCACTTTTAATTTCCTTCTTTCATTTGTTCAAAAAATAAAATGTTGTTTCTTTGTACTTTTTCTATTTTGTGTTACTCTAAAAAATGTATCTATAAACATGTGGTTGTATATATGTGTGAATCTGTATATTATAGCATCCAGGAAGAACACTGTATATTGGTTGTGGAGACTGGAGAACCAACTATATTTTTTATATTTATTATTTGCAAATTATATATTTAGAATTTTTTATTTTTTTTTCACTGTATAATTAGTTCAATTTTGTCCCATTTAAAATGTCGAGAAGGTCGACAAAATTTTGTCGATATTATCGACAAATAATGGGAACCAATTTGTGTCGAGGAATCTCGACACATATTGTGGTTCCAAGGTCATTTTGCATTTTTCCTCCTCCTCCTTTTTTCTTTCTTTATCTAATCAAAACAGATTTTCATTCAATTTTTTTTTTATTTGATCTTATAAGAATTTTTGTACACAATTCGTTAAAATGGCTTTAGATATTTGGATCATTTCTTAGTGAAAAAATTGGAACCTGAGTTTGAATTTTTGAAGTTTTGTCCAATTCAATGGGTTGTTGTTATTTGCGGATTATACATTTAGAATTGTTTCCTTTTGTTTCATTGTATAATTAGTTCGATTTTTTTCCATTTAAAATATCGACAAAATTTTGTCAATATTATTGACAAATAATGGGAACTAATTTTTTATTCCCAATTTGTGTCGATCTCGACACAAATTGTGGTTCCCAAGGCCCATTTTCCAATTTTGCACCTTCTTTTTACTATTATCTTTTTTTCTTTCTCATTTCTCCAATGCAAACAGATTTCATTCAATTTTTCAGCACATTTTTTTTTTGTATTTGATCTTATAAGCAAATTGTACACAATTCGTTAATATTTGACTTTCAATAATTGGGTCATTTCTTGGTAAAAAAGTTGAAGTCTGAGTTTAAATTCTTGAGAGTTTGGTCCAATTCAATAAAAATGGGTTTTTCAATCACTAAACATTACTTTACCGATGATTCCACCAAAGGTTTGTAAAATATTAATATTTTCGAATCCTAGTTACTTAGTTTTTTAATTTTTTTTTTATAAGTTATGTGTTTATTTGGTTTATATAATTCATACCTTTGTGATTATGTTTTTCTTACTAGAATTTCAACATTTTACTACATTGATTTAAGAGTTAATTGTATTAAATGGTATATTCAAAAAAAAAAAAAAAACACGTATATATTCAAGCAACGCTACCAAATGTGCAATGCATGTATCAAAAACTAATTTTAAAATACAATTCTAGTTCTACACCCAGTATTAAATTGATAAATAATAAATTAGAAATAAATAATTACTAGGAATTGAATACACGAAATTATATTTGCTAGCAAAGTGGGAGAGAAAAAAACAAAGAACTTCTTACAACCCAATCCAAACATTATCATCTGCACACAACCAAACAATATTCCAACTTGGAAGGTATCGATGGCAACCTAGTGCAACTTTCGAGTTGAAACTTGCTCTTCAATATTTTTGAGGCATTACAATATTTTCCTTTCCTAGGGATGGCAAAACCCCCGACCCTGACTGCACCCCCGCCCCGTTGCAGAAACAATCGGGTATTCGGACGGGTATGGGTAGATGTAACATACCCGGGCGGGTTGAGGCGGGTTCGGGCGGTGGTGACCCGCCCGGACCCGTCCCGTTATTAATTTTTTTTATTACAAGTTAAAAAAATAAAAACAATTAATGGCCGCGTAAGGAGTCGAACCCACGTCCTTAGATTTTTCCACAACTTACTAAGTACTAACCCAACAACTATGCCACAACACACTTACTTGTATAAGTTGTATTATTTTTATTTTATTTACTAAACATATAACATATAACATATTACATATTAATATATTATACAAAAATTATTGTATTTAACTTTATTACTTTAACATATAATTTATTAATTTTGGCATCCCGCATTCAAGAATCACCGAATCAGATATTGATTCGGGCTCGACTTCAGCATGCGCCTTGACCACCGGACACCGTGCATGTGATCTCGCTTGACAATCGACATCTCGGCCATCATTGGACCACCAGGTGACTGCTGTGTTCGAGGTTCGACCATCTACCATCATCATTCTTCATCCGACCATCCCACGGCTGAAGCTTGCGAAAATCGTCACCCAATCACCCGCCGTGACACCGCCTCGACCTGCCGTCTGCTGGCAGAAAGTGCATTGCCGACCAGATCAAGGAGTTCCGAGTTCGAGTCGCCACCTCCGTCTCTAACTTCTCCATTCACCAATAATTTGGGAAATTTCTAGGTATTTAAAATTTTAAATTACTTCTTGTTCATTAAAAAAAATTCCTGAACAAATCTGCCTAATAATGAACAAGCATTGCCTAATAATGGCTACCAAAACATGATTACTTCTTTTGATCAAGGCCAAAACACTAGTACTTTCCTCGACATATTGGCCCCAGACATCGACCGTAGTAATTATCTTCACTTTGTCTCAAGAGATGAATATTGAAACTACCTCCACCGCAAAAATGATACAAACTAAATTTGAGGATGATTATGGATTCTTATTCAATACAAGTTTCAAGATTCGACTTTAATCAAAGAGATTTCAATGAGGAAAACAGCCGATATTCATTTGAATAAGTTAGTTCGGTTTGATCATAGCATCAAAAGTGTCTATTTGTGAAATTGTGATAATTAATTTTATAGATTTGACAATTAGGTAGAATTGTGTTTCATTTGAATTAATATTCCTCAAAATGTCTGGATGGTATGTAATTATTTCAAGGTTAATAACTTGTAATTTGCCAATTAGATTCTGTGTATAATATATATTGACTATATATATATGAACAAATGTACTAGGAGAACGCCCAGTACATTCATGGGCGTTCGCCCAGAACATGAATGTGCTCTCTGTTCATGTTCAAACAGAGTGGGTGAACGCCTGACCTTAAAAAGTCGGGCGTTAAGCCAAAGCATTGACTTTTCTGTGCACGAAATTTTAATTTTTTTTTTGGGGGGTTACGTTTTCCACGCAATTGTTATCCTCTTGATTCCAAATGAAGTGTAAATTACTCTTCTTGTGTTATCCTCTTTATTATTTTCGTATTTGTATTAGTTGTTGTTCTCCCTTCTCTTAATTTGTATTTTACTTTTTCGTATAATTAAGTCTGCAATTTTTTGTGTTTCATTGTAGATGTCTGAACAAGATAAATCTACATCAGTACCGAGCATTGGAAGTACTCAAGCTACATAAGAAAATGCACGAGTTAGTACTAATCGTACCCATGAAGACTCACCTTCTCAAATATACACCGAGCAAGCTCCAATAGACTTGTGTGATGAAGAGGAGGATAGTGGACAAGGTAAGAAAAGAAAATTGACTTCTTCCGTTTGGGAACACTTTAAAAAACAGAAGGTTGATGGAGTATACAAAGCTATTTGTAACTACTGTCACAAAAAATTAGGAGGTGAGAGCAAGAATGGGACAAAATATTTACACGAACATTTGAAAAGATGTCCTCTTCAAAATCAACAAGACGTTAGGCAAACAATCTTGAATCACAAAATTGAAGCCAGTGGAAAGGTTTCAATGGGTACTTATGCTTTTGATCAAGCGCATGCTCGAAAAGAACTTGGACATATGATCATTTTGCATGAGTATCCACTTTCAATGGTTGAACATATTGGGTTTAGAAGATTCGTGAATGCAATTCAACCATTATTTAAGGTTGTTTCTCGTAATACTATAAAGAATGATATATTGCAAATATATGATTACGAGAGATTGAAAGTAATGAGATTGTTGGGAGAACAATAGTAGAATCGCAATCACCACGGACATGTGGACTTCTAATCAAAAGAAGGGATTTATGGCTATCTCTGCACATTTTGTAGATGATTATTGGAGACTTCAAAGTCGAATTATGAGGTACTTTGATATTTGAGAACTTAATTTACATTCTTTTCATGTATTGCTTAAGCTTAATCATTTTGTATTTTTTTTTTTTTTTAAATACGGGGTTCATATATATGCCGTGCCCTCACACATCCCGAGTCACTAAGTATAGCATTGATGGGTACTTATTGAATTTGGAATGTTGATGGTAAGTTGTCTACATTGATTGTTGACAATTGTACTACGAATGATGCCATGATCAACATTCTTTTAGATAAGCTTTCCGGTTGTTCGCTTATGCTAAATGGTGAATTTTTTCATATGCGGTGTTGTGCTCATATATTGAACTTGATAGTTAAGGATGGTTTGGAGATCATTCAATCGAGTGTTGATAAAATTAAGTGACGAGTGTTGCATATTGGTCGACAACACCAAAAAGAGTCGAAAAATTTGAAATGTCCGCGTCGGTTGAAAATCCTTTGTGTCAAAAAGTTAGCACTTGATTGCAAAACTAGGTGGAACTCTACGTGCTTAATGCTTCAAACGCTTTAGAGTATAAGAATGTTTTTCCTCGACTAAAACAACGTGAAACTCAATATAGATGTTTGCCTAGTGATGAAGATTGGGATTTGGCAAAAGAGATATGTGATGATTGGAGGTTTTTTTGAAATTCTTGAACTATTTTCGGGGACTAAGTATCCAACAACTAATCTTTATTTTCCAAATATTTGTGAGATAAAGTTGTCAATTTATGAGTGGATGACATCTCCTTATGTTGAAATCAAATTGATGGCTTTAAGTATGATTGAAAAGTTTACAAAATATTGGAGTAAGATTCATGGAATTTTGGGTGTAGCTATTGTGTTGGATCCGAGATTTAAATTGAAATTGGTTGAGAACTATTTTCCAATGATTTATGGAAATGAGGTTTGCGGATCATGATTCAAAATGTTAAATCGATTGTGTCAAAATTTGCTAAATGAGTACACAATAGGACATAGGTCTAGTAGGAACATGGCTCAATCTTGACTTCATCTTCTCAATCTCATATATATACTAATGCAAACAAAAGAGGCCGGTTGGCGAGAATTTGATGTATTTGTTACTACTAGCACTAATGCTTGATAGTGCGAAATCGAGCTTGATATTTTCTTGGGCGAGCTGTATTGCTCGGATCAAATGATTTCGATATATTGGCATGGTGGAGGGCAAATGCAACAAAATATCCGACTTTGCAAAAATTGCAAGAGATATTTTAGCCATCCCAAGATATCTGATGATGTCTCGAGTCCGCATTCGATACAAGTGGTAGATTTGTTAGTCCACATAGAAATAGACTTCACCCAAAGACTTTGGAGGCTTTTGATGTGTGCTCAAGATTGGTTATGGAGTGAAATTCATGGTACGAGAAATACAATTATTTATGTTCATATTTGTTATAATGTCTAATTTGTTTTTGCTAACTAGTTTTAATATTTTATTTCGTATTTAGAACATTCATCGCATTAAATGGTACTACGGATGTTGTACAAAGTTATGTGACACGAGATATTGTGAAGAGGTAAATTGATTTTTTTTCATGAACTTGAATAATAAATATATTAGATATCTAGCAAATTAACAATAAAATACTTCTTTTACAGGAGGAATCAAGTATTCAAGCAGCTAGCACGGATATTCTAGAAGAAGATGAAATTTGATTATGTTGGATTTGGATTTGGATTGTTGTTTTTGAATTGTAATTCTTTGAAACTTGTTTAAATTTTGTTATTTTGATAACAATGTGTATTTTGTATTTTTGTAACGGCCAATTTGCTTTACAAATGTTTTCCGGTCACAAACTCACAATAAGCATGAATGCCATTCAACAAAAAAAAAAAAAAAAAAAAAAATCGGGACGAGAACGATGGCAGGCATTGCCCGACCCGACCGACCCGACCCGACCCGACCCGACCCCAGCCCCAGACCCAATTGGGTAATGGGGTCGGTATGGGTTGATAAATCCCGGTGGGCGGGCGGGGCGGGCGGGGCGAGGGGGGGGTGGGGTCGGGCGGTCGCCCGACCCACCCCGCTGCCATCCCTATCTTTCCCTCTTTATGTTTGAAAAATGGAAGTGTTGGTTTGAGATAAGAATTTTGGGTATGGAGAAATTGCGAAAATAAATATAAGGTTCGAAAAGGAAGAAATTCGAGTGTGTGTCACACAAGTATTTTAATTGAGATCCAATTAAAATGTGATTTTTCTTCACAAATAAATGAATGTAGTGTATTTAATTATATATGTGTTCAATTTTAGATAAAATGATCCAAAACAAAGATAACAAGAAATATTTAACTTTTTTGTCATTATAATAATTTTATAACATAAAATAACAGAAATGTTGATTGATACGGCTTCGTGTGGAATGTTGAGTGATACGGCTTCGTGTGGAATGTTGAGTGATGCCTCGTGGAAAATTGGTCTATGTGGAGAATAAGTTGAGCCTTACGCGGCTAGGCCTCGGTCAACACATCGAAAAGTCTAGGGCCTAAAGCCCAGAATGGAGCCAAATTAGAGCTCAGGCCGAGGCCTAGGTTGACACACCCAGAACTTGGGTCGACCCTCGGAGCATAGCATATTCAAAGCTTCAGGATAAGCTCCAAGAGTTGGCGAGCTTAACAGCTTGAGACTGAAACATAAGGCCCAACCGAAGTCTAGGACGACACTCTTTTGGCCAAATGATGAGTCGACCCTATTGGGTCGCATGAGAGATCAATGACCAAATCCCCAGAAGTGGAGAACCCCAACACCAAGTGCATCAGTGCATAAGCCGAGGCTCGTTGCCCTGGGAATTCGGAGAACCCCACAAGGTCTAGAGAGGAAACTCGCAAGTTGACAAAGTACAAAATGTTGCCAATGCTTTCCTTCTCATTCTTGTCCCAGGAAAAACAAGATGCGACTACGAGCCATTGAAACAATATCATTTCTTTGATTTGGAAAATATTGTTAACTATCACGACACTGATCTAGAAGTGGTGTAGAGAGACGCTGGAGAACATTGGATAAGCATGTACGAGGAAAAAAATGCGAAGGAATTGATAACATCACTCTATCCACCAGAAGAGGATTTGAATGAGCCAATGACACCATCTTACCCATCTGATGAGAATTATCCAGAAGAGGACACAGACGAAGAACCTGAGAATTTTTAGAACGACATTCTAGATTCACTTTTATATTTTGATTCCACATTACATGACATAGACATTTCTAATGCACAATTACCAAAGCATCGATACTGTGATTGTTAGTTTCTTTCGAGTGCACAATATCGATTATTTCGTATGTCTATTCCTTTTGTCCACAAAAAAATGCGTATAAGTGGCTTCAAAATTTCAAATGTAGCGATCTACGACATTCCTTTAGTGAATTTCCTTCGAAAGAGAAGATAGAAAACAATTGAATAACGATCATAGCAATTTTGTCGGGTAGTCATTCCAAAAATTGGTTGTTGCAAAATCATCTAGACTGCGATTGTATCCGTAAATAAAGTTCAAACTACCACATTTATTATAAGAATGAGACACGACGACTTTACAAATGCACAACTTCCGAAGCATCGTTACTTGAAAATTTTAGTTTCTATCGAAACTACTTCAATTTGAGGAAGTTTCACAACATGGATTATTTCGAATGTTGATTTCTTTTGTCCATGACAAAATAGATGTAACTACTTTCAAAAATGTCGAATGTAGCAATCTATGAAATTCATCTAATGAATTTCCTTCGACAAAGAACATTCCAATATTGTTTCAAAAATTTTGTCAGATAGTCACTATAAAAATCGGTTGATGCAAATTCGGGAATTAGAACAAACTATAGCATTTCAAATCCTTGACACTGCAATTGTATATGCAAATAAACTTCGAACTACCACATTTGTTACAGAAACGAGAAATGTCGACTGGACGCATGAATATATAAATCTCCAGTCTTTTTTCCAGTAAGAACTCTTTGAAAAAAACACAATGTTTTGAGAAAATCATATCATCTAATGCTAAACTCATACTCCTATATTGACTAACAATGCTAAATTGTCTTGTTTTACGAAATTCTAAGAGGAATAAGATTATAGTTGGCCGGATAATGTGTTTTTAGCATGAAGAAGGTGGATATTCTTTGGGGTTTACGGTTTGGAGTTTTTGAAGTGCAATGAAAGCTTTCCAAAGAAACTAAGTTACGTACAGACCTTGAACCATGTGCACTTGCCATTGTAGTACGTGAAATTTCGGCCGCACGCCTACCTCCGTGGTGGATGGCATCTCGATCGCACAATAATTCGGACATTTATGCAAAAGGACAAAATAGCTTTTTTGCATGCCATTTTAAATATTTTTCATGAAGTTATGAATAGTAACATTTTTTATATGCCACCGAGCAAAAGTGAATTTCCCTCGACTTTCCCTTTCAAAAATTGGAAAAAAAAAAATCAATGTTGCCCTTTGTTTAATTTTGATTGGGTTTGTATAAATCTAACAAAGTAAGGATTGAAAAGTACTCACTTCTAACAAAGATTTGGCATCCATTACTCTAAACCTAGAGTGGTGATCTCCAGTCCATCATAAGATTCACCCACCACTGATGTGGCTCCTCCACGTGGAGCCACGTCAGCGGGTTTCCATGTAAAAAAAAAAATGGGGTAGCCTATTTGTTTGCCCCATTATTCACCTGTCCCATTTTTTCCTCTGCAAAATCTGAAGTTTAAATCCTCGTCTCTCTCTATCCCAAACGCGATCCACAGCTGCTACCATCTCACCAATTATTATTGACTTCGCCTAGTGTGCGGGAAATGGAAGGCGATTTATTTTCTTTCAATTTAGTACCTTAAGCCAAAGGTAATGGTGCTTCAGATTGAGTTGAAAGTTCTGAAACAGTTAACCGATTAACTTCAGTGGAAAAGTTTGCAGGTCCCACTTTCAGACCAGAGGAAGAATCACGATTCTTTTTTCCCATGATTCCGCAGGTGAAATAAACCCCACAGAAAAGAAGAACAGTATTGACCTAAAACAATTTCGAAAACCTGTGAATAGTAACAATGGTAGAAAGCGTGAATTTTTTGGAGAAAAATACAACCAACAGCTGGAGAAAACAAGCGAAGCAAGCCCACGTGATCAGCAAACAAAAAGCCAAAGAACAATAAATTTTAGATCCAAGATTGTAAATCTGCTTGTTGAAAAAATTTCAGATCCAAGATTGTAAGATCTGAAGTACTTAACCGGTGAGATGGTATCGGCTACGGATCGCGTTTGGCATAGAGAGAGACGAGGGTTTAAACTTCATATTTTACAAAGGAAAAAATGGGGCTTATGAATAATGGGGCAAACAAATGGCTGCCCATTTTATTTTATTTTTGACATGGAAACCCGCTGACGTGGAGGGAGCCACCTCAGCGGTGTGTGAATCTTATCCTGCAAGATATCACCACTCTCTAAACCTATCAATGAAGAAAAAAAAAGTTAAAATTCTAATATTTTATTTGTTGAGTCCTATCCAATATATTGTGTTAAATGTTAAGAATAAAAATACATGCGAAAAACAATAATCAATATATGACTTTGTGCCACTCTGTAGATAATGTATATATTTAGCCTACTCCTAAATATACAATTCTTGTGTTAATACTAATGAATCGGAGGAAGTTCGATCCCTGGACACTTGTCCAGTGGGCACTTCTTATTTAGCCCATTAGGAGCATTAGATCATTCCCCATCAAAAGAAATAGGTTGAGATTTTTTGTATAATGTGCTGCATGCATTCTTGACAATGACGCTTTCTTTAAGTAATCTCCACATAAACATTAAGATTTAAATTTTATATTAAAAGATTAATATTTGTTGTAGAATTAGGAGAGCAAGTAGCAAAATTCAAGATGCACACAAGATGTTTGTGAAAACGTACCAGTCAAAAATAGTTTATTTGACCAAATTTTTTGTCTTTGTAGTATGATATTTTTGACCATTCTTGGTCAAATAAATTAGTTTATAATTCACACCAAACGGGCTCTAAGACAAACATTAGAAAGTGACATGCTATGATACATTTTAATTAAAAGGTCATACACTGTATAATTTGACTTTTTAAATGGAACATGTTTGCAAATGGAGGGTTTATTTGAACTTACTTGACTAAATTTTATTTTGTTTTGGATCACTATCTATTTTTGTAAGAAAATTCATGATTTATACCTTATTGACTCACTTTAATTATTTATTTGGAAATGTCTCATGTTACGCATTTATGATTTTTTTTTCCTATTGTATAATCTTGTTTTCAAAGTGTTTAACTTTGGGTCAATAGTGGTAAGTTAGGAGGTGTGATCATGATGGTCACAATTTTGGACATTACAGGTTGAGTTTGAAAATCAATCAAAGAAGACACAGACAATATACGAGCCAATTTTTAGTTGAAAAATTGGTGCAAATAATCTCTAACATTTACCCTCAATGCAGAAATGGTCCTTAACGTTTGTTTTTGTCAAACAAGTTCCTAACCTATGCGTGTTTGGTGCGTAATGAGAAAGACAAATATATCCTTAGTTTTAATTAGATAAAATTGCAATTGAATTCTCAACCTTTGTAAAATGTGCAAATGAGTCCCATAATTTTATTTTTTATAAAAAATTAAAAGAAACATAATGACCAATTACGCATCAAAACACATAGGTTATGGACTTATCTGCTAGAAAACAAACGTTATGGACTATTTCTACACTGAGAGCATATGTTAAGGACCGTTTGTGCCAATTTCTCTTTTTAGTTTACCAAATGTGCATACCTGTAAAAATAATAAGAGCTAGAAAGTGATATGATGTGTTGCTTTTTAATTAAAATATCACAAACAATGTAATTTGGCATTTTTTCTAATAGAACATTTTTAGCCAAACTTACAATGTGCTTATAAAAATATCTTAAACTAACATTCAACTGAACTTTAGTTTTTTATTGTGTTAGTTAAAAATTAAGGTTCTGGAATAGAAAGTGGCATACTTTGTTATTTATTAGTTAAAAAAGTCACATATTGTAATTTGAATTTTTTTAATAGAATATATTTGGCTAATATAAGAATTTCATAAACTAATATTTAGTTGTTAGTTTTTTTTCTTTTTTTAGATGTGAATTAAGATTCTATATTAGAAAAATACATGATGTATCACTTTTTTAATTAAAAAGTCACACTTTGTATAAATTAGTTATTTTTTAACATTACATTCATTTTGTTTGTCTCAATTTTTGAGATTGATCGACTTGACTCTTTTTCCTGAATCCGACTTCTTACTACATTTTATTTTTCGTATATATTGTTGCTCGAATGAAAACATTCAATCAATCCCACTTCCCCAAATTTTATGGCAAATGACTAAGTTTACAATGTACTTACAAGAACCTTTTAAATTTATATATAACTCTTACTTTAATTATTTGTTTCATTGAATGTTAATTAAGGTTTTAGATTATAAACCAGCATGTTGTGTCATTTTTTAATTAAAATATTAATTAAGTTCATTTATTAAAAACTCACGTACTGTCACTTTTTTTATAGTAAAAGGTCACATAACCTATTTTTTAAGTAATTAAAGTTTAAAGCGTATTTTTCAGTTTTTTGTAAAAATTTCGTATTGGGCCTAATTTGCCCTTTTTGAAATTTGGGCAATTTACATATATACACTAGAATCTAAATAAATATTAAAAAATACTAGTTTGTATTTATTAATTGAAAAATACCAATCAATCATAATATTTTATTGAAAATAGTTTTAATTACTTATTAATATAAATCATAATTAGCTAAATAAAACAACAATAATCTTTCTATATTAAAACAAATTCTATCATTTCTCTCTCTCTTCCAAATTATACTCTCTCTCCACATTATACAAACTAAATTCAATCAAAAATTCAAAAAGAATCATATTAAATCTTCATTCAAAAATAAAATAAAATAAAATATTGCACTATTCTATCAATTATTTCGACGATAAAAATAATAAATTAATAAATTATAGCAACAAGTGTAACTTAAAAATTCTTCTAAATTATTAATAGCAACTCCAATAACAAACATTGTTCGATACCATATACATCGCCGCTTCTACCACCGCCACATCACGAGTCACCACTAGTGCTTGCTTCCCTTGATCTCGACACCGCATATCAATACACATTATTACTTTTTTATTTATAAAAGGTTTATTTATACATTTAATAGCAACAAAAGGTAACAATATGGGACAATAAAAAATTATAATTGTTGACCACTAAAATCGAGGTCAACATATCTTCGACTACTTCCTTGCTAAAATAACGATCTCAATCCTCCAATATAATGCCGACCGAATATTAAGAATTAAAAGAGCAATAATTTGGTTAAAGTTTTCAATTGTTCTCTTTCTCTTTAATTTTATTCAGACTATTTATACGTGTTGCAGGGCTTAGAGCTCTTTTGTCTTTTTTTATTTTTTTCTGTCACGTGTCACTCTCTTATTGGAAGACTCTTAATTCTAGAGAATTCTATGACATGTGGCAGAAAGTCATTGGTTTTGCTGTCATTTTCTCTATATTTGTTTGTTATTCTCATACGTGCTTTTTGTTTATGGCGATTTATAGCGTGGAGATTCATCCAATTGTCCCAGATATATTATTTTCATTTAGAATTAGTAAGTAGTGCAAGGACATGGGTTTGTATCCTTCACCGAACACAGGTTCCCAAAATGGCGAAGTTTAAAATAACATATTCTTTACATTCGCTTACTTTCAGATGGATGTTTATTTTTAAGCGAACTATATAAGCTCCGTTCGATCGAAGTATCTAAGCTAGCTATTCTTTCATCTGTTCAAACGGGGCATAACAATAATGTTATGGGACAATAAACAACGCATCTGATTCCTTAAAAGCAATAAATAAAGAATACAAAAACATTATTGTGGGATATTAATTGATAAGCTAATGACCGCAAGAAAAAAAAAAGAATATTAATCTATAAATAATAGAATTCAAATGTACTTATTTTACTATTAATGGTTTGAAACTTGAAAGAATTTGATGAAAGATCATCGGAGAAGATGGAAAAGTATTTTTTTTCTTACAGACCATAGATACTGGGTTGTGTAAAAGACAACCACATTTGAATGAGAGGAAAATGACTTATGGTTTTATCGTAAATCACTCCATCAATTAAAACATGGGCTTATTTGCACAAATGGTCCCTGACTTTTGTAAAGAAAAATTTACAACAAAAGTCCCTAATATTTTAGAAAGTGTTGAAAAGTCCCATAACCTTCTAATCCTAATACATATGACCCTAAACTTTTTTGATAATTTTACCCATAACTTAAATAAATTAAAAATAACTCACAAACCTTTTTAAAAATACAAATAAGTCCCAAATCTTTTTATTTTTTTTTACAAATTTACACTTAAAATAATAAAAAGTGTGTCATCAAGTCCCAAAACTTTTAATTTTGTTCACCAAAATGATATTTAAAATGTGTTTGATTAAAATCAGATATTTTAGTAAAAGTGATTGAATAATTGTGGGACCATAAAATGCGTGGTTAAAATTAATTGTTGACTTTGACTTTAACTTTTTAACAAAATCAAAATTGAAAACAAATGGGCTCTTGGAGTCTCTGATTTTGTCCAGGTGGTGCATTAATTAACAAAAAAATTATACCACATGATCAAAATTTGACTAATTTAAAATTTTAATTTATTTTTCATATCAATTACTAGATGTGGTAAAATGGGCCACCAGATAGCTCGGTCTGCAGTGGGTGGTCGGTCTAATAAAAATTGATTAAATAAAATTAGGTCAATTTAGTCAGATACAACTAGTCAATCGGGTTGGCCGAAATAATTTTTGCCCAAGTCCCTACCCCACACTTCAAACACCCCTCCCTCCTCCTCCCTCCCGTGAAATGTGGTTGCCGGAGGTGGGGTGTTTGAAGTGTGGGTGTGGGACTTGACAAAAAAATTATCGAGCCACCGATCGCTAGTTGTCTTGACTTAAATTGACCTAATTTTTATCAATCAACTTTTATTGGACCGGCTCGACCTAGAGACCGGGCTATCTCAACGACCCCATTTTACAATCTCTAGTAATTGATATGAAAAATAAATTAAAATTTTAAATTGGTCAAATTTTGATCATGTGTATAATTTTTTGTTAATTAATGTACTACATTGGACAAAATCAGTAGAGGCTCTAAGAGCTGTGCTTTGTTTTCAATTTTAATTTTGTTAAAAAAATCAAAGTCAAAGTCAACAATTAATTTTAACCACACATTTTATGGTCCCACAATTTTTCAATCACTTTTACTAAAAATCTAATTTTAATCAAACATATTTTAAATATCATTTTGGTGAACAAAATTAAAAGTTTTGGGACTTGATGACACACTTTTATTATTTTAAGTGTAAATCAGAAAAAAAATAAAAAGATTTAGGACTTATTTGTATTTTTGAAAAGGTTTGTGAGTTATTTTTATTTATTTAGTTAGGGGTAAAATTGTCAAAAAGTTTAGGTCATATGTGTTAGATTAGAAGGTTATGGGACTTTTCAACACTTTCTAAAATATTAGGGACTTTTGTCAAATTTTTCTTTACAAAAATCAGGGACCATTTGTGCAAATAAGCCTTTTTTAAATAAAAAAAACTTCAACCAATTTAACGGTCATTTGGATGGAAATTGTTGAAAAGGACCATTACTGTCAAAAATATTTGAAATAGGGGTTAAACTGCAAAAAATAAAAAGATAGGTCATCAACTCGCAGTAAGTACAAAAGTCAGAGACCATTTGTGCAAATAAGCCTAAAATATGATACGATTTGGTCTCTTAAAATATGATATATTGGTTATTAATTAGATTTGACTTAAAATATTAAGTAGATAAGAAATATGTTAAATATTAATGAACAGTAAAATACAATAAATTATATATAATATCTAGTATCTATCAACTAAATCCAAATTTGTTATAAATATTTAATACACAACCTAATTTTCCCTTTTGAAATCTCAATGTTCGTTTGAGCTTTAGAAAAATTGAGTTGCTCGTTTGAAGTTAATATACTCTATTTTCATATTAAGACATTTTTATCTTAAAATATCTACCTTGTCAAGAGGGGTAGCCAAAACCCTTATAAATTAGTTAATATTTTTATATTTAAGTATCTATGAGATGTATCCCTTAATAATAAGAATACGTAAAAGATATTTCAAAAATCAATCTGATTCTATATTTCTTATTCATTGTAATTCAACAGTATAATATGATTCTTATTTATTGTAATTCAACAGTACTAGTTCGAACTACAACTACAACATATTTTCTTTGTTGTTATTCATTAGTACTCGTTTAGACTACAACTACAATATATTAGAAACCCCTTGGCGGGCCAAACGGGTATTTCACTTTGGGTCTTTTTTAAGAATTTAACTAAACTTTCTCTATTTCACCCGATATTATCGATTTCATGGAATTGTATTTTGTTGCTAAGAGCTATATGAGATAAAAGATTCATACATGGTTCCAAAGGGAAAATTTCAACTACTTCAATAAAGCCAATTCATAGAATATCTCAAGAATCAAACGATTGCAAATTACATAATTAATAAATATTTCTCTCAATATAAATACATTTACTAGGAAGAAATTATGCTTAAATGTATCTTTGTACATGTGATTACGGGAATTGTTACACCAAATTTAGATTTTATGTTTAAGGTGTGTTTGATTTTAATTAAAATCAGATATTTTAGAAAATTTGATAAAAGTTGATGAAATATATGGTTAAAAAGTTGTGAATCCATGAAATGTGTGGTTAAAATTAATTGTTGATTTTGACTTCAAATTTTTAGCAAAATTTTAATTAAAAACAAACGGATCGTAAATAAAATTTAGCCTTTTCTTTTCTTGGGTTAAGATTACCTACCATTCCCAAAATTTGATTGCAAAATAGACTAGAGAGTCTATGTTAAATCAAAATTCAAAACACTGAACACATTATGGAATTTAAATTCACCATCAACTACGAGACATTTGTTTCATAGCTTTCAACTACACGACAAATCCAAAGCTACTTGTTTCATAGATCAATTATACGACAAATTCGAAACTACTTCCGAGAAAAGCACAATTAAAATATCCTAAATTATCCCAATAAAAGATAAAATAAAAGCACAAATTATTATTGCGAGACGGCTACATATTCACCATTGGTCGAAACAGCCGGCCCGTTCTCAACCCCCTCAAATATCTTGGCGATTCTCTCTATTGGTACTAAAGGCAGATAATACGACACCGGATAGCCTCTCTCGGCCGTATAAGCCACGGCTTGATTATATTTCTCGGCCCAATACGCAGCCGTGGGGATCATGATGTTTGCCACTTGGGGGAACAAAGGAAGCCGGTTCAACAGGCGCCAACCCGAAACTGCATACTGCTCAGCTACGGGCTTGTACTCAGTGTAAAGTTCCTTGGCTGCTGGCTCGTACTTGGCGTACAGAGATTTGGCAATGTTTGCCGCAGTGTCCACCAAGCCGGCGCGATGCAATTCGGCAGCCAACTCCCGAGCCGCTTCCGGAGCCTTCTGAGCCGCCGCCGAAGCTTGGTACGCAATCTCTTTTAGTAGAGCCGGCACGTGACGGTCCAACTCGCTTATGGACTCGTCCACCTGCAAATCACGTGATCCAATTCAAAAAAAACGTGCGTCGAATTAGATAACGTACACCATGGGTTAATGTTAGTGAAGAATTATATTTTCGAACCTTGCGATCTACAAATTTGAGAAGCTCAAAGGGGACGCCATGGAATTTGTCGTAGACCGGTCCAATGACGGCTTTGACAGTCCCTTCGACGGTCTGAACTCCGGGTTTCAACGGACCGGAGTTCTCCTTGGCGTATTCGTATAGTGCTGAGCCGCAAACGACGGCGTAAACAGCAGCTACTTGCACAAAATCAAGATACTTGAGTTTCTTCTCATCATTTTCCTGAACCTTTCAGAAACAAAATCGAAAATGGAGATCTTAAATCCAACAATTAATATAAATCTCCCGATTTATTATTCATATGCAAACATAAATAAAGAAAAAGAGAAAATTTGATTATTCAAAAATCCAAATAACGTTTCGACGAAGATTACAATGATTTGATTAAATTAACAAATATGAATTAAAAAATTGCCCAAAAAGGATAGTCGGCATACCGTTTCAACGACAATCTGAGGTTTTGCTTCTGATTCGGCCATGGATTTCTGCTTAAACAATCACAATTCTAGAGAGAGAGAGAGAGTAAACATGGAACTTGAGAGCATACAGAAAGTCGTAATAACTCCCCATTTTATAAACCCTTCGCGATCTTGTATTCTTGTGGGCGGAGTTTTCCCTTCAGTTTCCTGAAATTTTAGATAAATCTCAAAATGGTCCCTCATATTTTAGATATAATCAGACAAGTCCTAATTTGTCCTCAATTTATTAGGGTCTTGACAAAAGTAGAAAAGAATTGAAATTCTATGTAAGTTAGAAAATAAAAATCACCCACCCCTATAAAAAACATTTTTCATGAAATTGGCAAAAAACAAACTTAAAATAGTTCTACCATATAATTCATTTTTCATTATCACATTTTCATCAAACAGTCAAAGTATGAATTGAAATCCTCGGATGTGACATTTTCCATAGAAAAACAAGCTATCAAACGGACCCTCAGTATATCTAGTCCATGTTCATAGTTTCGGTAATATTCTATTATAAGCTTTGAAATAAGAAACAAATATTATGTTTTACTTTTATATTTGTTGTTTTTTATTTTTGCTTATTTAAAATATGAGGGAAAAATAAATATAGTGAAATTTTTTTACGGACACCATCATAAAAATCAGACATGCTAATTAATAGATAGTTTGAGATAATAAAAGCATTTCTAACAAACACTTTAAACATATGATGCTTTTTAATTTAAAGAGTCAACTCGGCTCCAGTAGACTCTCCAAATTAACATTTTAATTTGGAGGATGGGCTTGATTCTCTAAATTTAGAGAGCCAAACTCATTATCTGCATTGAAACAATTTTAATTTTCAATACTTGATATATTAACTTTAATTGAATAGTATATATAAATTGGGAGGGTCTGAAGAAAAAAAATGAAGAGAGGAAAATATATTAAATATTTTTTGAAAGAAGTAAAATGAAGAGCATGGAGATAAAGAAGGTTGCTGGAATATTTAAAAAAAAAAGTTGATTTTTAAATTTATAGATACTCTTTAAATATAAATAAGTTATTGTAAATGTTCTAACACTACAAAAAAAGGACATAAGTCTGATAATAAACAATGATTAAAAACTTTTAGTACAATAAAAAGACGTGTAACAAATGAAAATTGTGATGACAATATAATTATAATCACCTTATCTAAAAACCTATTTATAAAAATTTTGTCACCAATTATTTTAATTACGAGATTTAACATGACTCGCAGCTAAATGACAAATCGTCAAACTATTTAACAATTATCTCTAATTTAACTAAAATTTGTGTATAATTTTAACGTCTCATCACATGAGATCAAATTCACAAGTTTAAATAGGTTGAGGGTTCAAAACCTAAACTTTAAAAATTGAAAACTTATAATCATACTACATGAAACAAATTGGAGAGCACATCCTTAATTTTACCTTTTATGAGTATGTTTGGTAAATATTTTTGTAGATTATAAACAATAAATTCTATTAAATGTGTAGATAAAAGTTGTGAATTCTACAAAATATATAGATAAAAATAATATTTAATTAATTTATAAGTACTTATAAGCACATACAAACGTAATTTATATATTTTTCAATTTTTTTCCTGGGCCGGTTTTCAGAATTTAGTTTATATATACTAATCACAATCAACAAAATCTCCTTGAATCAAAAAAAGTATACGATAAAAAAAAGGGAAATTGGCGCAAATGGTCCCTAACGTATCATGTTAGTGCGCAAATGGTCCCTAACCTTTTATTTTTGGCGCAATGGTCCCTAACCTATCTATTTAGGTGCGGAAATGGTCCTTGTGGACGGATTCCGTTAAAAATCCGTTAAGCAACCTTTCATTTTAGTGCGCAAATGGTCCCCTAGCAATGTTTTTTGTCTTTATTTGTGGGGTAAAATTGTCAAGTTACACTTTCTTTCAATTGGCACAAATGGTCCCTAACCTTTACCTTTTTTCGGTGCAAATGGTCCCAACCTATAATTATATTTTGGTTAATGCAATTAATTTTATTTGATGAAAAAGACAAAAATATATTTACTTTTAATTAAAAAAAATTGCAATTGGATTCCTAACCTTTAAAAAAGTAAAATGAGTCCGATACTTTAATTTTTTATTAAAAAATTAAAAGAAAAACTAACAAATTGACAATATACTAAATTATTTTGTATATTTTATGAACTATTATAAAATAATTAAAATTGAAATCATAATTATTAACGAGTGTGCTAATTAAAATTATTTTATTGTTATTAAGTAATCATATTATTTAAAATTTAAAATTTAATTTTATCATCACAAAATAAAAGGAAAAATAAATTTGTCACAAATAAAAATTTTAATTATGCTCAACTCAACTCGATTTTATACGATCTCATATTCTTGGGTCAATTCAACCCACTTTTGAGCCACAAAGAAAACCTGGACCATTCTTATTTTAAAATTTAATTTATTTTGAATTTAAAATAAAAAAAAACATTTCACCCCACCCCACCACCACCACCCCCGCCCACCCCTCACTCACCATTTCCCTTCCCCACCCCCCAAAACCGACCGGGAAGGAGGGATTTCTCCTCCCGGTCCGCCGACGTTTGTGGGGGTGGGTGGGGGGTGGGTGGGTGGGGGTGGGGTGAAACCTTTTTTATTTTTTTAAATTTTAAAATAAGAATGATCCAGGTTTTTGTGGCTCAAAAGTGGGTTGAATTGACCTAATAAATATGAGATCGTATAAAATCGAGTTGAGTTGAGCATAATTAAAATTTTTATTTGTGACAAATTTATTTTTCCTTTTATTTTGTGATGATAAAATTAAATTTTAAATTTTAATAATATGATTACTTAATAACAATAAAATAATTTTAATTAGCACACTCGTTAATAATTATGATTTCAATTTTAGTTATTTTATAATAGTTCATAAAATATACAAAATAATTTAGTATATTGTCAATTTGTTAGTTTTTTTTAATTTTTTTAATAAAAAATTAAAGTATCTGACTCATTTTTACTTTTTTAAAGATTAGGAATCCAATTACAATTTTTTTTAATTAAAAGTAAATATATTTTTGTCTTTTTCATCAAATAAGAATTAATTGTGCACCAAAATATAATTATAGGTTAGGGACCATTTCATGCTTTTAAAAAGGTAAAGGTTAGGGACCATTTGGCCCGATCGAAAGAAAGATGTAACTCGACAATTTTACCCCACAAATAAAGACAAAAATTGCTGCTGACCATTTGCGCACTAAAACGAAAGGTTGCTTAACGGATTTTTAACTAATCCGTCTACAAGCGACCATTTTCGCACCTAAATGGATAGGTTAGGGACCATTGCGCCAAAATGAAAGGTTAGGGACCATTTGCGCACTAACATGATACGTTAGGGACCATTTGCGCCAATTTCCTAAAAAAAAAAAAAAAAAAGTAGTAAGGTGGGGTGACAACTGCCACGTCATAATTTCACGGTTCCCACATGCACGTGTGGGTGGCACGGGATTGAGTGCCGGCACAATTCTCAAGGTTTGGTGCACTGCTCCTGCCCATTACCGTCACAAGATTCTCAACCTTTATGATCTGATCCGCAATGGGCCCTATTCTTTTCAATCTTCTAGATCGTGATGGGTCTTCATTTATGGGGTCCACTTCCCATGCATATAGCGTAAACGCTGATGTCATTACATTCAAACATCTCCTGATCTCCAATTCAGTTATTGTGGTTAACCTGACAATTAAATGGACAAACTTTTAAATTATGTAAAATAAATAGATGGTGAAGTCTAAAAATTATCTATAATATGGGTTCTTTTACAATTTAATAATGTTGATTATGTGGTATTTATTTTTTAAAATTAAAAATAATAAAATTAATCCACTTAACATAATTTTAAAATATTAAGTCAAAAATTAAAAAAATGCTAACTCATTTAATCTCACGTAACGTCTAGATGTAGAAGGAGTACTTTCACATCTTCTATTTTTTATGGTGCCATGTTAGCCTCATTTAGTGTTCCATAATTTGCATTGAAGAAGTTTTTGAATAGACATTGTCTATTTGTTGATGTGACAAATGTTTTTTTCCAATCTATTAAATGTATTAGAGATGTTAACATCTCTAATAAATTTTTTAAGCATAAGATGTTCTTTAATTAATTTAAAAAACCAACTCTTAAAATTATATTTCAATGGATTCTATTATTTAACATTTTAATTTAGAAAGTGAGTTTGACTCTCTATTATTGAATGCATTGAAACAATTTCAATTTTAATAATTGATATATTGACTTTAATTAAATAGTATATACAAATTGGGAGACAAGCATATAAAAAAATGAGAGAGAAAGATATCAAATGTCTATTGGAAGAGTAAAATGAGCGTGAAGATAAAGAAGTTGCTGGAATATTTTAAAAAATTACTCTTTAAATTTATAGATATTCTTTAAAATGCTAAAGATACTCTTTAAATATAGATAAGATGTTGTAGATGCGCTTAGAGCATCTTCAATAAGCTCTTTAAATATAAGATACTCTTTAATTTAAAAAGTCAACTCTTAAAATACTGCTTCAATAGATTCTCTAATTTAATATTTTGGAGAGCCAAATCTACTATCTATTATTAATGTTAGGTGATTTTGTTTAAAGTGATGTCAAAGAACATAATATTTATATGAAAAATTCTTGCCGACAAATGGGCTGAATAATGGCAAGGAAATGCAAAGTCGAGGTAAGTGTTGAACACTTTGTCCTTAAGTCGAATTTACCCCACAACGGTGCCTACGGTTTATGGTAATCAACTTTCAAGATACAACGACTATCAATTGTGTTTGCAGTACTTCAAAACACAAGCACAATGAACCAAAAATGGTTTTGTACTCCAAAGAATGAATTTGAAATGAAAAACTAGAATTTTGCAACAACAATGCAAAAAATTTGGTTCAATAGAAGGAGATAGGATGAACTTTATGTTTGCATATCATTGGTGTGTGGAATAGGACGTCCCTAGGGTCCTATTTATAGATGTGAAGAGTTGAGAACGAAGTGGTGTGGAGCCAAATCGGACAACACTTCAAAATGACGCGCTTGTTAGTTAGGCCATGCGATCGCATGGCTTTGTCCCTTGCTATCACATGATAGGACCTAAAAATATTCTGTTGGAAAATTCAGCAAGTTGTGATTGCATGGTCAAAAAAAAAAATTGACCCAATTTTGTCCTTCTCTATAATTTCTCATTCATCCGATATTGGTTTCGAGAATCCAAATATACCATTTCGACACCTCGAAGCGGCTAAGTGGCAAACTATTTTACCTAAACGAATTGGGTCGGATCTGAATATTTTGGCCGAAGTTGACACAAAGTCACTTTAGTTGTTTTAAACACTTAATCAATTTCTCAAATTCTTAAACCAATTTCTAATAATTAAATGCATTGAAATAATTTTAATTTTTAATACTTTATATGTTGGCTTTAATTAAATAGTATATACAAATTGGGAGGATCCGAAGGGAAGCATATGAAAAAAAAAAGATGGAAATATATTAAATTTTTCTTGGAAGAAATAAAATGAAGAGCATGGAGATAAAGAGGCTACTTGAATATTTTAAAAAATTTGCCTTTAAATTTATAGATATTCTTTAAAATACTAAAAGTGCTCTTTAAATATAGATAAATTGTTGTAGATGATGTTAGAGCATTTTCAATAGACTATTTAAACATAATATGCTCTATATTTTAGAGAATCAACTCTTAAAATTATGTTTCAAAAAATTTTCTAAATTAATTTTTTAAAATAGAGAATGAGTTTGACTCTCTATAATTAAATGCATTCAAAGAATTTCAATTTTTAATACTCATGTGTTGATTAAATTAACTAATACAAAATAAAATAGAGGAAATTCATATAATAATTAGGTGGGAAACATGTCAAAATAAAATATAAGAAAAAATAATAAATACCTATTAGATAAATAAAATAAAGTGTTAAAAATAAAGAAGTTTTGGAGTACATAAAACAATTAATTCTCTAAATTTATATATGCTCTCTAAAATACAAAATAAATAACGTGTTTTGTATTTTAGAGAGCATATATAAATATAAATTTAGAGAGTAAAATTCTTGAAGTACCCCAACATCCTCTTTATTTTTAACACTTCGTTTTACTTCTTCAAATTTATTGTTATTCCCTATATTTTTTTTTTGACAAGCTTCCCTTCTGATTATTATATGATTTTCTTTCATTTTTTGTTTCTATTTTATTTTGCATATTATTTAATTTAGTCAACATATGAAGTGTGAGTCAATTTCACCGGCGATCATTGAAGTTTTAGCAAAAGTACAAAACAGTCACTGAAGTTAAAAAATTTCAATGCCGGTCGTTGAAGTATATATTAATGCGTTCACCAACTGTCACTCTGTTAAATATATAGAATAAATTGATAATGTGTTATCGTTAAGTGTCCATGTAGCACACAGTCGGTCCACATTTGACGAAAATTGACGCTATGTGGACTTAATATACTAATAACAATAAATTTGGACCACAAAAGATGCAATTAGAACATGAGGACCTAACTATAATTTTTGGATAATATCTAAATCAGATCCCTAAACTATTTGCACAACCCGATTTAACCAATTGGGAGAAATTAGAGTTTGGGATCATTTTTGGAAAAAAAAAAAATCGGATTGTGCAAATAGTTTAGGGATCTGATTTGGATATTATCCATAAATTGCAGTTATGTCTTAATATTTTATGTGCATCTTTTATAGTCCGAATTTGATATTATTAATACATTAACTCCACGTGATATCAATTTTTGTCAAATGTCGACTGATTATGTGTCGTGTGGACAATTAATGGTAATATGTCAATTTATGCTGAAAATTTAACAAAGTGATCGTTGATGAACTTATTAGTATACTTCAGTGACCACCAGTGAAATTAACCCTATGAAGTTTTGAAAATTAGAATTTTTTGAATGTATTTATTATAGATGGTGGGTTTGGAGAGCCAAACTTACTCTATATTTTAAAAAGTTAATTTAAAGAATATCTTGTAACATAATTTTAAAAGTTAATTCTTTAAAATAAATAGTATCTTAAGTTTAAAAAACCTCTTATAGACACTCTTACAAGTTACAAGCATACCCAAACTATATAGCCCATAGGCTTGGCGCAGTTGAAAACTAACATCATCTTTGGCAAGTAAACTTGTTTTGAAATAAGCCAAATAAATAGCTCATATCTTACCTATGTCTTATTTTGTACGGGACTCATTTTTTATACATGTTTAATGGCACATTTACATAGAATCCATAATTTATAAGCCCATTGACTTATTTGCCAAACAGCAAATGCATGCGACTGTGTCCGTGCCAACCTACAGGCGAGACTCTAGGATTGAGTTTGGTCATGTTTAAAGCGTGTGGAAATTACAATAGTTTAACACATTTGACACTATTTTAGCCCAAAGTCTATCGGCTCGAGTAAAAATTGTACTTGGTTTATTGTATTATGTTTTCATTGCGTGGTCGCAGCAACGATGTTGGGCACATTGTGGTCCACGTCAAATTTTGTATTAGTGACAAGTCAACAAATGGAGTAATCGACAATTTTATTTTTTAAACCAAATTTGATATAGTTGATAGGGATGGAATATCTCACCCGATCCACCCCACCAAGCCACGCCTTGCCTTACCCCTCCCTGTTAAGTAATTGGGACTAGGACGAGAATCATAGTCCACACTTTGAATTTTTTTACGTTTTAAAATAAAAATTATATTTAAAATAAAAATTAAAAGTATAATTGTGACAAAGCACGTGGCTCAATTATGGATAATTTATATTGACAACGCATTTTTTGTACTTTTTAATTGCACTAAATGTCATCTTAATCTTTGCTAATTGTTGTACTTATATTTCTACTTTTTTGTTGTTGTATTCTTATCTTCAATTTTCTATTAGCACATCTAGTATCTGATGATGATTTTTGTCTAAATATTCTGTTAGCGTGTTTTGAAACGAGGGACAAATATTTTGTCACACTTTTATATTTTTTTAATATCTAAAATTATGAGGGGGCAACTAAGTCTTTTTACGCCTCCTATGGACTTTTAGACAAATCATCATCATATACAATATGTGCTAATTATTGAAAGATTGATAATAAGAAGGGTAATTATATTAACACAACACTTTTTATTTTTTTCACCACATTTTAATTACATTTAACATCCTTAATCTTTAAACATTATAGCACTCATATCCCAACTTTTTTTTTTATCATATTTTTATCTTGAACTTTTTATTAATTAGCACATCTTGTGTTTGATAACGATTTTAAGTAAAAACATTTGTTTAGAATTTGTAAAAAACTTATTTATCATCATATATTTTTAAAAAATAATAATAAATACAAAAATACAATATATATTTTTTCCTCATTTCAAAGCACGTAAACAAAATATCTTGACAGAAACCATCATCAATTATTAAATGTGTTCATTAATGAAAGTTGATATAAGAATTCGATGACAAAAAATTGAGAACATAATTGCAATAATGAACAAAAGTTGAGAATTTTAAGTACAATTAAAATGTGGTGCATTTATAACAAATTGTAGTGTGAATATAACAACCCTACTAAGAATGCAACGAAAAAAATTATAATATAAATACGACTGTTACGCCCCAATCCCACCTGGCTTTCCACGTGGACAGAGCAATCCCGCTTGGGCTCCATGTAGACAGGTTCAAAGACAAACTTCTTCCGAGGTGGTATGTACCGAAGCTGTTCTTTATGCGAGGAAAGTCAACCGAGGCTATTCTTTGGGCCGAGGAGGTTGGTTAGGCGAGGCTGTCCTTAATTGCGTATTCAAAAAGCCTCATCTGACATGGTATGTCAGACCTGAAAAGACTAATTGGACAGCCTGTCATTGCGACTTGTCATAGTCATAGACTCTTAGTGTGCGGTCGAAAGAGACATCTTCATTAATACCAATGATGTGACACACAAGGACTCTCTAGATTTAACCACGTGTCGCACATCGAATGAGGGAGTCGATTATGGTTTGCCTATATATACCAAACCCGTTTCCACAAACAGGGGATGTTGAAATTATTACTCTCACAAAATATACCAAGTCTTATATGCTAATTATTCTTTAAATGCCATAACCACATGATAAACTATTAGTTAGAGGCTCTCAAGCTACTACCTCTACCCCAAGTGTATTTCTCTTTATCTGTAGTTGCATATCCACCCGGTTCTAGGTTTATCTACGTGGTTGAATAAATCACGTGGCAGTCCAAGCAAGAAGAGAAATACACGTAGAAAGAGGAAGCGTTGGGTTCCTATTGGCAACCATTTTTAGAGGTCAACAACGACAATAAAAAATTATTGGTATTTAATACAATTAAAAAAAATGGAAATTTAGCGTAAATGATCCATGACCTTTGTCCTCAGTATGGAAATGGTCCATAATATTTATTTTTTGGCACATAATGTTGACATATAGTTAACTTTAAACTTTAATATTTTGATTATAACATACAAATTGGTTATGTTTACTAACAATCTATTTTCAAGTAATATTCAAAGTGCTACAAATCGAACTCTCAAGTAATGACAAGATCAAAGTCAAATCAATACAAGAGTTCAAGCATCTCAAAGATCCAAAATTCAAGATTCGAATATCAAGATCAAAGAATAGATTTCTAGATAAAATTGTAAATGTATTAACTCTTTGATCTTTAGCAATTAAATAAATGAAAGCTCAAATTATTTTATGCACAAAACATATGTCATTAGTACTTGCATAAAATATTTTTATCAAAGCCAAAAATCAATTTTTCAAAACTGTGGAAACGGTCATCCGATTGATCAACCGGTTGAACTGGTCGACCGTTTGGGTGAACCGATTGACCATTTGATTGTCACTGTCCAAAAAATATCCGTTCTGATTTTTTGCAGTTCTAACGGCTAGTTCTGACCATTTGACCGGTCGACCGTTTGGTCATCTGTTTCAACAGAAAGTGACAAAAATTCATCTCTATAAATACCACTTCATTTATTATCATTCAACAACACTTACAAGAGCATTTATAGAAAGAATCATATTGAAAAACTTCATTCAAAACTCTATTACATTATATATTCAATATCATTCATTGAAAACTTTGTTTGATTAAATCAAATTTTTGATTAATCATTCTCAACAAAGTTTCTTCTAACACTTGAACTTTCATCATCTATTACTATTCATTAAAGTGTTAGTATCTCTTAGAACTAAACTATATTTATCATTCATCTAGAGAGAAATACTCAAATCAATCTCTTTATATTTTGGGTCATATTAAGGTCCCTTGAAAGCTTAATATTGTATAAGGATCGGTGCTCCTTGTTTGTAAGTCACCGAATACATTGTAATGGTTTGGATTGCACCATAAGTCAATCAAAATAGTGAAAAGACCGTGCTCATATTGGAGAGCTTGGTAACGGGGGACGTAGATCATTGGTTGGATCGAATTTCTATAAAAATATCGTTTGAACTCTCTCTTTCCTTTTATTTACTTATATTGTGCTTATATTTTTGTGGATTAATTTTTTATTTCTTAAATATCATATTTTGAGAATATTTTTCGAAAAAATTTGAGAAAACCAATTCACCCCACTCTTGGTTAGTTATTCTTGGCTATCACATAAGTTCATAATCTATGTGCTCTCTGGTACATAATTGGTCATTATTTGATAAAAAAAACAAATATGCCCTTAATTTTATATAGAAAAAATTACAATTGAATTTCTAACCTTTACAAAATGTTCAAATGAGTCCAGTACATTTATTAAATAATATTTAATTTAACATACTAAATATATCACTATAGTCGTATAAATTAATTTTTTCATAAGAGAAAATTGTAAAATTATTGTACTTTAAGTATATGTAATTTCTATGTGATGTGAAAAATTTGAATAAAAATTAAGTTAAATAAATAACAAAATGGCGTATATAATTTTATAACATTGAACCAATTTTATTATGTTACATAAAAATATTTAAAAAAATTAATTTACTTATTATGTGTGTCTTTATTTTTGAATGATACTAAAACGATAAATTAAAATATGAAGAATACAGTTGGAGCTCTAATATTTGTAGTTAATAAATGAATAAATCAATTAAATAAAAGCATTTGAGCATTTTTTTTTCTTTTTATGTTGTAAAGATGAAATAAAATTTTAAATTTTAAATAATATAATTACTTAATAAAAAAATATTTTTATTTAACATGTTTGTTAATAATTATGAGCTTAAATTTTAGTTATTTTATAATATTTCGTAAAATATACACAACAATTTAGTATATTATCAATTTAGTCAATTAAGTGTTAATTTTTTTAAAAAAAGTACTCATTAGTTTTTTTTTTTAATTTTTATAAAAAATAAAATTATCGGACCTATTTGTACTTTTTGTAAAAGTTAGAAATTCAATTATAATTTTCTTTAATTAAAATTAAAGACATATTTTTCTTTTTTTTATCAAATAAAGATCAATTATGTACCAAAACATATATATTGAGAACTTCTATGTCGAAAAATAAACATTAAGAATCATTTCTACACTTAAAGGCAAAAATTGAGGACCATTTGCACTAAGTTTCCAAAAAAAAAAAAAATGGTAGCTACAAATTATATCCCAAACTACCCTAATTGTAGGTTGTCTTTATGAGCTGCAACTTAAAAGACTTGGACATTGGATTTTGGTGTGAAATAAGTGGTCTAGGGAACCCTATTGCCATAAACACATATAAGGATTGGCATTTTTATCGAATTGAATCTTTTGAACTGGAACAGGAGGTTTTGGTTTGATTCTAAAAAAAATAAAATTAAGAATCGGATCTGAGAATCGATCGAGTCTAAGTCGGTTCTTGATTCTTGAATTAAAACCATGGATACCCGACTGGGCCCGAATTTGTTTTTATTTTTACAATTTATTCACCTTGACCAAATGACCTAACCCAACACGACGATACCAAAGACAAGAGTCAAACTATCTAAGACTAAAACAAAAAAGTACAAAACCCACCACCCCTCAACCCAAATCTCAAATTCTCAATCGTTAGTTGCTCAGCTACATAATACAAACATTGTCGATGTCTCGCACTCTCACTCAACACAGTGAGATGACAAATGCGAAGCTCCTCTGTAACATAAACAAATCTTTAATTTTGAGAGGTAATTTCTATTTTTCTAACTCTAATTTATGGGTTTGTAATTTTGGTGTATATTCTTCAAGTTAATGTTTTGTTTCAAATTTTATTTTAATATCTAACGTATTTTAATGTTTTTGTAATTTTAATTTTTTTTAAAACATGTTATCAACTCATGATTTTAAGAGAAAAATATTATGGGTAGAATCAAATTCGAATCGACGGTTCCAGTTCGGATTTGATTCCAATAATTACATGGACCAAATAGTTCCATTTACAAAATACCCAAAGTGTAACGGGTGGTTTCGGGTATTCAAATGCCCGGGCCGACCCACCCAACACCCCATGCCTAGACACGTATATGAGTATTTTTGATGTCTCCGGATGAATAATATTATTTATTATAACTATTAATAATCATCAGTCTATGTAGCAATTATGTGATATTAATCGATATGTAATTTTAAATGAGACTCATATTTCATATTTAAAATATCATATCAATTAATATCATTTAATTACCAATTAAATTGCTGACAATCAATAGTTGTGATAAATAGTATCATTATCCGAATAGTATTATTAGGAGTTGGGTTATAATTAAATTTGAAAATTGTTATTTATCCGAAATTGTGATGAACATCAATTCATATGGCAGTGGGTCTGCTACCACATTGTCCAATGAAATTGGAATGCATTTTTAATTTATTGGACATGTGGCAGTAGCACATAAATTGCTCTATACATTATCACTGTTTGATGAATAGCAGCATTATTCTTAAATTTTGGGATGAGTTGAAATTTAGAACGAACCATGCCTCATAGTAAAATTTATTGTCACTTAGACTGGTGCTAAATACTAGTGTCTAGTGATGCAACATACTCATTTAGAATTCATATAAATATAAGCCAGCCCCAACTTTCGAGCAAATGTTATGTTCTTAAAAAAAAGGGGAGAATTTTGGCCCATGTATTCGTAATTCACACCATTTAACCACTATTTTCGTAATTGTATTTCACTCCCCGATTACCCAATCTGAGAACCCTTGAAGATCTTCGTACATTCTTCATCAAATTTGTCCTGCTCCATTCATAATCCGGTGTATAATCATTCTCCAAACTTAAAACCAGATCATCCTTGTGTTGGAAATTAGTTTAAAAATTCAAGAAATTGACTAAGTGTTTAAAAACAACTAAAGTAACTTCGTGTCAACTTGGCCAAAATATACAGACTCGACCCAATCCGTTTAGGCAAAATAGTTTACCACTTCGCCACTTCGGAAAAACGAGGTTCACCACTTCGTCACTTCGAGGAAAAGAGAATTCAAATTTCTCTGCATGTGTTGAAGGATATATTTGGCATCTCGAAACCAATATCGAATGAATGAGAAATTACGAAAAAGGACAATCGATTGCAACTTGTTGAATTTTTAAGCAGAATATTTTTTTGTCCTACCATGCGATCGTATGAGACAAAGCCATGCGATCGCATGGTTAGACTTGTTTAAGTTCTGTCTTAAAAAATGTACCTTGCGATCGCAGCATATTAAAACCATGTGATCGCACAGGTTTACGCGCGAACATGCATGTCCTTTTGAAGTGTTGCACGATTTGGCTCCACACCACTTCGTTCCCAACTCTTCATCTTTTATAAAAGGACCCTATGGATGTCCTTTAATGTACAGAATTGATATGCAATTACAACCAACTCATATATTCATCTCTTGAACCGAATTTAGTGCATTGTTGCATAATTTCTGGTTTTTCCATTTCATATTCATCTTTTGGAGTACAAAATCATTTTTGGTTCGTTGTGCTTGTGTTTTGTAGTGCTACAAACACAAGTAGAAGTCGTTGTATCTTGGGAGTTGATTGTCATAAATCGTAGGTATCATTGCGAGACAAAATTGACTTAAGGACAAAGTGTTCAACACTTGCCTCGGCTTACATTTCATTTATTTCGGTTAGTTCCAGTCACTTTAAGCACAAAATTCCGCCAACACCCTATCACTATGTGTATATTTAGTAAAGATTTTTGTAAATTATAATCAGTATGTCTTACCAAATATGTGGATAAAAAATATATAAAAATTGTAAATCTTACAAAATGTGTGAATAAAAATAATATTTGATTGATTTATAAGTGCTTATAAACGCACACAAACATACTCTACATTCAATTTTAGAGCTCAAAAACTGGCTACTGAAGTTAAGGTCATAAACGACCATATGAACCCATTGTATGTTGTTGATGACTCAAAAGTGATGTGGCACTTTTATTTTGGACCAATTTGGTAAATAAATTAAAGGGGGAAATTGCTAACATGATGATTTGTTTAGATTGATATGATAAATGAAAAATACATACCGATTTTTTACCATTCTCTCTTTTATAAAGGCTTTTCTTTGTTTTGGTGTTTGTTTGTTTGTTTTTTTTTTTTTTTTTTTTACTCACCATTTTTTTAAATATCTTGCCTATAGTTTTTAAATTTGACCTAGACACTGACTCAGATAAAAAAGTAGGTCATTATTTTAGTGGTTCAACTGCTAACTTGATAGTTGAACTGACAGGTCAACTTATATCAAATATAAATAATTATTGTTATTAAATAATAAAATAGTGACAATAATTATAATTCATTAAATTAATCTTACGCTATTTTTCAATCTTACTTCAAAACTCAAAGCAATGAAAGATCTTCAAGATGAGTCAAAAAAAATATGTTAAAAAAAAATAATTAGTAATGAAAAAGTAATTAAAAAAAGTGAAAGTTAAAGTTTAAAGTGGTAAATGATTATTCAAATTATAAATAAAAATTGAAAAAAAAAATTCTGTCGGGTTAATGTGTTTGTGTCATCGAATTTTTTCGATTTTTCTGGAGTCAATTGCAGATCTTTCTAATAGAGCAACTGGTCAAAATTGTTGATCAAATCACGAATTTTCCAAATCAATCATCAGGTCGATCCAAATTTTAAAATAATGTCTTGCCCATAATCAATAAATCCTTAGTAAACATTTCCAAATTATATAAAAAGGAAAAACATCTCACAATTATATATTTATTTCTTTAAACAACTATTATTTCAAAATTGGGTTAATTTCTCCAACGGTCACTAAAGTTACCTTCAAATTATAAAATAGTCACTAAAGTTCAAAAGTTTTAGTGGTGGTCAATGAAATTAGAAATCATTTCACTAATGGTCACTCCATTAAATTTATAATTTAAAATGGTGATGTGGCATGATGATATGACATTTATTTATTGCATGGTAGTCCACGTACTTTATATAATATTCACTTTAATCCATATATTTCAATTAATTCTTTCAAAAATTGTATCTTAGGTCCTTAATCTTTTACATCTTTACACTTTGGTCCTAAATTTTAATTATCTTTCAGCTAAGTCCTCCAAAAATTGTACATTAGGTCCTTCAATTTTTACATCTTTACACTTTGGTCCCCACATTTTCAATTATCTTCCAGTTAAGTCCTTCAAAAATGTATCTTAAGTCCTTCAACTTTATACATCTTCAAACTTTGATCCTCCAAATTCTTGATTTTAGTGGCCAAAATAAGTGTAATAATAGTCAAAATAAGTGCACTTTCAATTAAATTCTTGACTTTACACTCAAATTTTCACATAAACAAACAAAATAATATTATATGGTCTGACCACTAAAATATCTACTTTTAGTGGTCAACTCTAAGTGATAAGTGCGAATTTTACACTTATTTGACCACTATATAGTTTATTATTTAATTATATTATTTTGTTCGTTTAGATAAAAATTCGAGTGTAAAGTCAATGATTTAATTGAAAGTACACTTATTTTGATCACTAAAATTATACTTATTTTGACAAATAAAATCAAGGATTTGGGAGACCAAAGTTTAAATATGTATAAAGTTGACGGTCTAAAATGTAATTTTTAGAGGACTTAACTGAAAGATAATTGAAAATTTGGAGACCAAAGTGTAAATATGTAAAAAGTTGAAGGATCTAAGATACAATTTTGGAGGACTTAACTGAAAGATAATTAAAAATTTGGAGATCAAATTGTAAAATGTAAAAGATTAAGGACCTATGATACAATTTTTTAAAGACTTTATTGAAATATAAGGACTAAATTGAATATTATATAAAGTACATAGACTATCATAAAATAAATAAATAACACATCATCATGCCACATCACCATTTTAAATTAGATATTTAATGGAGTGGCCATTAGTGAAAAGATTTCTAACTTCAGTGACCACCATCGAAATTTTTGAATTTCAATGACCATTTTGTAATTTGAAGATAACTTCAGTGACTGTTGGTGAAATTAACCCTTTCAAAATCATATTTTTGAATACTATACCTTTAAAAGATATGGTTCGTAGCCTTGATTTTGTCAGTTGCCCTTCATTTGCCGCCTTACATTCATTATCATATTCATACCGTCCGAACCTAAAAACCCTGAAATTTAATATATATAAATTCATGCCCATCGTGTATTTTATATATGTATGTATGTGTATTTTGGTACTCGGTTTAAATTATAATAATAATTTCATTGATTCGTTGTTTCAAGATCCAAGCTTTGTTGATTTTAGAAAGTATTTGGTGTTCTAATTAACATTTGTCATCTGAGTATTATTCTTTTATATGGGTTGTCGGAATTCGGTGGAATTTGGGGCTGATTATGCATTTCTTGGAATTTTTATGCAGATTTTATTTGGCATTGGAGGGTTTTTGACATATCAATTCGAGGATTCTTCAAATGTTAAAATTTTGATCGAGAAAAACTGTTAAATTCGTCGAAGAAATTGCTCTGAATATCTTTGTGGGAGATGTCGCTTTTACCCAAAAGAGAGTCGATCATATTCGCGAGGTTTGGGCTGATAATCTGGAACAAGAATTTGCCCTAATTCGTGAAATTGTTGATGATTACCCATATATTGCCATGGATACTGAGTTCCCGGGTATTGTGATCCGGCCCGTGTGCAATTTCATAAATTCCAGCGATTTTCATTACCAAACTTTGAAAACGAATGTGGATTTATTAAAGCTGATTCAATTAGGGTTTACATTTTCAGATGACAAGGGGAATTTGCCCACTTGTGGAACGGATAAGTATTGCATTTGGCAATTCAATTTCCGGGAATTCAATCCAAATGAGGATGTATTTGCAAGTGATTCTATTGAATTGTTGCACCAGAGTGGCATTGATTTTGCAAAGAATAACGAGAATGGTGTTGATGCCAAGCTATTTGGGGAGCTTTTGATGTCGTCGGGGATTGTTTTAAACGATAATGTGTATTGGGTGACTTTCCATAGTGGCTATGATTTCGGGTACCTGCTAAAGCTCTTGACCTGCCAGAGCTCGCCTGATACACAGAAGGGGTTCTTTACTATGATCCATGTGTATTTTCCCGTGCTTTATGATATTAAGCATTTGATGAAGTTCTGTAACAGTCTACACGGGGGGTTGAATAAGCTGGCCGAGTTGTTGGAGGTGGAGAGAGTCGGGGTTTGCCACCAGGCGGGTTCGGATAGTTTGCTCACATCTTTCACTTTCAGGAAGTTGAAGGAAAGCTTTCTTAGTGGTTCCCTGGAGAAGTACTCCGGTGTGTTGTACGGTCTAGGTGTTGAGAATGGACAGAATTCAAATTGAGGATAGGTAATAAATGTACTACATTGCCTGCGTGTGCATGTTTATGATGATGCCACCTTTCTTTGTATAATTTTGAAGTAAAAGGTTTGTTTATTTGAAATAATTTTGAAATATTTATTGCGTTTGGTGCTTTGATATCTCCTTCATTGAAATTATGATCAAGAATGGTCATGGTGATGTTTCTGTGTGTGTGTCAATGCAAATATATCACAAGTTTGATTCTTGTCCAGGTTTAAGTTGGAAATTATTGGATCGTTGAAAACAAGCCTAAAATTTGATTCATACGTAAAACTAAGATCACAGGTTATTTTTGAAGGCGAATGTGCCCAAATGAACGGAAAAAGGACATGCAACTTCCATTGCCGGGGTACACAGTCAAGTTGCCTAGTTTTGTTAGTCCTATCCATCTAGACAAATTGAAGCAGACACAAAATGCACACCATGTGGAAAAAAACTTATGTCAAGTGCTTCTTTATATGAAGCATTAGACACTTTGTTCACACTTTGTGTAAGAGCATTTTCAATGTAGTCTTCCATTTTAAATGTTTGATATGGCGATTAGGTGAAGAGAACAAAATTCACGTATGGCAAGATTTATTTATCGGAATGGATTGTCTATTTTTAGATAGAGTGTTACTAGTCTTCTACAATAAATACTACTATCATTGTCATCTCTCTCATCATTGTGGAGGAAAGAGAAGAAAAAAGTAGATGAAAGAGATAGACACAATGTGACAACATTTATTTTAGAATATTGTGTAGCAGACTGTTTAAAATGGACAACGAGTTGATCAACCTTCCAATAAAAATGCTAAACATGCTGCTACATTAGTTGTCCCTCCATCTCATTGCCACATCAGATAGACATTCAAAATAGAAAACAGCATTAATGATGCTTTAAGAGCATCCACATTGGATGTGTTAACTTTAATTAGTTAAATATTAACATATAGACAATAAAGTAAATGTTAACTGACACGTTAAATTTACTTGGTGTTAATTACACACATTCAATGCGGATGCTCTAAGAAATATATCTCCCATTTGGTCACAGCTCCGACCCTTTTTTGGGTTGGGTTGGGGTGGGGTGGGGTGGGGTGGGGTGGGGTTGGGGTAAAGTGCGGGGGACTTGGGTCATTTAGAAAAAACCCGGGCCAGCCGTTTAGCCAAATTGGCACAGCAAGCAGCAAATCTTGCAGGGCCAAATAGACCCAGTTTATTTTTGAGCCAGATTTTTGTTGGGCCGAGCTAAGCCAGAATCCGGTTATCTAGGCAAGCCCACCGGCCTGGACTGGCCCAGCCCGACCCATTTTGCCACCTCTACCTCTAGTCTTAACCATGAACCGGTGCATCATTAAACACAAGGCCAGATGGTAGCAAAACAACCATGTTTGGAATCACGAGGATGACTAGTATAGTTCAATTCTCATGCAAGAAAAGAGAGTGCGCAGCCAGTGGTAACTGGTGAGTGAGTTATACAATTTCTAGAAAAAGAAATACCACTCAATGGCTTCACAAAGACCCATCAAACTTACCCCAAAATAAAAGTTAAAGCAAGGTTTTATAAAGTACCAAATTCAAATTCTCAAGTGTTCAATCACAAAGCACTAAAATCTGTTCCAATGAAGAATAGTACATTGTCTTGCCTTAGGTTCGCAATGTTTAAATTTTACACGGTACCATTGGAAATGGTGGGACAATCCTCTTTGATTCCTGCTGCTTCTACAACCATCCAAACTTTCCTCACTAATGGCTTCACAAAGACCCATCAAACTTACCCCAAAATAAAAGTTAAAGCAAGGTTTTATAAAGTACCAAATTCAAATTCTCAAGTGTTCAATCACAAAGCACTAAAATCTGTTCCAATGAAGAATAGTACATTGTCTTGCCTTAGGTTCGCAATGTTTAAATTTTACACGGTACCATTGGAAATGGTGGGACAATCCTCTTTGATTCCTGCTGCTTCTACAACCATCCAAACTTTCCTCACTAGCTGCTTCCTAGACACCAATAATAGAAAAGAGAAGAAAATTTTGATTAGAGCATTTTCTTTTAAAACCAAACTTCTTCGCATCTGCATGTGAATCTAGGATGCACACCCACATACACACATATAAAAAATAATCAACACGCCACAATAGACACACTGGGTGCATATCTGACTTTCAAGTTTGAACAGATTTTCTTTTACTTGAATGTGAAATTAGAGCACATGTATATACATACATACACAGAGAGATGCACCAGAACTCATCTCTTGCGCTTGAGTGTCTTCAATTGCTTGAAGATGTAATTGATGACTTCCTTCAGCGTGGCCTTCCTATTTTCCTTGTAGTTCCACATCTCGGGAACCACGTACCGACCACTTGGATTATATTCATTCATTTCACTGAAGGCCATAGTAACTGCATCGTAAATTTCGTCACCCCATTCATCCTTGAGGTTTCTTAGCAATTCATCATCTTCATTCAATATTTCCTACATGGTGCAGCAAGACTGTTAATTATATAATTTCCAAATGGTTCTCTTCCAATCATTCGTCAAGTATTTAAAGGGACAGACCACCTTTGAATCCTAAATCATGTTCAAACAAAATTCAGAATAATAAAAAACTTCTAATTGGAAAATAGAGCCTCAATATCTTAACTTCGTCTCCGCGGATTAGAAATTTATGCTGGCTGAAAGTGAAGAGTTTACAAAAATATAGACAGAAACGAGTTCAGATCATTAACAACCCACCTGAGGATTTCCCTTATCGTCTGTGATGACTTTGACTGGGTGCCATTGAGGATTTTTCAGTTTTTCTTGCCATAGGGAGCAAACTTCGGCAGCCTTTATCTCAGCTTCTTCTGGTGGGAATCTCAGCTTGCATGCGTTCTTGAATGCTTTCTCGTCAATTTCTCCCATCCTCTTTATCCCGATATTAACACGGCTGCTGCTTAACATATCACGCAAGCCCTGAAAGCGAACAAGACAAATTGGAAATATTCACGGCATGATGACTAATTAACAACCCTGAAAGTAAATAAGACAAATTGGAAATATTCATAGCATGATGACTAATTAATGACTACATAACTGGACTCAAGAACATATCAATTAGGAGCCACCTCACCCACTACTTTGCTATCTGACTGATCTTTTTTGCACTGCATTATCTCTTATACGGCACTTAAACCTTCGTTGAACAGTTATAATCTCACTAATTTAGTATCCCACTCTAACCATGCTGCAAGCTAGAAGATTGGATGGCATGAAGATATCATACCGTTATTAATTCTTTACGAGCCAGTTGTAGCTCGTCATTACTAGTGCGCTCCTTGACAGTTAGTTGTTGATTTAAGTCTTCGAGATTATCCATTTCCTCAATTTTCTCTTCCAGTTGCTCATTCATCTCCTTTATCTTTTTCTGGACAGCTGCATCATCTTTTCCCAGGTGCTTCATCACCTCTAATTTTCCTTTTAATTCTTCAATTTCCATTTCTCGTTTTTGCTTCTCATCTAGATTCTTTTCTAACTCGAGAACCTTTTTCAGAGCTTCCTCTTTCTCTTTCTGCATATTATGTAAGTCAAAGTATATTAATAAGCAATAGAACTTGTACTCATCAGCAATGGTAAATATGTAACTTAATATATGTGGCACACTAGCATGCACCTAATGGAGGGAGAAAAGACATGGCATTAAAAGGCACACCTTATGTTCTTCCGCTAGTCTTAAGACATTTTCATCAGCTTTTCTCTGCTCCTCTGAAGCCATTTGAAGTGCATTGTTTCTCATATCATTCTGACAAAGACATAGTCTTAGCACAATGATCACCAACTAATTTTCATTATGACGTACTAACTAGAGATGATTCATCAGCTATGACCTTTCACATGATATAGTATTAACATTGAATCACCTTGTTTTTCTCCTCTTCAAGTTTCTGTCTCTCGCGTTCAGTCAAGGTCTCACGTTTATTCAGTTCTTTACTCCACGAATCAAGTCGTCTCTTCTTGTTTTCCAACTCTAAGTTTAACGTCTCCTGTTCGTCTAAAACTCTCCTAATACGCTCTCTTGAATCAAGTTGCAGCTTCCTTGTTTCTGAAAGAACACAACACCCAGATACACATTGGTTACTATCAAACCTGGGATAAAGAAAACTTAATAGATCAATCTTTTATGAGTGATCTAATCAATGGTATGATATGGAGAGGTCTCCTTAGAAAAAGTTTATCAAGCAGATAAAGTTGTGACTCTGTTGGATTCCATGGCAACAGGAAATAGACATGGCTATGTCAATTAATCAAGTTGAGAACTGAAACATATTGAAGTATAGGTAAAAACTTTTAGCTACCAGGGGGAACGATTTCCTATAATATCAGGGACAAAAAATAATTGTCTAATTTTGAGTGAGTATAGTTGCTATTTGTGCAGAAACCCATGCAGTAGCTCACAAGAACATAAGGCAGTATGAGAGAAGAGGCAAACAACAAACCTTCATAGAAACGACGGTGAAGCGTGTCTTTCTCTTGAAGCATCCTACTAAGGGACATTGTCTTTTCATTGTACTTGATCTGCAAGTGATCCAGATTTTCATTTTTCATGTCTATCTCATTGGCTAAATTAGCCACAATTTTTTCTGTGTCTTTAGCGGCTTCCTGGACAAGGTCAGCAATTGTCTTCAATTCTCCATTCTTCCTAAGGTAATCTCCCACTGTCCCTTCTGATTTATAGTCGTCTTCACGAGCAAACCAGCCATATATATTTGAACCAGGAGAAGTTCTCTGCTCATCCCATTCTTTCTTACTGTGGCCATCAGCTTCAAAAGACTTCTCGAACAACAAGACATTCTTAAACCCAGTCCAATCATTATCAAATTTTACTACAGCTTGTGCTGTGCGCTCTTGGTTATCCCAGAAAATCTCCACTTGTAAAGGCTTGTACTTGGAAAAATGATTTAACCAGTAATCACTGCTATCCACACACTGTCCATTGCTCGGCTCATTCAGTATGTTAGTAATTATCCCCGTCCAAGGCCAGCAGTACAAGTCATTCTGCTCAGATTTAACAGCAGGTGCAGGTGTAACCACATGCTGGGGAAGTGGTTCCGCCTTGTCAGCTAGGTCAGTTTCCAAGTACTTAGCCAATGCAAGATGGTTTGCCTTCTGCTTTGCACTTCGGTTGGAGGAGCCTTTGCCCACTCCAGTGGCGTGTTGAAAAAGATGATTGTACTGGTAGTCTTGTTTTTTCTTCCCAGCGCAGAAGGGGCACCTAAGGGTACCATTTGGGCCCTTTACTTTGTAAACGCCGGCCTTCAGTTCCTCATAAGGTTTTTCAAAGTATTCATTAATCTCTGAATCACTGATATCCGACTCTTCATCAGAGCTGCTTCCCATCTGACTTGATAATATGATGAATAATAGGAATGACAGTGAATGTTAGTCCTGCAAGAAGAAAAGTGGCTTGAGTTTTGAGTGCCCATCAATGAACAAAGGAATACTAATTAGGAGTCAGGACAAATATGGAAATCTCCAAAGGAGTAATCTTGCAAAACAGAATTTTAGCAGATAGCAGTTCGTGGTGATTCAAGACCCTTGAAAGTAACATAACTTGTTAGTTACATATATTGACTAGCAATCCAGCACGGACCAAAAGGTGACAGCCGACTGAAATCATAACATGGTCTGAATGAAGTAGAGATAGAAATATGAAATTTAGAGCTGTTGCACCATAAAAATTTGTGATGCAAAGCAAATTTTCCATACATAAACCAGCATCTGCACATCATGTAAGGTTACAACTTACAACATAATTCTCAATGAAAGTAATAAAACTAATCTGCAAAAGGTGGCAATTAAAGGAGAGTTCAGAGAGTATGTGTAAGCGCCTTGTTTAATTACAAACGAATAGCCAAGAAATACTTAAAGGACCAATTTACGACAGTGATAATGGGGCTATTATCCTATAGATAACATAATGGCACTTAGGTGTCCATTCTCTCTTTTCAGGCATATTCAAACTTCAATTTTCACAACAAAAAGTTCCTTTCAGGTGGTTTCCGTCCAAAACAAGCGTTGGAGTCAGTAAAATAACTTTTTTGGCATCAATTACAAATCAACAAAATTATCTTAGATCAGGACCTATTAGTTGTGTTATAATGTCAGGAACAATTAAAGATGAACAAGCTGCAATGAAATCAGAGGAAGAAGAACTGTAGCAGCAGCAGCAGCAGCAGCAGCAGCAGAGGAAGAAGAAGAACAGTAGCATTTTCAAACTGAATTTCAAAATAGCCGTTAGCAGACAACATCGTTTGGTTCAAGTAGAAACGGTGTCGTTTTGGTCTAATAAATTAGATTAAGTTTCTTTAAATTGCATTTATTTTTTTCTGTAAGAAGTTGAAAAACAATTTTTTCCAACTTCCTTTAAATACTGTCGCACATGGTGGTCTGTAAAATTTTTGCCAGAAATGAGAATTATTCCAACGGAATTAAAGCTGAAATCTCATGCCATTCTTCTCCTCTTTCCTCCAATTCTTTTATTTTATTTTGCCCATTGTTATTAAGATTGATATTCATACTAAATTTCTGTAAATTTGAGTGGAATTAGAGTGAAATCTATGAAATTAAGCTTATGGTGGTATCTCAGCTAATTGAAGAGCTTCAACCATAACAGGTACCAGAGCATCTTTGATCCGTGGCCATGACTGAAACGAGCAGCAAAAACTAGGAAGAGCACTTGAGGAAGGTGGATAGAGAGATGGGTGAATTGAGTGCAGCTTGCAGAGCAGTAGTCAATAAGGTAGATTCATCTGATTTAACTCTTAAGGTGTTGGGCAACAGGCAGGAAAAAATTGAGAATATTATGAATGATATGAGTCAGAAATATAAGACATTGGTGTGGGAATAAGAAGGAAGGTAAACATAAACAAGCAGAGAGTTCTCCTCCTCAAACCATGTCTAGAGGTTTTGGCAGTAACAAAGTGGAACACTATAGGTTAATTAGGCTAGTGAAGATAATAGAAACTATACTAAACTTTCCAAAATCGACTTTCTTTATTTTAATGGTGAAGGTCCTAGAGAATGGGTGAGAAAAGCCATGAAATACTTCTAGTTACATCAGGTTACTGAACAACTGAAAGCGGGCATTGTAGAAATGTACCTCAAAGGTAAAGTGAAGGGTAAGGCTGATATATGGTTCCATGAGTTTGCTGCTTCCCATCCTGATGCTAGGTGGAATTTGTTTGCTGAGAAGTTATGTAGGAGGTTTTCTAATACTACAAAAGAAGAGATAGTTGAAACATTCAGTAAGATAAGGCACTTTGGAAGTATTACTGAATATCAAGAGAAGTTTGAGGAATTGAAAGCCCAAGTGATGATGTCTCTGCCTTACTTACCTGGAACTTACTATATTTCAATCTTTACCAATGGACTTAAGAATGAAATCAAGTCCATAGTTAAAATGATGAAACCTACCTCACTTGCCCAAGCCTTTGAAGTTGCATCCTTACAAGAGAATACCATCTCAGCCCTTAACAAAACACAAAAACCAAAACACTTTTCCAATACTAGCACTAGATGGAATAATCCCACTTCAAAAAATCCTGATCCTAACCTAGCCACTGAGAACACTACAAAATATTCAAAATCACCAATGCCATACAAAACCATATCACCCACTGACTTTCAAACCAAGAGAGCTCTAAATCTATGCTATAAGTATGATGAGAAATATTCACCAAACCACATTTGCAAGAATAAAATACTTAATTTTATGTTGGTGGATGATGAAGAAGAAGAAGAGAAAGAGATATAACAATGAACAGGTAGATGAAGTGATGCATATATCCATTAGTGCCTTACTGGGCACCATGAAACACAAAACCATCAGAATTCCTAAAAAATTAAAGAGAAGTAAGGTATCTATTCTTATAGATAATGGTAGCACCCACAATTTTGTAGATGAGAAATTGGTGAAGGGACTGAAACTCATGACTGATGATGATGAGAAAAGCATGATAGTAATAGTGGCAAATGGGCGACAGCTAAGTAACAGACCTATATGTCAGCCATTGGTTTGGCAGATGCAAAGCTTGGAATTTCAGTTCAAGTTGAAGGTCTTGAAATTGTGGGACAGTGACATGGTTTTGGGAGTAGACTGGCTTAGCCAATTTGGCCCCACCACGTTTGACTTCACTCAGGACTGCATTTCTTTTAAAATAAATGGACAAACTGTCAGCTTGACCAGGAAAGATTAAGGGACGAGATAAATTTAATAGATGGAGACAAAATGATACAATTGTTCAATACACAAGAATATGGAATTATGGCACATATGTATACCATGGAGGTTGAAGAGAGTGGAATAATACCAAACTTGATTAGTCCCATTTTAGCTGAGTTTAAAGATGTATTTGCTAATCCAACAGGACTACCTCCAATCAGGTCCATGAAGACCAGATTGTTTTGAAGGAAGGGGCACAATCTTTTAAGATCAGACCCTACGGATGTCCATTTATACAAAAAACAGAAGTAGAGAGGATGATGAAGGAAATGGTGAAAGCCGGAATAGTGCAAACCAACAATAGTCCTTCTGCATCACCTATTCTATTGGTCAAAAAGAAAGATGGGGCTTGGAGATTCGTGTGGACTATAGACAACTAAATAGCTTTACCATCAAAGACAAATACCCAATGCCCTTAACTGATGAACTATTGGATGAACTCAATGATCCGGTACTTCTCCAAGTTGGACCTTAGTAGGCGGTATCATCAAATCGTGGTAAGACACTGTAAGATATTTACAAGATCGCTTTTAAGACACACTGGGGTCAGTATTCGAGTCACGCTCTTTGGCTCAACCAATGTCATTGCCACTTTTCAGAGTTTAATGAATGAAATCTTCCAAGAACAACTCAGGAAGTATGTGTTGGTGTTTTTTGATAATATTTTAGTCTATAGTCCTGACTTGGACATCCATTGTGAACATTTGGGAGCAGTCCTTAGTATCTTAAGGAGGTGTGAACTATATGCTAAGAGGAGTAAGTGTTCTCTTGGCCAGACTTCCATTGACTATTTAGGCCACATCATAAATGAAATGGGGGTATTTGCTGACTATAAGTAAATAGAAGCTATGAGGACTTGGCCTACACCACAGAAAGTTTGTGAAAGGCTATGGAACTATAGCTAAGCCTTTCACTAACTTACTAAAGAATGATGGATTTGAATAGAATGAAATTGCTGAAGACGCATTTCAGAATCTTATGATAGCTATGAGCACCACTCCAGAGCTAGTTCTACCAAACTTTAATCAGTCTTTCATCATTGAGACAGATGCATGTTATGGGAGAATTGGGGCAGTTTTGATGCAAGGAAGAAGACCTTTAGCTTACTTAAGCAAAGCCATGGGTCCTAGGAACTTGGGGATGTCTATTTGGGAGGAGGAGTTGCTTGCACTGGTCATTGCTGTGAGTAAATGGAGACATTATTTAGAAAGGCACAAGTTTTTGGTCAAGACTGATCATCAATCATTGAAATTCTTATTGGAATAAAGAATTACAACACCATTACAACAGAAATGGCTCACAAAATTGTTTGGGGTTAGATTATGAAATTCAATACAGAAAGAGGGTAGAGAATGTTGTTGTTAATGTATTGTCTAGAAGAGGAGAGTACTATGCCATACCACTACTGCTCGAGCTTGGATAATAGAAGTAATAACCAGTAATAAAAGAGGTGAAAAGGCTCAAGAGAAAATTCAAGCTGTGACCATTAATGCACATGCAGATCCTGACTATTAATATAGAAATGGTCTTCTGAGATATAAAGAGAAATTATACATTGGCAGTGAAGGTAACATTAGGCAGAAAATTATTGAGAATATACATTCATCACACGAATGGGGACATTCAGGTATACACGCAAGCATTTTCAGGACAAAACAGAATTTTATTTGGCTAGAGATGTTGCAAAAAATTAAATAAAGAGTACTACAATGTGAAATTTGTCAGAGGTGTAAAGGAGAACACAACCTTTACCCTGGTCTACTACAACCTCTACTTAGACCTCTCAACTCTTAGAGCCACATTTCAATGAATTTCATAGAAGGTTTACCTAAATCAGGAAGGAAGGATGTTATTCTTGTTGTGTGGATAAGTTCACTAAATATGGACAATTTGTAGCTTTGTCAGACCCCTACACTGTCAGACAAATTGCTCAATTATTCATGGAGAACATTTCTAAACTAAATGGAATACCCTAAAATATTATGTCTGACAAGGATAAAGTTTTCACCAGCAGATTTTGACAAAAATTATTCAAACTTTAGGACACCCAATTATACATGAGCACAGCTTATCATTCACAATCAAATGGGCAAACAGAAAGACTCAATCAATGCTTAAAAATGCATCTTAGATGCATGACTCATCATGAACCAAAACAGTAGGCTAAATGGTTGAACCTAGCTGAATGGTGGTACAATACTATCTATCATTCAGCCATTCAAATGTCCCATTTGAAGCACTATATGGTATACCACCACCACAACTAGCATTGGGGCCTTATCAGATAACCAACTTGGCTGTGATAAAATTGTACAAGAAAGGCATAAGATAGATCAACGGTTGAGGGAAAACTTAGCTCAAGCACGAGCAAGAATGAAGCTATATGCAGATAAGAAGAGGGTTGAAAAGTCTTTTGAAGAAGGGAATTGGGTGTACCTGAAATTACAACCATATCAACAACAAACCACATTCAAAAGAAGCAATCAAAAACTTAGTCCCAAATATTTTGGTCCTTACCAAGTTGTCCAAAAAATTGGTGTTGTAGCTTATAGGTTGGCATTACCAGTGAGCTCCAAAATACACTCGATTTTTCATGTGTCTTTACTTAAGAATAAGGTTGGATCACATGCAGTCACAGTGGATCAAATACAAATGGTGATGGAAGAACAATACACAGGGCCCATTCCAATTAAGATACTACAGACACGACTAATTCAGGATAAGGAAAATCAAGAAGAGCAGTAGCTTATACAATGGAGTGAAGGAAGTATTGATGACGCAACATGGGAAAATGCAGAATACTACGTAGCGCCTATCCAGATTTAGTACCTTGGGGCCAAGGTCCATTTAAGCAGGGGGGTTGTCAGGAACAATTGAAGATGAACAAACTGCAATGGAATAAGAGGAAGAAGAGGAACACCAGAGGAAGAAGAACTGTAGCAGCAGCAGCAGCAGCAGCAGAGGAGGAGGAAGAAGAACAGGAGCATATCAAACTGAATTTCAAAATAGCCGTTAGCAAACGACGTTGTTTGGTTCAAGTAGAAACGGTGTCGTTTTGGTCTAATAAATTAGATTACGTCTCTTTAAATTGCATTTCTTTTTTTCTGTAATTAAATTGCATTTCTTCTTTTCTGTAATACTTTAAATACTGTCGCACATGGTGGTCTGCAAATTTTTTGCCAGAATCGAGAATTATTCCAACGGAATTAAAGCTGAAATCTCACACCATTCTTCTCCTCTTTCCTCCAATTCTTTTATTTTATTTGTCCCGTTTCATATTGTTATTAAGATTGATATTCATGCTAAAATTCTGTAAATTTGAGTGGAATTAGAGTGAAATCTATGAAATTGAGCTTATGGTGGTATCTCAGCTGATTGCAGAGCTTCAACAATAACATATACCACCTGAACCAGGTAAATGGTCCACAGTATTTAGTGTTTCTTATCACAACAAACAACACTCTGATGAGAAATGGGAAATATTTCAGATCTTTGATAATTGGATGGAGATCAGGTCCCGTAACCCATCCAACTGCACAAGAGATATATTCTTACCATAAGGTGGCCTTGGGCTGTCTTGAGCAAAGAAAGTGGAAGCTGCAATGCAAAACCCAAAAATCAACTAAGCGAATAATATTAACAATTCAAATTTCAAGGCCAAAACAAACCCAGAATTCTGAATATTACTGACCTTTTTTAATTTCTGGTGAACAGAAGAAATCTGCGTTCAGGAAAATAAAATAAAATAATTAACAGTGCAAAACCCTAAAAAAGCTTGTTTACATTAGAGTGAAAACGGAGATTAGTTTCATAAACCCTAATAGCGAAAAGAAAATGGGAGTACCGAGTAAGAGAGAGCAATCAATGGGGAAAAGGATGCTTGCGCTCTCTCGCTCTCTCTCCCACTGTGTAAGAATAAGTTGTTAATGATTTTTGCGAATTATAAGATGCGAGGATAAAAAATAATAATAATTGTACTTTTGATGAAATATATAGATTTAAATGCGGTGGGATTCGATCGTAAGCTCTATTATAATGATGAGGATTTTGGAGAAATTGGTGGAAGATGATGGATTGAGGAATTAGCGGATTTTGGAGATAATTGGTTGAAAGAGATGATTTAATCAGAAAAATAGATTGAAGTGATAAACAAAATTTAGAAGAGATAATTTTGTGAGGTTGAAGACGTAGTGACACACAACGTTTTTTTTTCTTCCAGTAGCGGAGAAAACTCCATACGGTCCATTATCGGAGAAAACTCCTCTATTCGTAATAAAATAATATATGATCAACTTATAAATACTTATAAGCACTAACAAACATATTCTTAAATAATCAAATAATAAAGGAAAATTGGTGAAAATGATCTCTAATCTTTGCTCAAAGAAAAGAGAAATTAGAACAAATGGTTCATAATCTGTCTTCAGCGCAGAAATATTCTATAATGTTTGTTTTTTTATACAGAAATTCATAACTTATATATTTTGGTGCACAATTGATCATTATTTGATGAAAAAAAACAATATACCCTTAGTTTTAATTAGAGAAAATTATAATTGAATTCTTAACATTTGCAAAAGGTGCAAATGTATCTTGTATATTTATTAAATAATATTTAATCTATCAAATTGAATATATCATTATAGTTGTGTCAATTAAATTTTTTATAAGAGAAAATTGTAAAATCATTGTGGTTTAATTATATACAATTCCTATGTGATTTGAAAATTTTGAATAAAAATTAAGTTAAATAAATAACAAAATAACGTATATAATTTTATGACATTGAACCATTATGATTTTTATTTAAAATAAAAATACTAATAAAAATTTATTTACAAATTTTTGTTCTTTCTTTTTGAACGATAATAAAACGATAAATTAAAATATAAAGAATACAAATGGAGTTCTAATGTTTGTAGTCAATAAACGAATAGTTGAATTAAATAAAAATATTTTAACATCAAATTTGTGACAAAAGTTATTTTCTTGGATAATGCTTCCTATATATAATCTTGTACAGACCCACTTACGGAATCTGGTGTAGTAAAACAGTGTAATGACCAATTTACCCATATAATTGTTTTTCAAATTGTTGAATAAGTGCTAGTGAACCAAAACGAGGTGAGACAAAGAACATCTTCATTTCCTATGCCCTTGTTCGAAATCAACCCCTCTCAATAAACAGTCATTGGTTGCCAAAAAAAATCCGGGTCGCAAGGAGGACGAAAATCAGTCACCGAACAGGTTAATACACCTATCTTCACTAAATATTGAGATTGTTTGAATTTTTCATTTGTTACCATGAAATCGTCGAGCGTGATTTTTGATTTAGGGCATTTGATATATCATCGTCAATTTTGTTTGAGTAAAAGTTGACGTCTCATTTTAGAGCTCGTTAGTCTTAGTGTGAAACCTAAGAAAAAGGGCAATACGTACTATAGGGACATGAACTCCCATAAAAGACCTTCTCAAATATCACTTCTTGAAAAGGCCAATTCGCATGGTAAGAATTCTCATTTCTCACAGCTTTCTTGTTTGTGATTTCTTTTAGGCAATTTCATACAAACGCTTTACAAAAGAGAACGAATCGAAATTCTTTTTTCCAATTTCTGTTTTTGGTATGCCGCTCCGATAGTAAGGAGCGAGAAAATAAAATAAAAAATTAGATATGTTTTCGTTCAATGAACTATCTTTCTGATCTTTTAGTTGGTGGTCCTCTCAAATCCCATTTTTTCATCGACAGGTAGGGTGAATTCTAAGGTTGGTCATTTGTTGATTTTTAGAATTTTCGTTCTATTAATTTTGACAAGAAATCGTCGACCTCAATTTTTGAATTATGGCATTTGATATTTGTTGGTCCTTTTGTTTGAGTCAAAGCAGAATATTGGGTTCGTAAATGGTAATAAGTAATGCAATTTATTGATTTGTTGTTTTATACCTTCCATTTTTTCTCAAGAAATCGTCTCCATTTTCGTTGAAATCGTGTTGTGAATTTGTTAATGCAACGCATTCTGTTCTCCTTTAACGATATGAAATATGTTGCTGTGTATTTGTTAACCAGAATATTTGTTGAATCAAGTGGCATATTTTCGGATAGACCTACAGCAAAAGATGAAAATGAAGAATTGTCGCGTATATTCAAAATATTTGCTCAGATATTCAAAGAACAAGATGTGAAGATATCGGTCAATGTCACGATTCACAAGGGCAAAAGAAGTGTGGAAGAAAACAATAAAGGAAATGAGAAGACAAATGAATTAGGAAAATTAGTTGAATTAGTTTGCATCTTATCAATTCCCTGATGGTTTCATACTGCTGAATGTATATAAAGGAGGTGTTGTGGTTTCAATTTGGTAAATGTATATAATTCATTTCGCATGTTATCAATTCCATTGTGTTTGCATATCTGATGTATGTGTGAGTTCAAAAAATAATTCCAGGCTTACATTTTAAGTATTAAAGTCTTGTATTATGAAATTTTGGTTCAAACAAATTGTCAGGCTTCTAGTGAAATCCAGGCATATATGTTAATCCTTCAATGTGTCAGACATTTTAAGCTCTCATGCATCAATACCATTTTAAGTTATCCACTAGAATTGCCATACCACTGAAACCAGTACAGGTGCAAGGAAGAAATGGATTGTGTTTGTAGCAGTGGAACACCCTCAAGCACATATCAATTTCAATTTCAAATTAATGAAATAGTAAGAGGATGAACTCAAACGAGAATGAATCAATACAACACTTCATTGGCCCAAAACCATACTCAAAACCGAGAATGATGTTATCGCACCATCTGTGAACTCAACCAAATGATCAGATTAATTCATTCCAGAATGACCATGATCGACATAAATAGAAGCAATTTTTTAGAATAATTCTGAAACACACACTCTATAACAGATTGAACAACAAGCAGCTACAATGGCAAACCAGAAAATGATAATTACTAATTGAAAGTCCATCTCTACAAATCATATCAGCACACAATTGTTGAAATGATATCATAGCATGACAGTTACATATGAAGCCTATGAATTGGGTAACTAGTACACTCATCTGCTGCTCCTGGAATTGCGTCTTGAACTGGATGTTGAGGTACCCCATACGTAGGCATCAAGCTCACTCCATAAGAATGGCTCCAATGTTGGTAGCGAGCACCTTGCACATTTAAATGTCAAAACTTGGCCTAATTTCATCCTAATATGGCAACTAAGGAGTAATTACCAATACTGATTGTGAAGAAGTGAGCCAAAATTACACAAATAAGATACTGAATATTAAAGAACCTAAAAATAATTCCGTACAGAACAACAAAGCGTGAACATTGCATTCACAAGACATTTTTTCAATAAATACCTGAATTTGTATTCTAATTACAGCTCTATCATGTTCGTAACAAATACAATTTTTGGGCAGCAATCATCTCAAATAGGCATTCAATAGCGTGAACACAAGAAATACACAAATATATATAAAAAAAGTAAATAAATACCCGAACCAACCCATAATAGACCATAATAATATTTGACAAAGATTGATTCTCTTGTGTTTCATTTTGAGCGGACAAGATAAATTTCTATTTTTTAGCGTTTTATGTGAGAAATAACAGCAACCAAACACTTACTCATGTTCATCATTCAATCAATGTTGCCACGGAGATGGAAGCTTAGCGATGGAAAAGATAATGTGACCAATGGGTCGGAGGTTTCATGGTTCGATAGCATTGGGAGGTTTGTGGTGTTCAACTTTTCCTGCTATTGGGCTGTTGTATTTTGGGCAAATGTTTTTTTTCCAACTTGATTTTAATCCAATATGCCTTGCCACATCATACTATGTATATGGGTCTGTACATAATTATGTACAAGTAGCATTATCTTTTTTTTTTTTATATTGTAACGATAAAATAAGAGTTTAAAATTTAAATAATATAATTACTTAATAATAAAAAATAATTTTATTTAACATGTTTGTTAATAATTATGAGCTTAAAAATTTTGTTATTTTATAATGGATCGTAAAATATATAAAACAATGGGAAATTATTGCAAATGGTCCATAATTTTTGCTCTCAATATGAAAATTGTCCATAACATTTATTTGTTGGCACATAAGTCCCTAACCTATGTGTTTTGGTGCACAATTGGTACTTATTTGATAAAAAAGACCAATATACCCTTAATTTTAATAAGAAAAATGTACAATTGGATTACTAACCTTTGCAAAAAGTGTAAATGGATCCCATACTTTTATTTTTTATAAAAAAAAATTAAAGAAAACTAAAGATTTTTTTTAAATTAACAATTTATTGACCAAATTAATAATATACTAAATTGTTTTGTATATTTCACGAACTATTATAAAATAACTAAAATTTAAGCTCATAATTATTAACATACGTGTTAGATGAAATTATTTTTTATATTATTAAGTAATAACGTTATTTCAAATTTAAACTTTTATTCTATTGTTACAACATAAAATGAAAAATAACTTTGTCACAAACTTGATATTTAAACATTTTTATTTAATTGAGCTATTCGTTTATGTTACCACCCAATTTTGGTGAGTCCTCTACGTCAGCAAAGTCCCAATAAAAGTCTCATCTAGGCCTAATTCAGCCTCGCTAAGACCTTATAGGCCCAGCGAGGGCCTTTTAGATTCATAAGGGTCCCATAGACTCGACAAAGGCCTCGGGTGCTCAGCAAGGGCCTCGTAAATTTTCAGAAGGCCTCAGAGGCCCATCAAATATCTTAGCATTCCTGAATCAGAGTATTGCGAGCCCCATGAAGGGCCTCGACACTCATGGCCGACCCAGAGAGCCTCGCTGGGCTTCGTATTTATTATAGTCCGTATATAATCCGATATTTTGGAACGGTTAAAAGGAAATCTCAAGGAAGATTTTGATATCGCAATCCAATAAAATCGGCAACACAATCTTAGAGATTGAGAGAGATTAGGATGCAATCTCGGAAGATCACGGCGAGATTGGAGCCTACCTTATCTGATAAGGAAAGAGAATCCCAACAGAATTCTAATTGATTGCTTCCCTAAATCAATTAGGATTCTCCCCCTATAAATATCAGATTCCGGTTATTCTAAGGTACGCACATTTTTCAGGACTCAGAATATTTTATGACGCTCTTTTTTGACACTGGAATCCCACCCTAAACTCTGCTCAAACTTCTGCCTGCTTGTCTCTCCCACACCCAATTACTTACCTCCCCCGTGTATTATTTCTATATACCGGCAGTTGACTAGATCGTCGGAGTACCAACGATCGCCGGACCCTTTTTCTCCGGAGATCTTGGTGCCTAACGGTTGTCCGAGTGTGCGGTAACATCTGATCGGCGAGGAGTGGCGGAGATCTGTTGACACGTGGACGTTGCAAGTTCCGACGTCAACAGTTTATTAACTACAACCATAAGAATTCCAACAATATTCTGCATATTTTAATTTATCGTTTTATTATCGTTCAAAAATGAAGAACACATAATGTGATATTGGTTCAATGTCATAAAATTATATATGATAGTTTGTTATTTATTTAAATTAATTTTTATTCAAATTTTTTCACATCACATATCAATTACATATACTTAAAGTACAATAATTTTTCATTTTTCTCTTATTAAAAATTTAATTGACACAACTATATTGATCTATTAATATGCTAAATTAAATATTATTTAATAAATATACCGGATATATTTGCACATTTTACGAATGTTAGAAATCTAATTAAAGTTTTTTAATTAAAATAGGGTAATTAGCATATTTGGTCCATAACGTTTTTTTTCATTGTGCAATGCGTCATTATCGTTTGAATTTTGGCATCTAAATTCCTAAAAAAACGTTTCATTGCGAAAAACGTCCCCGTCGTCCATATCCGTTAACATTTACCGTTAAAATTATCAAAAGAGTTCATCACCGCAAATAAACCAAACGATAAGGATGATTTGCACAAAAAATAGTAAACGATATAGACGTTTTGCACACATAAAAATTTAAAGCCCGATTTTGGGTCTTCTTTTTCCAACAGCTATAAAATTCTACACAAACAGATAAAATTACATATAGTGTAATATTATACTTAAACATAATAAAAAAACTCGTACACATTACAACAACTTGGCACATTATGTCGCCAAATCCGCATTCTTGCATAATATATTTTACAAACAATATGGACAAAGTGTGTCACAGTGGAGATAGTATCTGGTTTGCTTAGATCAAGGAATGTGTATGAAGAAAAATTATTAAATTTAGAGAAAGAGAAGAAGTTGTTCAATTTTAGAAAGTGGTATTTAGCTTTTGTGTGCGGGTTGGTTGAAATGTGGCTTATTGAAGTGTTTAGAATGTATTTGTCGGTATACATTTGTTTGGATGTGTCATGTTTTTGTAATGTGTATGAGTTTCCTTCACTATATTTAAGTGTAATACTACAATATATGTGATTTTATCTGTTTGTGTGAAATTTTATAGTGATTGGAAGAAGAATACCCAAAATCTAGCTATAAATATTTGTGTGCGCAAAACGCCCATATTGTTTACTATTTTTTGTGCAAATCATCCTTATCGTTTGATTTATTTGTAGTAATGAACCCTTTTGATAATTTTAACGGTAGATGTTAACGGATATGGACGACAGGGATCTTTTCCGCAAAGAAACGTTTATTTAGGAACTCAGATGCCAAAATTCAAACGATAAGGATGATTTATTCAATAAGAGAAAACGTTATGGACGAAATGTGCTAATTACCCATTAAAATACAGGGCATAATTGTCTTTTTCATCAAATAAGGACCAATTGTGCCACAAATCACATAGATTAAAACTTATGTGCCAAAAAATAAATGTTATGGACTATTTTCACACTGAAGGCAAATGTTATGGACAATTTGCACCAATTTTTCTAAAATAATTTAGTATATTATCAATTTAATCAATAAAGTGTTAATTTAAAAAAAAAAGTTAGTTTCCTTTAAATTTTTTTATAAAAAATAAAAGTATCGAACCATTTGCACTTTTTGCAAATGTTAGAAATCTATTTACAGTTTTCTCTAGTAAAAGTAAGAGGATATTTATCTCTTTTTTTTTTCCCAAAAAAAAAAACCAATTAAGCACCAATATATATATATATGTTATGGACTCATTGGCCAAAAAACAAATGTTGGAGACCATTTCAGACCATTTCCGTATTAAAGCAAAGGTTAGGAACCATTTGCTCCTTTTTCCCGTACAAAAATGGAATCTAACGATTTATGTTTTTTCTCAAAAGTCTCTAATTTATGTGTTTTGATGAGTAATTGGTCCTTCATTGATAAAAAGATGAATATATCCTTAGTTTTAATTAGAGAAAATTGTGATTTGATTTCTAACCTTTGCAAATTGTGCAAATGAGTCATGCTTATTTATTAAATAGTATTTAATTTAACTTATTAAATATATATCACTATATTCATGTCAATTAAATTTTTAATAAGAGAAAAATGTAAAATTAGTGTGCTTTGAGTATATATAATTCTTTTGTGATGTGAAATAAATGACAAAATGGCATATATAGTTTTATGATATTGAACCAATTTTATTATATTTTTTATTTAATATAAAAACTACTATAAAAATTACTTACAATTTTTTAACGATAATAAAACAATAAATTAAAATATGAAGAATACAGTTGGAGCTCTAATATTTGTAGTTAATAAACGAATAGTACAATTAAATAAAAATATTTGAGCATCAAGTTTCTGATATTTTTTTTATATTGAAACGACAAAATAAAATTTTAAATTTTAAATAATATAATTACTTAATAATTAAAAAATAATTTTATTTAACATGTTTATTAGTAATTATGAGATTAAATTTAGTTATTTTATAATAGTTTGTAAAATATACAAAATAATTTAGTATATTATCAATTTGGTCAATAAAGTGTTAATTAAAAAAAACTAGTTAGTTTCTTTTAATTTTTTTTTTTAAAAAAAATCTGGTCCATTTGCAATTTGTGCAAATGTTAGAAATCTAATTTCAATTTTTTTTAATTAAAACTAATGGCATATTTGTCTTTTTTATTAAATAAAGTCACATTACGCACCAAAACACATAGGTTTTGGACTTATGTGCTAAAAAACAAATATTATAGACATTTTCGCACTAAGAACAAATGTTAGGGACAATTTGCTCCGATTTCCCATCGTTTTATGTTGTAACGATAAAATAAAATTTTAAATTTTAAATAATATAATTATTTAATAATAAAAAATAATTTTATTTAATATGTTTGTTAGTAATTATGAGCTTAAATTTTAGTCATTTTATAATAGTTCGTAAAATATACAAAACAATTAAAGTGTTAACTCAAAAAAAAAAAAAAAAACTCATATGTAGGGTATTTTTTAAATTTAAGTAGGTTGATTTAAAAAAAAAAATTGGGTCAAAATTTTTTTTTCCTGCAATGGTTGCGGGTCCTAGGTGGCATGGCCGGCTCTGCTCGCGTCAATCAGAGCTGACATGTCGGCCTTGAGTTTAAGAAAGCAATTCGTCGAAGGCTGCTACAAGCAAAAATAATGAGGTGTGTTACCGTGTTATGTGTTTAGTAACATACTATGTTATTTTCTATATTAATCATTTTTTTAGAATGATTTTCTTTTGTGATTCTGTTTTTTAAGGATGCTGTGATTTAAATAAAGAGATCATGTCGTCATGACACAATTGGGTAAACTTGAATAAAAGCATACATTGAATCAAAGCAGATTCAACTTGTTACCATGGATGGCCAAATGAGAATTCAAATGACACAGCGTATCCCATGTTTGACAGTAGTGAAATTATTTTTTAAATATTTATAAATTCTAGATTTTGTAGAATGTATGAGTAATTAGTGAGTAGTAAACTGTGAGTCCTACAATATAGTTAAAAAATGTGTTGATCAGTTTGACCATATTAAATTATAATTTAAGCTCTAGCAAACTGTCGTTAAGAGGATGATTACGGACTTCCCTAAGAAGTTAGAAAAGAGAACCAGTGGGAGTACGCACGATGCTTCATAATTTATTTTGACTACAAAATCGAATGAGATTATTGAGCAAGATTTAAATAAGTAAGAGTCAACAAATTGAAATTTATTCATCAATAATAAAATTTTAAAACTAGGATTTCCATTCAAATAAAATCAACAAAAATAATTGTTATAATCCTTCAATTTGAAGTCATGTCTAAAATAGAAATACTTTAGCTTTAAGTTGATCTATTACCAATGTATTCCTTTATGTTAGAATCGAATTGCTTGAATTATTGTTCATATTGAAATGAATTGATTGATAAGGAGTTGGTTAATGATGCTCGAAAACAAGGGCGGATGTAGGGGGCAGCCCTGGGCTTGAGTCCAGGGCTACCCAAAATTTTTTTTTGTCCAAATTATATATATATATATAAAAAAAAAGATATAAAGTTCAAATTTCACCAAACAGTCCAAAAGATTTATAAAGCAGCCCAAATTGAAATTCAAACTTTAGAAAGTTAAAAATTCAAAAATTGGCTTGAAATTTTTAATTTGTTTCACTTCACACTATTTGGTGTTGAAATATTATTTTATTTTCTAATTTGGTTGTAATAATCCTATTGTATATGATTTACTTATACATCGTTTCATTAAATATTGGACTACAATATAATTGTATATAACACTAGTAATGACTTCTTGTAACTTTTTAAAAATTATGACTTATAAAAAACATTAGATTCTCATAAAAATGGACTAAGAAATTATAGTTTAAGAAAAAAAAAAAAATTGGGGCACCCCGAACCCCGTAAAAGGGTTCCTCCTCCCCCCACCCCACCCCACCCCATCCCATATCATCATATCCGCCCGTCCCTACTCGAAAATGTTCTTGTTTTTAGTGCTTATTTATTTTCTGGTATTTATGATTGATCACAAGTCAAAATATGGTTAAAGCCCTTATATATCTTGAACTTATCTTGAATTCAGTTAATATCAATATTTTTTTGTTTTATAATCGTTAATCAAGGAGATATATTCTCTATTTTCGATCTAGTTATTAAAGTTGCAGAAACAGTCATTGGACTGACTATTATTTCATCAAGATATGTTTGTGGTTGTCAAAACATAAGAAATCAAAATATTTTGTCTTTCTCTCATAAACTAATCCACAAGTAGATTGATTCTGATCACTCATTGAATCGTTCGATATTTAAATATATGATTTATTTATAAGTTTACTAGATCAAAAATTTATGAAGAATAAGTTTATGATTAAAAAATTATGAAGAAAGAAATGTATAAATCACATTCAGTTTATGATACATGTATAGGATGTATTCGACGTGTACCTACCTTGAGTGAATAGTGGGCTGTGCTAGGTTTCATACTGGGCCCAAAATCCACATTTAATGGTTGTCACACGAGGCCAATACCTTTCTTTGAAATTTTTTAGAAATATGCAATCTCCCAAAGGGCCTCATGGGCTACAAGCACCAATCCACGACTTGTCTCATGCCGGGCTGCGCGTTTACATAACATGCACATCTCATTTTACACCGATATTGTGGCGACATGAGCACATGACTATCTTGTAGATATATGTTTGATAAAAATTTTTGTGAATTATAAGTAGTGAGTCCAACAAAATGTATGGATAAAAAATAGATAAAAATTACGAGTTCTACGAAATATGTGAGTAAAAATAATATTTAATCAACTTATAAATACTTATAAGCACTGACAAACATATACCGAGTCACTATATGGAGATGCATTTATCAAAATTGGATAGCCGACTTATCTTTATTTTGTAACAAATTAGGTTTTGTGCCCATGTTTGAAATTAAAATTTACTTGAATAATATCATTTTCAATATGTTTGCCCTTGCTTGACAATATTACATTATGAGTAAGATTTGTTATATATGTACCAAAATTTTTATTTGTCACACTATATTTTAATTGTATTTAAAATCTTCAACATTTGTTCATTATAGCATCTGTGTTCTTAACTTTTTTTTCGTCCAATTCTCATATTCAACTTTAATTAATTAGTATATCTCATCCTTAATTAAAATATTATGTTTGTGTGTTTTGAAATGAAAAATATATATTTTATTATACTTTTGTATCTATTGTTTTTTTTAAAATATGATTGGCAAATAAGTCATTTTACGCCATCTCAACGAACTTTTTGGATGGAAACCGTTATTGGACACAAAATATTTTAATTAATAGAAAGTTGTGGATAAGAATACAACAAAAAAAGTTGAGGACTAGAGAACTACAATGAGCAAAGATAGAGAATCTTAAGTGCAATTAAATGCTTGCTTGCCTCAGCTTAAATTATAATTTATGCTGGTCAAATATAATTTTTATCTACACATTTTATAGGACATACAACTTACAACACATTTATTATCAATACATTCCATATCTTCCACAATTTATAAGCACATAAAAAATAACTTTAACACCACCAAACATGAGGTAAAACGTGTGTGTGAATATAATTAGGGTAATTAAATTCACTTTACATGTTTTATTTGTTGCACTACAATTTAATTGTACTTAAAGTCATCAATTTTTGCTCATTGTAGCACTCATCTTCCCAACTTTTCTTTGTCGCAATCGCGTTCTTATTCTCAACTTTCTATTAATTAGCACACATGATCTCTGATAATGGTTTTCGTCCAAAAATTTTGTTGGGAGTGCGTAAAACAACTTATTTGTCCATCAAATTTTAAAAAATACAATAACTACAAATGTGCAAAAAAATTTCCCTCGTTTCAAAGCTCGCAAACATAATATTTTGATACATCATTAAGGTTGAGATATGATAATTAATGAAAACTTGAAGATAAGAATTCGACGAAAAAAAAGTCAGGAACATAAGTGTTACAATAAACAAAGAATAAAGACTTTAAAGATAATTAAAATATAGTGCAACAAATAAAAATTGTAGTACAAATATAACTACCCATATAATTATTCTATTAATAAATTGTCAGATTTATATATCCAATTATACCCCTCAACAATATTTGTCTTTATTATAGCTGGCCTATGGAATCTTCCTCTTTTGTATAAATTTCTAATATTATTTTGCCTTATTGAGTTTGGTGCTAAAGTGAGATCTGTAGACATGATCACATGGTATATTTTTTGCTTGATTGCATTGTATTATTACATGAAATGGGAAGCTGAATAAATGAGCTGGAACACATCATCACTGACCTCATACAAGAGTTCTATTTTCAACAAATATGTTTTTGGTAAAAGTAGATATCACAAAAGTAAAAGTAATCTATAGCAAAAATATTAAAAATTTCCATGAAGCGGTTTATAGGCGTTCAACAAGGTTTTAGCCATAGTGAAATTTCAATTTTTTGAAGTGATGTTTGGCTAAACTTCAATTGAAAGACATGGATGCACTCTTTTTGTATATGGGCCCAAATTGTTCGAAGTGATGTTTGGCTAATTTTTTGTGGTGATAAGGGGGTTTGAAGAGGTTACATATCTAGAGTTGATAGTCTACTATATATGTCAATTGGAGAACACAAACAAGCAACTAGTTCAAAAATTCTCTCTATTCGTATAAAGTCCCAAACCCATTTCTAAATTTAAAATAATAAATTCACAAAATCTTTTATTCTAATTCTGTGTGGGGTTTATTCCCTTCAATAGTTACATACCTCTACCCAAAAAAAATAAGCCATGAATGAGGACAAATTATTATTCAAACTCTTCCTCTTTCTAACAATGGGCATATAGTGTTTGGTTTAATGATTAGATTCCTATTATTGTGTCTAAAAGCTTTTGTAATATAAGACTCAACTTGCCTTTCTAACTGCATATTTTTTATATGTAGATTCTCTGAACCAATCTGACGCCTTCCCCCCTTACAACTATCTTTTCGAGTATAAAACATATATTAATAATTTTTTTCCCAGCTCTGGACTATGCCACCTATACAATTCATAATTCCGAACTAAACTATGAAAATTAAACACAAATTTTAAGTTAATAAGATATAACAGAAGTTGATGCACCATCAATATACATTTTATTCTTCTCTCTCCCTTTCCCAAATGTGTAATTATTCTTGTACTTTATCTATTGAGTCTTAATCTAAATATCTCTAAGTATATATTTGATTAAGTTTAAATTATAATTTAAACTAGTTAAATATATTTTTATCCAAGAATACAAACTTTTTGAGTATATTTTTAGGCTCAAAGTTCACCCCATACCGACTGGCACATAAGCCAACAAACCTATAAAAGCTCAGTTTTTTTTTATCCTTCAACCCCATTATTACTAAAAATTACATAAGATCAAAACTAGGGGACCTATAATATATCCACAAATATATATATATTTTTCAGCCATAATATTTTCTGTGAATAAATTTCAATACTATGTTATAACGTGAAGAGAAGGTAGGAAGAAGGAAATTGGAGTTCCTTTCAAATGTAAATAATCAAATGAGCAAATTAAAAAATTTAAAGGAAATTAATAGACCACAAGGCACAATCCATGGAATTTTTGAAATTTCAATAAAGTTGTGTATATAAATCAGGTATTTCAACACAAAAAACTCCAATTATTATAAACCCAACCACACAGTTACGATAGATACAACAGATGTATATATAAAAATTGACGGAAAACTAACTCCTGCACTGCGTGACGGTGGAGCACCCCCGGGTATAGGGGTTAGCTTCGGCACCTGGACGGCAGTTGTAGTACGAAGCGCCTCTCCTCGAGCACGGCACATTATTGGCTTGCAACGCGCCATAGCTAATGTACTTAGTGGTTGCTAAAATGCGCCGATTGATTTCGGAATCCATGTCGAATTCACCTTCGGCGTCGATGCAATCTGCTATTGATCCATTGCACTGTGTTTTTACTGGCATCCAGCTGAACTCGTCTCCGACAGCGTCGGAAGCGGCGATGAGCAGAGCTGCCACCAGGACGGCGGAGATTATGAAGTGGCGAAAGGGAGAATTAGGCATTGTTGTTTGTCAATGGTCTCTTCTCACGAGAATTGCTGAATTGGTAGTAAATAGAGCGAGCAGACAGGTGTTTTTACGTAGTTGGAATTATGAAATTGGTACTGATATTCTCCTAATTCACTTGATTGCCACTCCACTTGTTAATTTCTTATTTATAATCATCTAATCTTTTTTAAAAATTTGGGGATTAGGTTTTCGCTTCTCGATAAAGTGAAAGATAAAAGCTTCTGCAGTAGAATCAGTCGAGAGGGCTTAGAGGTTGAAAATCAAATGTTAAAAAGTGTATGAGGGAATCAGTTGTGAATTCAAATGTTAATTAACAGTGTTTTAAAAAGTTCATTTAAACGTCTTTAGGCATGAGGCATGTTCAAAATGCCCCTCCTAGACGATAAGCATGAAATTAAACGGTTAACTACTTGTGTGACTGTTTAATGAGCGCTTAGACTTGCCTAAATGCGCTTTACCATTATTATTATTATTATTATTTTAGTTTTGTTTACATACATCACCATAAAAAATTGTCAAAAATTAGATTGCCATAAATATATTTTACAACTTATATAATATATACACACAATGAAAATATAAAAAATCATCTAATTTGTCTTTTGAAAACTTGAAAAATTATATTTATAGAAATTATTAAATAAATATAGTATGATGTAATTTTAGATGTTTGGTGTGTATTATTTTAATAACTATTTAATAATTTTTAGAATGATTAAAAATTCAAATAATAGTAAAAATAATAAAATATTTTTTTATGCATATGTTTTGTCTAGGCTCATTGAAACTCGACCTTCACGTCTAATCACACTTTATACTTTTTAAAATACTACTAATTATACGTAAAAGCTAGCAATAATGTGGATAAAATGACTCTAAAAGATTTTAACTTGTTTAGTTTTCCAAATAATTGAAATTGTCAATGAAAATGCAACCCACGGGGTTGGGGAAATTTGTTGGTTTTGGACATGGAAACAAGCTTCAACAGTATAGTTGTCCTAATGTTTGACCCTTTTATTATAATAATTAAAACTAAACCTACTACAAAGATTATGGACAAGAATATAATCTTTAAATTAACTGGCTGCAGGCTGTGGTCTTATTATATTTTAATGCTTCTTTTACCGTTTCAAGCGCGTACTCATATATTGCTGTACAGAACTTCAATTCCTCAATGCTTGAATCTTTCAAAACCTACCAAACAATTGACTTGTTATAAGATTGATGACATTGTTTCAATATTTAAGAGGTTTAGGGTGTCATTTTAGATTTTTAAATTATTTTTTTCTCATCATCTTACGATCGATCAAGTTGACGAAGAATGTGGAGATAAAAAAGTCTTATCTAAACTAGTTTAAACAAGATTATGTCAAATGAAATTGTTATCCCACTAAATAGAAATTAAAGTCTTTTCAATAACCAAAATTGTTCTTCAACTAGAGTCGAGGATCTTGAAAATAAAAACGATTCGTTCTATACAATTGTGTCTAATTTAACGTACCAATTATGTCACCAGTAATAAAAGTTTTCTATTTCTTGATAGGGTATAAGGCGATAGTTATTTCTCTAGAAGCATTAATTGAATTGTAGAGGAATGGGTTTGGAATTTTTGGCACAAGAGACAAGTAGGATGTTTCAATTATTATTATAATATTAAACGACTTTTGTAAAACAATATCAATAAAGAAATTAAGTTTATTAAATTTATAAATTTATGTAAAACCTAAAAACACGAGAATGGGAGTCACGTCACATTGTATCACTCCTAATATATTTAATCAAAATCATTTACTATTAATAATACAATATAAAAAACTCCTGAGAAAATTAGTACATCACCTCACGACGTTCTTATCCTATGATATATAAATACATGTAAAATTACGACGCCAAGAATAAAGGATGCTCACCTGCATTCATAAATGGCAACATCGATTTTGCCACCAACTCATATTTGAAGATTTTGTTATAAATTTCCCATTAATTACAATGCAAGAGCCAAGAGAGGTTATAATGCCTGAATTTCGAGCCAATTGAGCGACATAATTAGTGTGATTGTAAATATTTATAATCACTTATAAACTGGTCAATTATTATTTTTATCCACTTTTATTTACATTCCGTAGGACCCAAAACTTTACCAAACAAGCACAATATCACTAGCAAAGCAGTACTTTCAATAATCTTAGACGATTACACTTCAAGGCACTATATAGTTGAAAACAATGTGCATCGACAACATAAAGATATAACATAATACCGGAGGAGTTCGTGAGATTTTCATTTTAAAACATTACTCGACGCCTGCTTTTAGGCGCTAAAAACAACACAATTGCACTGGAAAACCCAAAATCTATCGTCAACTGCAGCCTGTGGGCTTGAAATAACTATCAATCAAAGGAACCAAAATGACCAGAGACCCCTTATCATTAGAAGATGCTAAGATCTGGAATCCAGACTTGTAAACCCCAACTTTGGCAATCATGCATTGATCATCTCAAAGAAATAATACAAACATGTTACCTGGTGATTCGAGGGGCGAGAATGTGAGATGGGCAATCCAGCTTCAGTTTTCAGTAGTTTAAACATCTCCAATTTCCAAATGAGTCCTCCCCTCGCACATTTCGGATCCACTCCTACTGAAAAGATAAATAAATACTGCGATGAAACATAAAGTCATTTATTAACCCTTCTCCTCGATGTTCTCACTAAATGTAAGCTCCTTTATACTATTTCAGTCACAGGTAACACGTATTGCATTTGTTTCACTTCAAAAAATAAATTAATTACAGTACCAGTCAAGTAAATTATTGATATATTTGAGAATTTATCACAGAGTAAAGTTCTGCCATCATCATCACTATAGATAAGATCATTCAATTACATAATTTTCCTGCATATGAAGATGCTGAACAGAATAGAAACAAAACTTAAGAGAGCTCCGTCCCTAGAAATCCCAAATTCAGTCCATGTCAAAGGCTTTTTGACCTGTCTTAGTACCTCACTGAAGCGCTCTTTCAAATCCTCCAGTGATCCTGTGTTATCAATCACAATATCTGCCTTGGTTCTTTTTAGATCCAGAGACATCTGAGCACTGATCCTGTTTTTGGCCTCTTCCTCGGTTGTTCCATCTCTTGCCATAAGTCGCTGAAGTTGAGTCTGAGAATCAACCCAAACCACAATAATGGGCTTGGTAAACTTGTCCATCTTGGCCTCAAACAGTAGAGGCACGTCAAGAACGATAATTTTACAACCCTTCATCCATAGCTTCAACACTTCGACAAAAATTCCAGACGAAATATAAGGTGCAAGCAACCTGCACAAAATGATACATTACCAGTTTAAGCTTCAACCTATCTAATAATGCAAGAAAATTTGAGATCCAAATTAATATTTATTTGTGCTTTTTTTTCCCCCATTCCGTGCTTGCATTCGTTTGAGATCCCAACAATTATTCCAGAATCATATGCGATTCGACCTATGGATGAATATGCAAGCATACGTAATAGTACTGATATTTGCCAATGCATGTGGCAAATAGCTAGGATTTCCAGAATAGAACACCCTTCATTTGATGAGAAATAAAAAGGAACCTCAAAATTCATGTGTCTTACATATTTAATAACTAGAGTCTCACTCAGCGACTCTGCCTGAACGTTATTACTCATTCACAACTTCAATTTTAGCAATCTTGGAGCCATTTCCTCCCCAAGCACTCAAGTTATCTAAAAATTGCTCTAAGACCATGAAAGTCAGTTTTCCATACAGTTTGTTGGACATAATTGGTCTAACAAGATTTAGATGAATAATTTTACCCTTAAATACAGGAAATAAATTTTCACATATCATTAGTCCCCAAAACTTAAGACGCGGTCAATGGCTAATATTAACTGAGTTTCTTATCCCGGAAAAAAAAATAAAAATAAAACAAGACAAAAGTAACAATTAACTGAATCTGAGACAGCTTGATCAAATCGTTAGAAATATAAAACCAAAAAATGTAACCATTTTATTGAAGTAATAGATAAAGTAAAGCCGACAGTTACCAGAATCATTATGTGAATCATAAACGAAGATATGAATATTTAAGTTTGTTCAAATTACTGAGTAAAAGAAAAAGGTTCATTTATGTGAATTTAAAGGTACAATTTTCGGGTTAAAAGAAGTCAATACTACTATCCAATTCCGAAAAATATGAACAGAAAAATCAGAAATAATGTTATATAAACATGCTATGTCATATTTTTCATAAATTGATCAAACATGTATCTCAACTAAAACAACGTGTCAGTTTTAAAATGCCAGGACAATGGAATCAAATTGCAGTAGACTAATTTTGCTACCCAGATCGCTAGAATAATACTCCTGCCAGTCTGGAGATGGAGTTAACCAACTACCAATAAAAATACATCTACATGTGTTTCAAATCTATCTTAACTTCAAGCAGCACATCATAAATTCAAAATCTATGCAAGTATGACAAGGCAGGTTAGGTTACCCACCAGAGCAACCAATCCATATTTACACCACCCAGACATCTAATTCTAACAACAATTTCCTTTGAAAAGCCTATATCAGAAGACATTACTGCCCAATCAATAACATGCATGATACATATATATGTTAAAAGTTATACATTGATTTTTAACATGGCTACAATTCAACCGAACCCTTCTGTTGTTGACTGGAGTTCAACACTTCCCCAGATCAATCTTTTGTCTATATTGCTCAAAAACATATCTTCACATAAACAGAAACTTTCAATTTTCGAATACCAGAAAAGTAAATTCAAATGGCAGACAGACTTTATGGGCTACCCTAATCACTTGAACACCTAGTCAAAAATAGTGAAACTGTACATGTTAAACTACCCAGTATGGAGATCAAAGATCACCGAATGCCAATTATCTTACCAACTATTTCTAGAAAAAATTCATTGTAAGGGCAGACGTAATTTCATTCTACCAATTAAACCATAGAGAACACTACATTTATAAGTCGGAATGTATGCCCTGTTAAAAATGCACACAGCAGTACCTATTAAGAAGCTGGCGCTTATCAGGATTGGCGAAGACGATTTGCCCAAGCTTTGGGCGATCCACTTCTCCATTGTCCAGTAAAACATCATCCCCAAATGCGACCACTACTTTTCTCCATCCCCCTGTGCCTTTTTTCAACACATTCTATTATTCACAAAACAATGATTTTCAGTTAAATAAAAAAATAAAAAAAAATAAAAAACTAGGGTTTCGAAATTGCGTAAAAGTGGAAATCAATAAGGTGAAAAGACTGAAATCCTACTCGAGCAACGATGTCGGCGTCAACGACGGGAATACCGTGGGCTTTGAAAAGATTGGAGACTGTGCTCTTCCCTGAACCGATGCCGCCGGTCAATCCCACTATCCTCATGCTCTAATATTCCGGCCAAATTCCTAACGAGTTTGCCTTTTTCTTTGAGTCTGGCATAGTCAAATCCCCCTCCAAATTTCAATTAATTTGTCTAATTTATAATCTTCCTTACATTTGAAGACAAATGAAAAGTAAATTAACTAGTATATACCCTTACTCGCGATGGATCCGACCGTAGGGTTACGATTCAAATTCAATCACAACTCAATATCACCTATCAATCAGGACTGCCAAATAAAAAATAAAAATGATTAATAATTGAAAATTTATATTACCAAATAAAATAAAATCAAGATCATAATATACCATTAATCCAAAAGTTAAATGTTAAAAGAGTCATTAATGCTGCAATCATCAACTTGACACCATCAAATCTATTGAAAACAAATATTAAACTTTCAATATTGAGTTTTTAACGTAATATCACAAAAATAGATATCAATACTGAAAGCTTAAATTGCATAAAGGCATTTTGTCTCCGTAAGGCAATGCACAAGCTTCAATGCACTTTGAGACATCAACCTCAACACAAACCAACAATATACTTCATAAAAAATATAAAAAATGTTCTTACATTAAACCATAAACCATCTAAAAAATCTGTAATAAAATACTTCTAACAAATTAGAAGTCTTATTTGCAGCTAGAAACAAAATGGATTGTCAAAGTGGCTAAATAATAAATTAAAAAATAATCAACAACGTCATTAATCCACAATTTAATTGAAATTTTGATATAAATTAATCATTTTTAATATTTGTAGTACCATTCAATCCTTCTTACCAAACATGTTAGAGAAGTATACGAATTTCAATGAATATCAATGTAAACCCCGAACATTAACACAACCACTGCAAATAGTACATTTTTCTTTCCTCTTTTTCTTGACATACAGATGAGATGTTTGAATCGATTACATAATCCTACGACCCAAACATGGTCTAATCAAATTAATAGTTCTATATTTACTAAGCTGAGATGGTTCTAGCTATTAATCCCCCACCCCTTCATGGTCGAGAAAATTCTCGTGTTTCAGCTCACGTGAATTGCACTTTACATGCACACGCATCTCAGGTTCTTCAAAATGGCAGCATAATGCAATCTAGCTCTATATCATGGGCAGTGTTGTGCGATTTAAATCCCGCAAGTGGACGAATCGTTGACAAATAATAAAGTGATAAATAAAGTGTCGAACCCACGAGGACTAAATACTAATTCAACTAATTAATTTCACAACTTAAATTTTAACAATGTAAAGAAACACAAATTCAATTTTTGTTCGTGACTCTAAATTAATTTAAATATTTTAAGTAAATTGAAATTAACAATAAGTAACTTTGAAAGATGAGAACAATTAAAATTTACCAACACTAGGATTCACAAATCCACCAACACGCTTTATAATCAATTATCTGTTAATCACTTTTTAACTTTTAATTACCTTAGATTGAAAATCGGCGTTCCTAAATCAATCGAAGCCTCTCTCGATGGTTAATCAATTCTATATGTTATGCGAACCTAATTATCTCTAATTAAGCCTCGAACATAAACACATGTATTAAAATCTCAAGAACGCCTAAATAAATTTCATAAAGCATAATAGTAATCTCTATCTATTATTGGACCCTATGTTATTCAATACCACGTGCTCAATCTATATTGAAGATCACAATATATTCTAATGGTGCGCAAGCATTAAAATAATATAGAAACTTAATAAAGAATAATCAATCCACGGGCAATTAATTACTAAAAAGGAAAAAACTTCTAATTAATTAAAAACGCGAGATTTCATCGTTCATCCTAGATAAAGTAATTTAGCCGGATATGATTTCGTCAATTATTGCAATAATTGAGTTCATCATGGTCCGGAAAAAGAAAAACAAAAAGTAAGATAAAACCCGTGATCTTGGCTTGATGATCTTCGATTCCATGCTTTGATCCTCGTTTTTGCTATGTATGTTGTTCTCCCCAAAATTCGTCTCCCGCGAGATGTCTATATCCCGCCTTTTATATCCTCTCTCAAGACCCCAAGACGTGTGTTTGGTAGTTGAATTAATCTGGACTGGTAAAATTCTAATCCAATCAGGTTTCTGCCAAAATTGCGCGTTTGGCCCATGCGATCGCATGGGGTAACACCGTGCGATCGCATGGTATGCATGATGAACATTCTGCGAATTTTTAATCGTCTTTGCGATCGCATTAAAATCACGCCATGCGATCTCATGGTTGATTTTGGTCTTTGAATTTGAATTTTCCGCCTGGTAATTGCACGTCGAGCCCCTGAAGTCTCTTTTCTTAACAATTAGGTCTCAATTGTCTTCATTTTGCTCTCTTTTCATCCGAGTGATACTTGACTTTGATTATTTCCTAAATAGAACAAAAACAACATGCAATTAAACTGAAAACATCTAAAAGAACTCATAATCGTCCCTTTTTGTGAGCCCAGATAAGTACAAAATTGTAAATATCAAATACCCCCAAACTTGAACTATTATTCGTCCTCGAATAAACTAACTAAATGAACAATCTTGCACTAAATGAAATAAGCAATAAGAAAGTTCACAATATAAATAGCTTGCCGTCTTTGTTTCAGATTTTGCAAAAAGAAAAACTTATAATTCATGACGAGTGTTCAGGTTATACGATCGTAAACGTGATTCTACTTAAAAACATACTTGAGTCGTGTGTGAGAGCGGTTCATCGATCAACTTAAATTCTATGGAGGTGATAGCTGACCACTTGTCAATTGTTCTTTTCCTCTGTAAGGTACACTTCCCCAAAATAATTATTTTCTCTCAAATTTTCGAGATTTTTGGGTCTAAGGTTGTTTACATTCTTTTCTTTCTAGAGGCGGTTGAGAAAGGCGATGATTGTGATGACTGGGTTTATGAAGATTCTCCAATTTATGAGCACTCTTGACGAGAAATTTTCTATTAAGTAAGTCGAACCTATTAGTCATCTAAACCTCATGTTTACTTTGCAAAAATTTTATTTATTTATTTTTTTTTCTTATATGCGAAACTCGGTCCATTAAACTTTCTAAATGACTATTATAACGAACTTTAGTAGATGACTCCCAAGACTTTTTGAACTTTAGGGCATCGGATTTTGAGAAACCCTACGGACCTTTTCACTCAAGTCGAATAAGCTACGAAAAGAGTTATAAGATGTTAATAGTATCTGCAAACTCGATCCATTAAGCTTTCTAAATGATCCATATAACGAGCTTTTGGTCGATGATTTTATCGCTCGAGTCGAAAAGGCTACGAAATGAGTTATATAAAAATAATAACTTTGTTCTTTGCGTGCGATAAGTTCATGCTAGGGGATTAGATTCCTAACATTCGGTCATTACTTAGTTTCTTCTAAGCGGTCTAAAGTGCTCTACACAATTTTGTTTTTTTCGACATACACTTAATCAAACATAATCTGAATAGCCACCATCACAACTTACTCACTTTCTGATCACTCACTTTATTGGTTACTTAGTTGAGATCTGAGATGATTTGAAGGTTTAGAGATCCTATTGTTATCAACTTAAGTGCACCAACATAGCTACATATCATCGTTCTTGGCAACACGATACGATTGATTATATAGTCTCGCATTTAAACAAAAATATACTCTGTTCACAAGTCGTGATTTAAAGCTAAAATTAAATGAAAATTTGCATCAATAGTGGCGGCTATTCATACCACATATACATGTAAACAAAATATTTCTTTTTTTTTTCTTTTTTTTACTTAAAAAAAAAAAAAAACGAGCTAAGTCAACAATCAAATATCAAATATCATGAATATTTCAATTGAGCAAATTTTCATCAACCACCTCCAAACTTGAAACGTGCATTGTCCCCAATTGCATGTAAAACAAAAAAACACATAAAAATTTTAGGAACTTCCCAGAGGTGGATCGGATGGTGCCGGGAGAAGGAGTGTGGAAGGATCAACCGACGGAGGAGCTGGCATAGGTGTCGGGCGGCAGATCTGGTCATGAATGTCATCCAGCTTGCCGCGCATCATCTGCTCAGCCTTCTCTTGACACAGTCGCGATCGGCCCGAATCCTACTACGCTCAGGGAAGACCGACTACAGGTAAACTCCATAGGCGATTGAGTGTGTCATTTGCATCCACTCGAGATCGCAGAGTCGTCGACTCTAACTGCTTGTTGTCGCGTGGCTCGGTCCAGGTGGTGATAATGAGTCGGTCTACTCAACTGACCTCCCGTATGCGATGTAGCATGGCGCTATGTCTCCGGGTGGTGCGGCTGGGCGGGGTGCTTCTTGGTGTTTGGTTTCATCGAGGATGCTCGTCTGTCTGGGGGGCAACCCCAGCGACTCATGTAGTGGCCGTCTAGCATTCTCTAAAGCAAAGCGGTTGATAGGTCCTTTGCTTTCAAAAGCGGCTCCGCAGTGAAATCGGAACCCCATTGCTTTGCGGATACCATCGATCAGCGGGGAAGATGGTTGTGTGCCTCTTGTCCGTCTGGGAGCTCGGTTATCTTGATCGGGGTGTAGATGTAATTCCCAAGTCGATCTTCCTCCCATGAGGCGGATGGTACAACAATCGAGCTCTAACATCATTGATGGTGGTGCGATCTTGGGTCGGTCGATGTTGTGGCTCACACAAATACATTCGAGATGAGAAGAGTGCATCGACTTCGTGCTCGAAGTTCCTCCCGGGTAGTGGCCATGTGCGTGCGCTCTGCCGTATAAAAATCGGGCCACCTCGTATCACCGAATGGATGGCGGAGGTGAATATCTTGATGGATAGGCCATAGAAGTCATTGATAACCCTCGGGTAAACATGAACCATGTGCCCGTATCCGTGTCTGCCCATAGTGCTCCGTCCTTTGAATGTCTATCTCTTGGTTGAAATTTGTGTAGAACTCGTGGACGGTGAGAGTAAATTGTATCGCGATGTATCGGCCGCTTGGACCATCTGCGGACATCAATGAGATTAAATAGTTCGAATGAGGAAAGTCGTCCAGTGCGATCTCCGCTCCCCCAAATGGTCGATGGCTCGCGACCTTTTGATAATAGGCGGTTTGAAGCCCTTTTGGCAAAATACGGTTATTGAGCGCGTGTGACTACTCCATATCATCCACAAACCAATGGGCGGTGGAAATCTCCAACAAGGGAGTTGAAAAGGATCTTGGCTCTTACGGTGAGTACATCGAGAAAAGATTGGTCGAGAAAACTAGATGATGCCCTTTGGGCGTATCGAATCGCATTCAAAACACCAATTGAATGTCACCTTATCGCTTTAATTTTTGGAAAGGCGTGCCATTTACCTGGGTTGAGTTGGAGCACCGAGCCCTCTTGGGCGTTGAGGAAGTTGAATTTCGACTTGAAAGACTTGAAAAAGCCGGTGAGAAAAGAGCGCTTCAGTTGAGCGAAATGGAAGAATTGAGTTCGAGGCCTATGAAAATGCCAAACCGTATGCGAAGAGAAACCAATAATTGGCGTACAAAAATATTCAAAACGGCGGTTTATGGCGGGACAAAAGTTCTCTTATTTAACTCTCGACTCAAGCTCTTTTCTCGAAATCTGCGTTCGAGTGGTTCGGGCCATTCGCGGTGGTGAAAGTCTATCCACATGGAGCGGTGGAGGTGGCTCGTGACGAAGAAGGGCAAGTTCAAAGTAAGCGGACGAAGGCTTAAACATTACTTGGAGGTGACTTTTTCGAAAGAAAAGTCATTTACCGCTTTGAGCAATCTGGAATGAGCACCGCGACAAAGTCGAAACTAAAGACTTTAAACAAGCGCTCAATGGGAGGCAACCCATTTTCTCCCTTTTATTTACATTTTCAGAGATTATTTCGGTTTTGGGTGTCTAAATCACGTTTTGACGCGTTTAGGTTTTTAAGTTTGGAATAGATTCTTAGGTTTGAGTGCTTTTATCATCGTTATTTTGCATATGCATGTTTATCTTGCTTTCTGATTATGTTTAAAAAAAAAAAAAAAAATTGAAACCGGGTACATTCGCGTGCGATCGCATGGGATTACCCATCTGCGATCGCATGGACTAAGCGATTACATTACGCGAGAATCGACCTTTCTTGCGATCGCGACATTTTCACGCCTTGAGATCGCAAGGCACACCGATTAGTTAAAAAACCGAGAATGACCATTCATTTCAAACATTCAATCTTTCTCTTCAAAACCGATCCCTCTTCAAAATCCTTGATCTCCAACACCAATCCGAGCATTTTGGGCATCACATTACACAATCAAGCCTTCATTCACATCAATATACACGACTTCAAACGGTAAGTTCCAATTTATTTCAAGTTATTTTCGGATGTTGTGTTGATTATAAGTAAATTCTTGCTTTTTGCTTAATGTGGAGGAAATGTTTGATTAGTCTAGGCTTGAATCGGTTCGGGAAATATATTTGGATTGGGTTGAGTGATTAGGCTGTGATAATTTTTGGTTTTGTTCCATTTCCCCATTTTTCCAAACCTTTGAAGGTCAAGCATTGCATACATAGTGTTTGATGAAATGTCCCGTCCAATTTCTTTGCCCAATTTGGTGGAAACTAGACCTTAGGCTAGCTTATTGACCAAATGTCATCGTCTAGAAGCATTCAATTTGGCTTGAACACATTTTCATCATGGGATGATTCCAAACGTAACCATAGGGCCTGCAGGCTGCCATGGCAGCCCACAGGCATGCCACAGCAGCCTGTCTCCGTTAGCACCTTCGTCCACCATTCGTTTGGCCCAAATGACCATGAAATCATGTGAAATTTGACTATGTGGTAGACCATATCATACACTTTCATGCCACCCTTGTCCGTTTCAATTTTGCAATTTTCTAGGTAGATTTTTTTGATACACGAAGTAGCCTCATCCATCACGTTTTTTGAAATTTTTTACCTAATGTTTCAACTAGTTTGGGGGTGATGTCTTGAACCATATATGTTATCTTTCACATCTAACATATTTTTGTTCATTTTACAGATTATGGCTCCAAAATCCACCACCGACTATCGCCGAAAAAGGAAAAAAGAAGGCTACCGGCAGCACATCTAAGAGGGCACGGGTAGACACCGCCGACTCTCGCCTTTATTTGTCCGAGGAACACAAGGAGAGATTCACCAAGGTCGTGAGCCATTGGACCATTTGGGGGGAGCGGAGATTGCACTTGGACGACTTCCCTCATTCCGAACTATTTAATCTCATTGATGTCTGCGCAGATGGTCCAGGTGGGCGATACACCGCACATCTGATTTACTCCCACCTCGTCCATGGGTTCTACACAAATTTCAACGAGATAGACATTCAAAAGACGGGCACTATGAGCGAATAGACACGTGGAGTGCAGGGCACATGGTTCATGTTTACCCCGGGGTCATCAATGACTTCTATGGCCTATCCATCAAGATATTCACCTCCGCCATCCATTCGGGGATATGGGTGAGGTGGCCCGATTTTTATATAGCGAGCAGCGACGCATGGCCACTACCCGGAGGAACTTGAGCACGATAAGTTGATAGACTCTCTTCTCATCCTGAATATATTTGTGAGCCACAACATCGACCCGACCCGACATCGCACCACCATCAATGATGCTAGAGCTCGATTGTTGTACCATCCGCTCATGGAAGGAAGATCGACTTGGGAATTACATCTACACTTCTCGATCAAGATATCTTGAGCTCCCAAACGGATAAGAGGCGCACAACCATCTTCCCCGCTTTGATCGGTGGTATCATGCAAGAGGCCAGGGATTCCGATTTTACCCATGGAGCCGTTTTGAAAGCAAACGGACCTATCAACCGCTTTGCTTTAGAGAATGCTAGACGAGCCACTACACGAGTGTGGGGCTGCCCACACCATGAGACGAGCATCCTCCTCGATGAGCGACCAAGAAGACCCCAGCCACCGCACCACTGAGACAAAGTGGCCATGCTACATCGCGCATCTTTGGAGGATCGGTGTGAGCAGACACGGCTCATTATCGCCACCCGGACTAAGCTACGCACAGTGCAGCAGGAGTTGACGACTCTGCGGTCTCGAGTGGATGCGATCGACACACCTTCGATCGTCTATGGAGTTTATCCAGTCGATCTTCCTGTGAGCGATAGCGATTCGGTGGATCATGACCGTGTCGAAGAGAAGGCTGAAGCAGATGTGCGCGCGGTGAATGACATCCATGACTAGATCTACCGCCCAACACCCATACCGACTCCTCCGTGGGTTGATCCTTCCACACCCTTCTCCTCGCACCATCCGATCCACCTCTGGAAAGTTCTAAAATTTTTATGTGTTTCTTTGTTTTACATGCAATTGGGGACAATGACGCGTTCAAGTTTGGGGTGGTTGATGAAAATTTGCTCAATTGAAATATTCATGATATTTGATATTTGATTGTTGACTTAGCTTCGTTTTTTTTATTTTTTAAAAAAAAAAAAAAAAAAAAAAATTATTTTGTTTACATGTATATGTGGTATGAATAGCACACGCCTAATAATCACAAATTTTCATTTAATTTTAGCTTTAAATCACGACTTGTGAGCAGTAGTATATTTTTGTTTAAATGCGAGACTATATAATCGTGTTGTGTCGGCCAGTAACGATGATATGTAGCTATGTTGGTGCACTTAAGTTGATAACAATAGGATCTCTAAACCTTCAAATCATCTGTATCTCAACTAAGTAACCAATAAAGTGAGTGATTGTAGTGAGTAAGCTGTGATGGTGGCTATCTAGATTATGTTTGATTCTGTGTATGTCGAAAAACAAAATTGTGTAGAGCACTTTAGACCAGTTAGAGCAAAAACTAAGTAATGACCGAATGTTAGGAATCTAATCCCCAAGCATGAACTTATTGCACGCAAAGAACAAAGTTATTATTTTTATATAACTCGTTTCGTAGCCTTTTTTGACTCGAGCGATAAAATCGTTGACCAAAAGCTCGTTACATGGATCATTTAGAAAGCAATAATGGACCGAGTTTTGCATACTATTAACATCTTATAACTCTTTTAGTAGCTGTTGACTTGAGTGAAAAGGCCTGTAGGGGTTTCTCAAAACTCGATGCCCTAAAGTTCAAAAAACTTGGGAGTCATCTCCTAAAAGCTCGTTACATATGAGTCATTTAGAAAGCTTAATGGATCGAGTTCTGCACATAAGAAAAAAATAAATAAATAAAAAAATTCTTTGCAAAGTAAACATGAGGGTTAGATGACTAATGGGTTTGACTTACACTTAATAGAAAATTTCGGTCAAGAGTGCTCATAAATTGGAGAATCTTCATAAACTGAGTCATCACAATCATCGACTTTCTCAACCAAACCTCTAGAAAGAAAAGAATGTGAACAACCTTAGACCCAAAAATCTCGGAAATTTGAGAGAAAACAATTATTTTGGGAGAAGTGTACATTACGAGAGGGAAAGGAACAATTGACCAAGTGGTTGGACTATCACCTCCATAGAATTTAAGTTGATCAGATGAACTGCTCTCACACACGACTCAAGTATGTTTTAAGTAGAATCACGTTCTGTTGTATAACATGAACACTCAACACTCGTCATGAATTATAAATTTTCCTTTTTGCAAAATCTGAAGCAAAGACGGCAAGCTATTTATATTGTGAACTTTTTATTGCTTATTTCATTTAGTGCAAGATTGTTCAATTAGTTAGTTTATTCGAGGACGAATAATAGTTCAAGTTGGGGTATTTGATATAAGTACAATTTTGTACTTACATGGGCTCATAAAAGGCGATTATGAGTTCTTTTAGTTTTTTTCGTTTAATTGCATGTTGTTTTTGTTCTATTTAGAAATAATCAAAGTCAGTATCACTCGGATGAAAAGAAAAGAGAGCGAAAATGAAGACAATGGGACCTAATTGTTAAGAAAAGAGACTTGAGGAGGCGTGCAATTACAGGCGGAAATTCAAATTCGACACTAAAATCAACCATGCGATCGCATGGCACGATTTTGCGTGCGATCGCAAACGATTAAAAATTGCGAGAATGTTCATCATGCATACCATGCGATGCGCGCGGTGTTACCCCACGCGATCGCGTGGGCCCAACGGCGGCAATTTTGGCGAAACTTTGATTGGATTAGAATTCTACCGGTCAGATTAATTCACTCTACGAACACACGTGTTGGGGTGTTGAGAGAGGATATAAAGGCGGGATATACATCATCTCGGCGGAGGCGAATTTTGGGAGAACAAGATCTGCAAAACAAAGATCGAGAGGCGAAATCGAAGATCATCGAGCCAGATCACGGGTTTTATCTTGGTTTTGTTTTTTTTCCCACCACGATGAACTCGATTATTGCAATAATTGACGAAATCATGTCCGGCTAAATTACTTTTATCTAGGATGAGCGATGAAACCTCGCGTTTTAATTAATTAGAGTTTTTCCTTTTTAGTAATTAATTGCCCGATGGATTGATTATTCTTTATTCGGTTTCTATATTATTTTATTACTAAAAAGGAAATTAATCCACGGGCAATTAATTACTAAAAGGAAAAACTTCTAATTAATTAAAAACGCGAGGTTTCATCGCTTATTCTAGATAAAGTAATTTAGCCGGACGTGATTTCGTCAATTATTGCAATAATCGAGTTCATCATGGTCCCGGAAAAGAAAACAAAAGTAAGATAAAACCCGTGATCTCGACTTGATGATCTTCGATTCCGCGCTTGATCCTCGTTTTGCTTTGTATCTTTGTTCTCTCAAAATTGCCTCCCGCGAGATGTCTATATCCCGCCTTTTATATCCTCTCTCAAGACTCCAAGACGCGTGTTTGGTAGTCAATTAATCTGGCGGTAGAATCTAATCCAATCGTGTTTACGCCAAAATTGCGTTTTAGCCCATGCGATCGCATGGGGTAACACCGCCGCGATCGCATGGTATGCATGATGAACATTCTATAGAATTTTTAATCGTTTGCGATCGCACTAAAATCACGCCATGCAATCGCATGGTTGATTTTGGTGTCAATTTGAATTTTCCGCCTGCAATTGCAACGTCAAGCCCTCAAGTCTCTTTTCTTAACAATTAGGTCCCATTGTCTTCATTTTGCTCTCTTTTCATCCGGTGATACTTTGACTTTGATTATTTCCTAAATAGAACAAAAACAACATGCAATTAAACTAAAAACAACTAAAAGAACTCATAATCGTCCCTTTTTGTGAGCCCAGAAATTGTACTTATCAGGCAGCTCGTTAATAAAAAATCAGAATGAGGATGATGGAAATGTTGTCTTTGCACTTTTAAAAAATTGTAAAACATATAGAATGTAGGTCAAGCCCAATGGAAAAACCTTTTCATGTTATGTATCATTTACTATTACAAAATGCTATTCATTAGTCCAGATTTAGACTTACCTTACGAACACTACCAGCATAAGTTGTCACCAAACCAACAAGAATTCCACCAATGGCATTGAGTATAACAGGGATGTGAAAAGAAAAAATAAATACCAAATATTAAGATAAGAATCCAAAATGAATCATGTAAAATCAATATACCTACAGCCAAGTTAATTTAATGGCTTATGAACACACATACATGACATTTCGATTTTACAAATAAAAGATTCCACAATCATCTTAATATTTTTTTCCCAGAAACTTATTACGGAATCACACGACTATTCACACTTTCTCGTTTATAAATAAAGAAAAAGCGGCAATAATAAAGTGTAACTAATTTCAAAAGATCTGCCATACAGGCGGAAAAATGCCATTTTGATCTTTAGCATAAAGAAGTACAAGAAAAGAAGGTGAAGAGTACGGAATAAAGAGTCGAGAGCTTGATCTTTATTGTGTTTCCAACTCAAAGAAAGTGGCGAACTTTCAAATAATTTTGATTTAGAAAACCTCTATATTATCACTAAGTGTTTCTTATCAACAAAGAGATATACCCATGTAAGAGCTTCATCTTATCGGCTGGTTGGGCTCATCCGTAAAAGAATCCGTGTTGTCGATAACTATTCTATCCGGAGACTTGTGAAGCGCTCCCCAATTAATCGGTGACAAACAAAGAAAAAATTTCTTCACGACTTAAATGATCCAATTCATTCATACTAAATTAAGTACTTCAAAGATTCAATTCATTCTACCTATTTATGTTTGAGAAGCAGCTTAAACTTATACTGCTTATTATCAAGACCAAATAATTAATACTAAAAAGATTTATACCTTTCCAAATCAACTTTGTACCTAAATGATCCAAATCCTAAATGTAATAAATGATTCAAAGTTAGAAGATACGATGATAGAACTACAGTGCTTAAGCAAGGTTGCAATCAAAATTAACAAATATCAAATGCACCAAACACCAAACACCAAAATTGAATCAGAGACCAATTAAACATGCTCAAATATCAAACGAAGTTCTAAAAAATATTAAACTTGGAAATGAGTGCAGTGAATGTTGAATCAAATTTCAGAAATTGTGTAAGCCAAACATATATTGAGCAATATACTTAAACGTTATAGCAAATAGTATGACATGAAGTTCAAGTTCAGTGAATAATCCAAATCAACTTTGTACCTAACTGATCTAAATCTCTTAATTGTTGAATTGTACCCGTAAATAATCTAAAAAGTACCCATAAACTATGCAGCAAATCAAATTTGTACCCAAATGACCCAAATCTCGTAATTGTTCACACGCTTTCCGTAAATAATCTAAAATTACAAACCCAGATAATGGGGTAAGTATTGTTGTCAAGATACACATCCATTTTTTTAAATAGAAAAAGAGTAATGATCAGATTGAACAAATAAATGGGAAAAAAAACAAATTCAAACCTGATGGAAATAGAACATCCACTATAAAAAACTGTAATAGAACTGAGAGCAAAAAATTGATGATTATTGTAGAGAGAAAAATCGAGAAAAAATTGAACGGGAAGATAAATTTTTTATCTCGTGGCCCAGAGATCGTATATCATTGCGCAAATATGCTAATTTTGGATGGAGATTTTGGATTTCAAGAGCGTGGATATTGGATTTTGGTTGTGGAATCTGGATGTGCAGTTTGTGATTTTTTTGATAGCTTTTTAATTGTCAACGATCACGAGTGGAATTTGTAGTGAGGATGGAGTCTTTATTTTTTGTTCTCAAGACAGACATATATGGCAAATTTAGGTGAGTGGGAGTGAAAACTTCCCTCCGGTCAGTTGATTAAAAAAATTGTTACTTAATCCTCGAAAATTTGTTTAAGTTAGGGTCCGTTTGACAAAATTTTTGATAAAAAATTTAGCAGATTTTAATAAAAGCTAATGTAATGTATTTGAAAAAATGATAAAAGTTGTGGGTCTCATAGAATTGTGGATTAAAATTGAAGTTTGACCCATTGAAATTATCAACTTTTGCTAAAAAGCTGCTTTTTAACTTCCCCAAATATGCACTTAAAAACCATTATGTGAGATACGACATTTTTTAAAATGAAGAAAATAAAGTAGAAGAATAACTATTTACACGATCACCACCGAAAATTGGAATTAGGTACAAAAAGTCGAGAAATGAAACAAAATTAAGATAATTACCCTAATCTTGTATAGAAATACTTAACTTAGATTTGAAAATTAGTTAAATGAATAAAATTAGTCTTGATTCATTTCTTGATTGAGTCAAGTCCCTATATTTAGGGGTGTTAAGTCCAGTCCGGTTCGGTGCAATTTCGAAGAGAACCAACTACGAATGGGTATCTTAAAAAGGAAACCATTGATTCCATCTCTAATTATGAAATTGAATGTTGGTCTAATTCGGTTCCTTCAATTAAAGTTTTTACAAAGTAGATTTTAAATGTGCAAAAAGCTAGAGTCAAAATTATTAAACTAAACTAACTTATGCATAACAGTAAAATGATTGTAAATATAAATACTTTATAAAATCACTCTGTGAGCAGGGTAAGCATGTAGTGATTGTTTTAATTTCAAAACATGAATTCTAATACAAAATGGAACATAAATCAAATTCTAATGCCAGATGTATTTCTAACATAAACTACATAGGAAAGCACTAATTTTCAAACTAATGTGCAAAATTGGACATAAAATCAAATTCTATAATCAGAGATGTTTTGCAATTTTGACAGATTTTTAGTAAGAACTCATATGGATGGTGAAACAATACAAAAACTCATAGTGGGATAAAATTAATAGTAGACTCAGATGAGAGTATAGAATCCAATACAAGAGAAAGTGAGGGAGATACAGGAATTAAATACCTTAGAAATACTTAAAGAGAAGCAGAGTCGTGGCAATTTCTAGCACGTCAGAGCAGGAGTTGAGCCAGAAAATTATTCAAGTGAGAGCGTGACTTACCTAGTAACAACATATATGTATTGAGGAATCAGGTATTCTAGTGAGGGCGTGACCTATATGTGGTTGAAAGTGAGTTTGAGAAAACAAAAAACAAAGAGTTTATTTTAAACTCTACCACTCTTAGAAATGAAGAAAAAAAATTCTCCTAACAGAACTAAAATTCTACCTCTAATAATAATAAAATTATTTCTAACAAAATTCAAATAATTGGCAAGATGGGAATAACAAGTAGGTTCTAACACTACTTCCTTTGCCCTGTACTATACACAGAAATAGCAAGATCTTCTGCCGTATGGATATGAATCTTTACAAATTAAGCGATTTTCCCTGTTCTCAATCACAATTCAGAATCACTATGTGGTTACCCTTTTTAAGTATAACGAAATGCACGTTTAACAAACATACAAATCAATAAAAAAAAATTCCAAAAGATTAAAACACATTTCCAAAATGCTAATTCAAAAAACCCTAATTCCCACCCGAGCTCGGAGACATCCCATTTCATGTCACTCAAAATTACAAACCAACTAAATTTACCAAGCAAATTATAAACAAAACAAAATCAAGATAAAATAGAAAATGACTTACCCAAACAAAATCGCCTGGCCCTGTAGCGATGTCCGCCGGCTGGTATTTTGGTAAGAGGTAGAGCCTAGACTGAGAAGTGAGAGGGAGGGAAGAAGGGAACTAGAATAGGGATTGTCGGATTGATTTGGGAATTGAGAGGGAAGAACAAAATGTGAATAGGTGAATGATTATGATAAATTTCAGTTAAATAATTGGGGGCCCTTTTAGCGATTGTTTGGTAAAAAATTAAAATTTTATCAATTGAAAATATTCAATTAAATTGTACATAATTTACAATTTTTATCAACATTAATTTCACCAACTTCAATCAAAATTTACTAAATTTTTTATCAAACAAACCCTTAATTAAGCACTTATTTGGTATAACTATAAAAGCGGTTAAAATCAATAATTAATTTCAACCTCACATTCATCATACCTATAATTTTTGAACTATACATTTCATCAACTTTTATCAAAATCTATTAAAACCTTTATTAAAAGCATTATCAAACATACCCTAATTTTCTTTTACAAACCTTTTTTTTTTTTTAACAAAGCTGTGTTTGCAACCACCCAAGGCATAGTGAGCAATGGTAGAACTATGAATTTTTCAAAATAATATAACACTAATAAAAATAATTTGATACATTACTACAATTGTTCTCTATGCATTTTCATACTATGAAAATATTGTATAATTACATCATTATCAATTTTGTAGAATATATCATTCTTAGAATCTCAATATATACAAACAAACTGTCATTCAAGTATTCATCTCCAATTTAATTGTGCAATCGAGTCTTCACATAATTCATTGTAGAAAATAGTCTCTCCGTAGTAGTAGCAACTGAACGAATTAAACCAAATGTCACAAACCTATGAAATAATGGATAAAATTCAATTTTTTTCGTCTCAACAACTTTTCACCAGATTTTGTAATCCTGAAAATCTAGGTCAGTGACCATATCAATAATATATGTTTCAAGTTGTTCCCAAAGTACTAAGAGATCTGATGATAAAAAAAATCTTCGGGTTTTAGGACTATTTTTGGCCTATTGTTGCTTTAACTTGAAAAAATTGAGTGAAAATGATAATCAAATTACTAAATTATGGAACTTGAAATAGATTATATCAATTGGGTTTATTGTTGCAGAGAAGATAATGAAATTATAATAGATAATATCAATTTGACTCGAGAACTTGGAGTGTTCAGCATGTGCTATGAATTAAATCTTGGAGAAACTTGGAGCTTAGGTTAATTTGGACTAAAATTGAATTAAAACAATTTGAGTTAAGATTTGGGATTTGGGCTATTTTAGGTCTTTTATATTTTTGGATTTGAGCTTGGACTATTTTGGACTAATTTATATTTTGGAATTGGACTAGGGCTAGTTTGGAATTGGACTTTGGCTATTTTCAAAATATTTGCTCAAAAATTATTGAAAGAGATTGAGTTCATGAATTAATGTCTGGTTGAATAAGAAGAATGTGAAAACGAAAAAAGTAAACGAAGTGGATGGAGCAATTGTAATTTGACAGCTTGAGGTTGTGGAAAAAAACGTAAAGCGAAGGATGGATGGAGCAAAAAGTTGTCATTTGGATAAATATTTTTGGACTATTTTACCCTTATAAATTTTTAAAATTCCATATTCACCTTTAGTCATTAATGTTGTGGAATCCTTATTGTACATTAAATTTTCAACAATTTACTAAATATACTAAAATTTTTTAAATATTTAATCTATTAAATTAAATATGAGGGTGAAAAGATGATCTCAAACTTTTTTTTTTTTTTACATAAAGTAGATAAAAGGAATGAGAAATGAGTAAAAAAAAAATGAATGAAGACACGCGTATTTGGTTCTGCTTTTTTTTTTTTTAAATATTCATCGATAAAAGTGGATACATGACTTTTTGCACTAAAAAGTTGTCACTTTTAACATACACAAAGAATATTGCAAATATTATTAAAGTTACTATTTTCTCTAAAATGGCTTTATTAAATGTACATCTGTGTTTTTTGAAAAAATGAATGGTCTAGATTTCTAAATTCTTCTTATTTTTATATTGTCCTAAAATTTGGTGTAATAACTTTAACTCTATCTCTTTAGCCTCAAATCCTGTTTTTCATGCTCGCACATGACATTTCGAAGTGGATTATCATTATGTTAGAGAGAAAGTGGTGCACCACGAATTGAATATCGACTATATTTATAGTCAAGATCAACGTGCAGATATTTTTACCAAAGACTTGTCTTCATCTCATTTTTAGTACTTAGAGCATCTATAATGGCTTAGCTATATTTAAAGAGCATTTTTAGTATTTTAAAGAGTATCTATAAATTTAAAGAGCAATTTTTTTTAAGCATTTCAACGCAGTCTCTTTATCTCTATGCTCTTCATTTTACGTCTTCCAATAAACATTTAATATTTTTGTCACTCTCTTCTTTTTTTCATTTACTTCCCTCCCAATTTGTATATCTCTCTTCTTTTTTTCATATGCTTCCCTCCCAATTTGTATATACTATTTAATTAAAGTCAATATATCAAATATTGAAAATTGAAATTGTTTAAATGCATTTAATGATAGAGAGTGGGTTTGTCTCTCCAAATTTAGAGCTTCAAACTCACTCTATAAATTAAAATGTTAAATCAGAGAATCTATTGGAGTGGAAATTTAAGATTTGACTATTTAAATTAAAGAGTATTCAATATTTAAAGATGTTGTTGGAGATGTTCTTACTCTCCAAGCTTCCTGTTCATTTTTGCCCGCTCAGCTTGCGGGGGCGTAATAGCAGTTAAAATTTTTTTGATTTCATCTTTATCTATATAACTACTTTATTTAGATAGAAAGTTAATTAACCACTCTGTTATGATAGAAATATGTAAATATGTTGTACTATCATTTTGACTTTATAAATACAAAGTAATACATCCTGCTCTTCGACATACAATCTTCATAAAGTTACTATGTACCACCTAATGCATTGGAGATGCTCTTATTGCCACTCAGATCGAAAATCTTTCAACCTTCGTGTCATCTATATGTCAATTCATAAAATACATTAATTTATGATCCACTAATAATCTACCAAAAAAGCTTTATCAAATAAGCACTGAGTAGCATATTTGCCTATACTTTAAAAAGTATTACTTTCTAGAGAAAATAAGTTTTGTGAGTCAAGAATTGCTTCTAGAGTTATTTTTGAAAAAAAAAAAATTTAAAACTATTTTTTATGTCAAGTTATTATTAGAAACAAAATTGTCAGCAACAGATTCGATATCAAGCGCATCTAGTGTAGTGGTATCATAGTACCCTCCCACGGTACTGACCGGGGTTCGATTCCCCGGATGCGCATTTATTTATTTAAAATATATCTCACGCATTCAGTGATTCCATTTTTTTTCCTCCATCTCAATGTTTCAGAGTTCTTCATCAGATTGAAGAATCAAATGATATTTCTGTTCCAAATGTGTAATTTCAGAAACTTTTGATCTTTGCTTAATTTTGCCATCATCAATGATCCCACAAAAAATCAATGGCACAGTCGCCAGAATCCTCCACCTCTTGACCTCCTGTTGCGTATCCCCTGCCCACCTCCACCAAATTCAAGCCCAGCTGATCCTCCACAATCTTCAATCCAACACCACCGTCGCCCACCACTTCATTACCGCCTGCCACTCCTTGAACCTCCTCAACTCCGCCGCATTCCCCCTCTACACAACTCATATCACTAAACCCCACACTTTCATTTACAACACCCTCCTCAAAGCCTTTTCCCATTCCAAAACCCCTCAAAGTTCGTTAATAATCTACTCCCACGTGCATAAGAACTCCATTCTTGTAAATAACTACACTTTCCCTTTTGTTCTTAAGTCCTTGGCGGAGTTGAGGTTGTTAAAAGAGGGGGAAATAGTGCATGGTCAGCTAATAAAATGGGGCTATTTTGGTGATATTTTTGTGGGAAATTCTTTGTTGAATTTGTATGCGTCCTGTGGGGATATGACTTCGTGTGTAGAAGTGTTTGATGAAATGCTCCTGAGAGATGTAGTGTCGTGGACTATTATGATCAAGGGGTATAAGGAAGCTGGGAAGCATGATGATGCATTGATTGCGTTTGAGAGGATGAGAAGTGCAGATGTGTTGCCTAATCAGGTCACCATGGTGAATGCTTTGGCTGCTTGCGCGGGTTTTGGAGGATTGGATATGGGCGTTTGGATTCACGAGTTTATAGAGAGGAGTGGGTGGGAATTGGACGTGATCTTGGGGACTTCTTTGATCGATATGTATGGCAAGTGTGGGAGAATTGAGGTGGGGTTGCTTGTTTTTGAGAAAATGGGAGAGAAGAATTTGTTCACATGGAATGCAGTTATTAAAGGGCTAGCCTTGGCTAAGAGTGGCAAAGAAGCATTGAGTTGGTTCCTCAGGATGGAGCAAGAAGGGTTTAAGCCTGATGAAGTGACTTTGATTGCGGTGCTTTGTGCGTGCGTGCATTCTGGTTTAGTGCATATTGGTCGACAAGTATTTTCTTCATTGATCCATGGGAAATACGGGTTTTCACCTAGTGTCAAGCATTATGCTTGTATGGTTGATCTTTTAGCACGTTCTGGGTTTTTAGAGGAGGCTTTAAGGATGATCAGAGGGATGCCGTTTGAGCCTACTAGGAGTATCTGGGGAGCTCTGCTTGCTGGTGGTAGAGCTCACGGAAGCCTGGAATTGAGTGAGCTTGCAGCGTGGAAGCTCGTGGAGTTAGAGCCTGGGAATTCGGCTTATTATGTTGTGTTGGCTAATTTGTATGCAGAAATGGAAAGATGGAATAATATGGAGAAGGTTCGAGAATTGATGAAAGAGCAAGGATTTAAGAAGGATTTGGGTAGAAGCAAAATTGAACTTGAACATCAGGACGACATACTTTAATTGTTGTCCTGACAAGTTTGGAAGTACTTATAAGAATTTATAAATTGATCAAATATCATTTTTAGTCACACATTTTGTAAAATCCACAATTTTTATCTACTTTTATCCACACATTTCTTAAGATCCACTATTTATAATCTATAAAAAATTTATCAAACAAGCACAAATCATTAACATTCATGGTATACCATTTTATCCAGCTTCTATTCGATCGAGGGCACCAGCAGGCACTACGTTTTGTCCAACTTTTGCTCACATTTGCTCTGCTACGTCTGCCACACAGTCTTTATGGAGAATCTGTGACCTCTCCGTTAAGTTACTTGTTCCTTTACTTGATATCCCCGTGTACTGGTATAAATTCATGATCGATGATGATGCTATGTGGTGAAACGAAATTATGTAAAACTAGTAGATTGATATATAACAAGAAACTAATAAATTTTATCCTTCATAAATTTTAAATAATTACATGATATTACTTCATGTACTTAAATTTGATCCACTGGGAAAGAGAAAAAATGATGAAGCGTTTCTCTCGTTATCCATCAATGGTTTATTATCAAACCATACATTTCACCTATCTTCTTCCATAATCATGTCCAGTCCAATGTATCAAACTTGAATATAGAATGTTATTTTCCACCCCCAACAGGACGCATAGAGATAAAAGCGGTTAAAGCAGATACTTTTTACATTTTTATATATTTTTTAAAATAGTTATGGATTGACCAGTTTGAGACTGTTGGTTAAATTTACACTCGGATATTTACAATACGGTGATCCAAGAAACTAGCAGGGAAAAAGGGATAACTACGAAAACGTAAATACTGTGCACATATGAGCATGGATAGGTATACATTTATCCAGAACTCTGCTAGAAAGCTTCGTCAGGCTTAAGGAAGTTATGATATTCCAGCTGAGTCATCTCTCCACCAGTTGCTGGGTCGAACTTGCACCGATAAAAACTGCATGCAATTTCACTCACAAATCAATTAATTGAAAGCTGGGGTAACAAACATGTATTTTCTTGTTAGAAGACACAGAGGAAGATGACTGAGGATAACTAGGTAAGACCCAAAAAGTTACATTCAAAAAGGAGATTTTGACCAACAGAAATTATATGTGTAGGGAAATGTTAACTGACCTTCCATCCAAGCCAAGAATTACCACCGTATTCTTTTGGTGACCAAATGCAACGATATATTGGGAACCTTCAATTAAACGAAACTGAGCCACTGACCATTCAGAGCTAAAATACTTAGGGAGTACTCCTGCCAAAACCAAAGCTTGATTTAAGCCCAAAGGCCAACAAAAATTGGCTAAACACCAATTAATCACCCCGAGGCAAGGCAAGATGTCTTCCATATCTATGCACATGTTCGTAGAGCTGCAGAGAGAGAAGGAAACCTCCCACCTACCCCATCCCCCAGACAGAAAGACTAGACGACCTAGAGGCTAGAGGTACAAAGCAATTTCTAAAATCTGGCCACAAATGAAAATCAAAATTGGATGCTTTATTGATAATAATGACCGAACAGAAGGGGGTTAACAAAGAGTTTCAAGCGGCCAGACAAATCCCATGTGAAAGGCAGATAATCCTTTTCCGCAATCAGTTGATCCTTGACAAACACAGTTCACATATGAGCTGACTTGGGGATAACTATAGCTTAATGGCAAGCTACTTTTAAGAAATTATCTTCCCCCTTTTCTAAGCAATTATATTACACGTCTCCCATTGTATATGATGGGCTCACCTAGTTTTATCTATTATATCCATGACAAGGCTTTTTCAATTTTTCCTCCTATGTCATATAAATGGGATGCACCCAGTCCAATCGTCCCAATTTATCAGATGATTGATGCCTTCTATAAATAATTTATGAAGTACCTGTTTATTGAGCAATAACATTCCACCTGAGGCTAAAATGCAGTTATAGATAAGGGATTATTACTTTCAGGCTTAATTCAAACATATGCTATACCTTTAATGAAGGAGAGTGATGAACTTGGTGAATTCACAGAAGAATTCGAATCTGGAGGACTGCCTGGCCTAGCACTTCCAAGATTTTCTGCATTAACCTTAAGGCTGAAAACATGAACGGTGCCCTTATCACTAGAGACTGCCAACCAATGGGCGGTAGGTGAAAACGCTAGGCTGTATATTTCTGCTCTGTCTGCACCCCTCCTTACCTGAATCATTTCCAAGGGCTTCTTTGAGATCTTTATATTACACTTGCAGAACTTGATTAAGTACAAATGCATTTCAAAAGAAAATGTATAATTTAAGGCTTATCGGAAAAGACACATTCCAAATACTTATGAAAGAAAAAAGCATAAATCAGAAAGATTGTTCAATTTCAACTAGTTGCCCATGGATTTCATCAAAAATAACAAAAACCATGGACTTCAAGTTTTAAAGAAGGTGTGAATAGAAAACAACTACAAAAACACAGAAACCGATCTGTTTCCTAGTTCAGGCAACTACAGCCCCTCGGTTGCAGTAGAGGATTTAGGAAGTCAGAATTGTTAACTTCAACAAGAACAAATACTTAGGGTGTGTTTGATTCATTGCCATGGAAAAGAAAAGATTTTCCATGTAAGGTGGAAAAAAAATTCCACCAAATAGGTAAGAAAATATTTTCCAAGAAAGTAAACAAATATGTGCTTTAAATGCTTGTACCTAGAAAATCCATTTTCTTTTCCATGTGTAATCAAACAACAAAGGTGGAAAATAAAAGTTTTGGATTTGACAACATTTTCTATGGAAGTAACATTTTCCAATCAAACACACCCTTAGATAATAGAACATCAGTAAATAAAATCCAAATTCTACCCCCGATAGTACCAAAAGGAGTGGATGAAAGAAGGATGGTTAATTGACATCATTAAAATCATGCCCTTCCATTTCCCAAAATAGATATTCCAAATTGGGAAAAACCAGCAGTCATCTTTTCTGAGAATCAAATATAGCTGCTACATCTACATGAAAACTTTCTCATAAATGTTAATGAAATTAGCGTCAGTATCACAACAAACCTCTCAATCAAAGACGAGAGTCATATTTGAATCCTACCAATCTCAGATTTCCAAGTGACACGATCCCTCCCAATAGATCAGCTTACAAGAGGAAGACAAAAAATCACACGACCTTACGAGCTTGAAATCTACTAACTTTCATAAGACAAGATCTAGCACAAAAGTTCAGCATGCACATCTTGATATATCAGTTTTTTTATATGTGATGTCACAATGCATTAGTTTGTTTCAATCAAAACCTAGCACAAAACTTCAGAATTACAAACATGATCAGCTCATAAATAGTAAACTATTTTACAAAACCCTCCCAGTATAGTTCACTCCTAAGCAAGAAGAAGAATCTAGACAGTCTGAAGATAAGACGCCTAAAAATTACACAAACTTCATATTTGTGTTTTAATTTTTTTAGGGGAGAGAGAATTCAGAGACATAGATTTTACATTAATTCATGTTCCACAACCATCTTACGAAACCGTTTTAACCAACAGTAGCAATTCAGCTTTGACTCCTCCAAAATAAACTTGAATTTTTTTTTTTTTTAATCTTGTGTTTTATCAAGAGTCCATAGTAATGCAGTAACAAAAGTCTTATCAAAGCAAATGATCATCCAAAAAATTAATCCATAACAAGAACTCAAAGTTAAGAACATATAATTACGAAAGCACCAAAGGCATCAGACTTATGAACAAAAAGTTACCTCCTGAATTAAAGTCCCATCATGTGTATTGAAAATTCGAACCAGAGTCCCCTTTGTGCTCGAAGTGGCAAGCAAATTTCCATCTTGTGATAGCGTAAAGCTTGCAATCCTAGAATCATGAGCAAGAATAAACTTAGTCCTCTTCGACGCATAATGCTCCACCCTAACCTGTCCCTTCTGCAGTCCAGGACACACCAACACAAACGATCCAGCCACATGCGACACCGCACATAGCCCCTTAGGGTTCGCAATAGTCTCAATCTGATGCAATAGCTTCAAATCCGCAAAATTATACACAAATATCTTCTGCTCAAGGACCACCACAATCCGGTCCCTCCTCAAGCGAACTCCACGAACCTCCGACCTGAATGAAAGCTCCCCGATACACCGACTCTGATGATCATCCCAGATCATAACCTTATTAAGAGGATACTGAGGGGAGTCTCCACCGCCGACAAGGGCAAGGATATTACAACGGAATAGCATCTCAACAGCGCCGATTCCACCATTACCGTCAAAATCCCGTCGAAAGATCTCGCGAAACGGATCGCAATTGTATATTCGGAACCCGCGATCGGTGCCGGCAGCAAAACAGCCATAGTCCTGGTTGAACGATACGTGGAGGAGTGCCGGTGTAGACCGATCAATCAAACCCGGGTTCGAATTCGGGTTTGAGACAATTGAATTATTAAAAGACATGTGGCTTTCGTGATCGGTTTCATTTGCAGTTTCCTCATCCGGCGGGTCGGGTGGCACTTGTTGCTGTTGTTCGAGGTAAGGCTGGAGCATGGGGGAGAGGAAATTCGGGTTTGTGTTCGGGTTCGGGTTAGGGTTTGGATGGGGGATAGCTGCCATGGAGAAAGAGAGGAGGAAGGGATATGAGTGGAATTTTTGGAAATGTGAGGGGTGGATTTTGAACGGAATTTTAAAGAATGGATGAGAAGACTTTGGGAGTTAATGATTAAGTCAAGTTACAATCATGACCTCGTAGGAGAAGATTTGCGGCAAGAAATTACAGCTGGGGTCCTCAAAATTCATAAAATACAATATTTAGGTTCCTATTCAATATTTTATGGCACATACATCGTCAAACTTTCTATTTTGGTGCACATAAGCTTATTAATCAGTCTATTTTGCCATTAAAGTAGCACATGACATAATCATGTTTTGTTTGGACTCAATTTATAGAAAGAAGCTTTTGAAAAAAAAAAAAAAAAACCCACCACAAATCATACTCAAAAGTTTTATTTAATAACATGTATGATATTGTTAAAATTATTTTTTAAGTATTTATAAATTGTGAATTTTATAAAATATATGAATAATAAGCTGTGAGTCCTGCGAAATATTTAGATAAAAAATATGTACGACTAGTTTGACCAATTTCTGAATACCTAAGTGATATATTTCTCAAAGTTTGGTGTCCAAACTATAATATTCTCTTTAAGAGTAACTAGTCCATGTGCGTGTAATTAGTGGTACGATCGAGGGCATTTTAGTATTGGTATTGATGCGTTGCTTTGAGGACACGTAAGTGAATGACGACGGTTTTCTATTCTCTAGTTAGCTTGGATCATATCTTTGGGCTGAGCCCATTATCCGAGCCCATTTATCACAAAAATAAATATAAATATATTGTTGTAAAATTATAGATAATAATGAAATACTATTTAATTTTATCTACATGTCTATGTAATTATCTACTTATTTTTCAAAGAGTGTATTCTACTCAAATTATAACTCCTCATTAGAATTTCATAAATAAAAATCATTGTTATAATAAATTTACACACTTGCTCTCACAATTATCTTTTATTTCCATCCAATATGGAATGAGCAATTATAAATTATAAATTACGCTTGGCTAAAGGTGAGGAATTTATATACAAGTAAATAAGTTTCGAATAACACATTTTTTTGTCAAAGTTGAGAATCATATTGTCTATATAATTATTTTTTTTGGTATTGAGTAAGAGAAATAATTTTACATTCAGTAATTAATTAAGTAGTACTGTTTTTTTTTCGTGTAGATCTTACTTTTTTTTTTTTTTTTGTTGCATCAAGTAATGCTACTCAAAGTAACTTTATAATATAAAATTTAATAAATTTAAGGAATGATAATTATAAATATATATTTTAATTATCCTATTTAAGATAAGAAAATAATGCTAGTATCTCTGAAAAAAAATTATAAATGTAAAATTAAGCATATTGAAATCACAACTTGGGGCGCGCAATTGATGAGTTTATAATTAGGTTGATTTTAGTGAAGGTAGTTGAAGTTTTTTAAAAATTTTAAAATGGTTTTTGAAGTAATTTTTTTTTTTTTTTTTTACAGTACTAGTTACTCAAATTTCTAAAAATTACATTAATAATTACTCGGCTGAAAACATTAACCTAAAATTCTACATGTCAAAGTTAAATTCAAACGTGAACACAAACGACATTAATTATTATGTTCCGTCAAACAAAAATGACCTACCTTCAAAATTTTGCCAACATAAATTCGAAATTTCACCGATGACTGCTTATTAAAATTAAACAAATACGAGAAAAAAGCGTTTGACAATTACGTTTTTAGCTGCAACCAACGCGGTTTTGTCTGATGTGATATACTAATTAATATTGTTTGTGTCAACATTGCAATTTAATAGTGACATGTAAGTTTTAGGTTAATAATGTTGTTTGTGTCAACATTGCAATTTAATAGTGACATGTAAGTTTTAGGTTAATGTTTCTCATCGAAAATCGTTAGTGTAACTGTTAGAAACTTGAATGACTATTACTATTATAAAATCACTTCAGTGCCCATTTTGAAAATTTTAAAAAAATTTAGTTACCATGAAATTAACATTTATAATTCAATTGTTGTGATGCATTTTCATACATTTGACAATGATTAAGAGGGTTCAAAGCCATCTAGACTAGTGATGATCATCACTAATGATGAATATCATTATTTTTAAACAAAATAACATATTAGTAACGTTTGTGGTATATATACATATATGTAGTTCGTTAAATTAAACATATATAGCTAAAAAATTTAGTGAAGATAATGAAACTATCTCGATAGTTTATGATGAATATTTGATAAGTATTTTTGTGTCCTAAAAACTAAAATAGAATTCTTTGATTTTATTTGATAGTGCTTGAGAATAAACGAATGGGTTGATTAAAGTATTTGAAGAATTGTACAACCATAATGTGCCGTTATATGTAGATACAAAAAGTCATTCAATTGGGAATCAAATGATTCTTATGATTATGGTTGTTAAATTTTCGATCCACATATTATGATTTTACCATCCGATCCTTTTAGAATCTTTAATTTTTAAAATCTTACCATTCGGTTGTTGGATTTTAATGATCTTCTATTTTTTATTTTATTATTGAGCTTTATTTTGAATTAAAATTCAAATCATAAATAGAAAAATAAAAAGCAAAAATTGGAACTCATATTATGAAATCTATTGTATTATCCTTTGTTCTATATTGCCTCTTGTGGAAATTGATTAGGCAATTCTTCGTTCGTGATATTTTTTAACTATTTTCTTACTCTATTGTTGTGTTTGTTTACAAAATTTATGGTTGTGTAATCTATGCAGATATCCATAGTGATTGGCGTTCATAAATTTGTCATATAAAAATTAATTACAGTTAAAATTTTAATCTTAAAAATAAACTAAAGCGTAAATATACTTTTAGATTTGGAGTTTTGGTTCAACACTTATCATGACAATTTAATAAAAAATTGGTGCAAATGGTCTTTAACGTATGTCCTTCATGTGCAAATGGTCCATAATTTTTCATTTTTGGCAAAGATGTCTAGAACCTATGTCTTTAGGTGCACAAATGGTCGTTTTGAAAGATTTCTTCAAAATGTCCGTTAATTTTGAGCAAAAACTCCATTCTATCTTTAAAAGAGGCATAAATTTGTCAATCTAACATAATATAAATAATAAATAAAATTTTAAAAAAGATTTAAGCAAAAAAATAAAAAGTATCATCTTCTTCCACCCCACCCCAACCACCAACACTCACCACCACTAATCGCTATCTACCATTAATGACAAAACTAGGGGGGCAAAGAGATTTATCACCATTCAAATTTGACATTAATGGTATAAATTTTATTGAATAATAAATCAAAACAAGCACCTTTATAATTTTATTCTTTCAGAGAAACATACAAATCAAACAACAAAAACTCGAGAAATCAAAACCTTACCCCTCACATTTGTTCACAAAACAGAGTAACATCACAATAAGGCAGTTCGGTGCTAATAAGGCAACAATTAGAATTCCTTCAAAAATGAAAAAACCCCAACTCACTAATTGTCCAACAAAATGAAAAGACAATGATACATATTTGAGTTTTTACCTACTTTGACCCCGATTGCTAAGCAAAACCCTAAAAACACAAATTTAAGATGGATTGTAATAGCCCGCCAAAATGTACGTAATAGTATAAGCTTAATCCTCAACCCAAGCACACAAATTATACTCAATTGAAAGATAATTCAGCTGAGAATTAAACACCCAGCTAGAATATGACTAAGTTACAGAAATGGGGAAGAATAATAGAGTAAATCAAAGAAACATGATGAGTGGAGGGGTATTAAAACATCATATTAATCCTAACTAGCTTTTATCTATCTCCTCTGCTATATTTAAAAAGAGAACAAAATTGCTAATGTGTAAAGTCGCATTTCTCAAATACAACTTTTAAAACATAATAAGTAGAATTTGAAAATAACTTTTAAGTTATAACAATTGCCCATTCCTTCCTTATTTTTGGCTCCACTTCTTGCTGCTTCTTCTCCTATTCTTTTCCCACTTGATTGATATATCATTCTTCTCTTCATGACATCCTTCTCCCTTAGACAAACATTGTCCCCAATGGTTAAATGTATAAAACATCTCATGAACTCAATCTTCATCTTTCCAGGTGGTTTCTTATGTGGTATGTCCTTCCCATTGAATTAACTATTGAGCCATGGCTTGTTTTCCTCTCTGAATCATTGATGTACAAAAACTCTCTGAATCATGTCTTCCTAAATTTGTCTATCTATCATAAACATCTTGTTCTCCAATTTTTTCCAACAAGGATGGTCATGTATGGTGCCTCTTTACTCAGAACCCATTTGTCTAATCTATTGGTATTGTCGATGCGCATAAGGATGCAATTTAAGGCACACCCTATGGAATTTTCTATCACTTATTTGCTTATTAGCATAGTAGTTCATTCTTGTACCACCATTTTCTAAAAACTTGTCCAATGATCCATTTTCTCACCCATTGTTTTGTTTGTCTATGGACCATACATTCCATAAGATACATTTCAAGTCATTTGTTTGATCTTCTCCATTTGCCCATTGTTTTGGTTGTCTATGGACCATACATCTAAGCGACATTTCAAGTCATCAATTTGATATCTTGGTTTCCATCTAACCTCAAGCGAATAATTCTTAGCTTGGTTTCCATCAAACTTCTTGCCAAACTAGTAAAGATTATTTCTCATCGATAATTATGATTTGTGGCATTCCATGGAGCTTGTATGTATTATCTAAGAATAGTTTTACCACAGTTGAAGCTGAGAAAGAATGAGAAAGAATAAGAAAATGTCCATACTTGGTAAAACTACCCACCACCACAAGTATAGCTTTCTTGGTCCCTGAGCTTGGTAGTCCTTTCAATAAAATCTATTGTGATATTGCTCCATGAGTATTGAGGTTCTAGTAGGGGTTGCAACAAACGTGGGTAAGCTACAAGCTCACCCTTACACTTCTGACTAGTATCACATTGCAAGATCTCTTGTTTGATTTCTTTCACCATTCCTAGCCAATAAAAATATGATGTTTGGCCCTATGGAAGCTAGCATGTACTCTAAAATGTCCACCTTCCTGAGAATAGTGTATAACCTTGATTAGCTTCCTCCTGATATCACCTCTAGTGCCAACATATAGCCTAGACTTATATTTGCATAGGCCATTCAAATATTAGTAGTCTGGTTCAATTGGATCAAGTAGCAAAGAGGCAACCTTATTGCTACCTACATCATCACCTTTATAGCTGCCAGTTACTTCTAGCATCCATATTGGAATGAGTGTTTAAGGTTTTGCATTCAACTCCTATTTCCTTCCTCCTGGACAATGTATCGGCTACTACATTCTCTGTCCACTTTTTATATTGTATTTCGTAGCTGAGTCCCAAGAGTTTTGTCAACCACTTTTGCCGCGCAATGGTGTAGTTATTCTGTTTCAGCAAGTATTTTAGTAGTTGGTGATCTCTCTTGATGATGAAATGATGCCCCTTTAGGTAGTGTCTCTATTTTTCCTCTAAAGTAACGAAGGCCAATATTTCATTTTCATATATTGACATCACAAGATTTTTGTTGCTGATGCATTTACTCAAGTGGGCTATGGGTTTTCTGTTCTACATCAACATTGCTCTAAGGCCTCCATAGCATCCACTGCTTCAATGACAAATGGTAATGAGAAATTAGGTAAAGTCTGCACATAGGTTCTACTCATAATTGCTTTTAATTTCTAAAAAGCCTCTTCAGCTGCTTGAGTTGACTCAAAGTTATACTTCTTCAACAATTTAGTTATAGGTTTGGCTATATCTTCATAACCTTTCACAAATTTCCTATAATATCCAGTTAAACCTAGGAACCCTTCAGCTGATTTATAGTTGTTGATTTAGGCCATTGATCCACATCATCCACCTTCACAAGGTCTATTAATACTCCATCTGTAGATCTAATATGCCCCAAATACTCAACTTTAGTCTGTCCAAAAGAGCACTTCCTCTCCTTAGCATACAACTAGTTCTTCTTCAATAGGTCAAGAACCATAGTTAGGTGTTTGTAATGGGTCAAGTCAGGGCTGTAAAGTAGGATATCATAAAAAAAATACCAAACAAACTTTTTCAAGTGGTCCTTGAATACTTCATTCATTAAACACTAGAAGGTAGCTAGGGCAGTGGTGAGTCCAAATGGCGTGACTCTGAATTCACAAAGATCTTGATGAGTCTTAAATGCTATTTTGTGAATGTCTTCATCTATTATCCTGATTTGGTGATAGCCAACTATGAAGTCAATCTTGGAAAACCATATGGACTATTCAATTCATCAAGTAATTTATCAATCAGGGGTATATAGTACTTATCTTTGATGGTAAAGTTATTCAATTGCATGTAGTCCACACAAAATTTCCAAGTGCCATCTTTCTTTTTGACTAAGAGTACATGAGATGCATATGAGCTAGTGCTGGATTGTATGATTCCACTCTCCTTAATATCTTTTACCATCTTTTCCACATCCGCTTTTTGTATAAAGAGACACATGTAGGACATAATTTTAAAGGGTTGAGCCCCTTTCTTGAGTGGAATGTGGTGATCATTTAATAGACTCCATTTTTCAATATAAAGCTTGTACAAGCTACTCATCAACAAAACTATGTGTGCTCTCACTGTCAATTAATATAGAGATCTTTTTTTTTTTAACGCCTGGTAATTATGGTGTTGCCTATGAAGTCTTGAATAGATATTTCAACTACTTCTTCCATCTCTTCTCCTTCTTGTTGCCCTTCTTCCTCTTGGAAGTCATAGAGTTTTTATATATCCCTTCGTTCACTAATATGAAATTTAACATCCTATTCTTACAAATGTGCCCAGATGTATACTTCTTATCACATTTATAACATAACCCTAAACTCCACTTGATCTGAAAATTTATAAATTTATGAGGGGTGGTAGTTTTGAATTTCATGGGTGTGATGGGTTGCCATTGGCTTTGATCGCATGGCTTATGATTAGAATAAGGCCATTTGTTTTGAGCATATGCTTGGTGTTTTTGTGCAAGGCTGAGATAGTGTTTTCTTGTAAAAGAACTACTTCGAATGCTTTAGCTATAATTGTGGGTTTAATGATTTTAATCATGGATTTAATTATTTCCTTCAATCCACTAGTGAATATAGAGATGTAGTATGATTCTAATAAATGGGACAAGGACTTCATCACATGAGATTTCAATTCCTCAAATTGTTCATGTATTTAACTACTGACCTCTTTTGCCCCTTTTGCCTGATTTTGCTAAAGACCTCAATCACCTCATCTGATGTGGTTTCTGCAAACCTCCTACAAACCTCAGTGGAGAACAAACCCCAATTAGCATTAGGATGGCTAGAAATAAATCCATGAAACCATATGTCTGTCTTTCCTTTCAAATACATCTTAGCAATTCCTACTCGCATCTCATCAAGTACCTGGTGGATTTGAAAATACTTTCTAGCCTTTCTCAGACATTTATAGGTCATCTCCATTGAAATATGGAAAATCAATCTTAAAGAGTTTGATATTCAACTTATTCTCTCATTTCTCATAAGTTCTAGATAGAAGTATTACTAGACCCAAAATCCAGTATTCCACTACCAGAGTGTGATGGTGTAAATGTCCTTCCAACTTGTTTCTCCCACTGGTCTCCTTTATTCGCACTTATTTATACTAACATAAATACAATCGACTTGTATTTGTTGTTCATATCCAGTATTAATTGTTCCATTATCTCTTGTTTAGTACAAACCACTCTCAAAGTTTGATCAGAGGATTTGAACACCACACTCAAATAACTCCTCACTCCACTTCTTTTGTCCGACGACTCTCTTGAGATGCTTCTTGTTTGATTTGCTAAACCTATTTAAATGTTATGTGTTTCAACCGTACCCACATCACGTTGATGTTCTGATACCAATTGTAATAGTATAAGATGAATTCTCAACCAAGCACACGAATTATACTCAATGGAAAGATAATTCAAGTGGAAATTAAACACCCAACTAATATGACCAATATTAATGAAAGTTACAAAAATGAAGAGGAATAACAGATAAAATCAAAGAAACGAGATGAGATGATGGGCATCAAAACATCATATTCATCCTAACTAACTTTCTATCTCTCATCAACTATGTTTAACAAGAGAACGGAATTATTGATGTGTAAAGTTGCATTTCTCAAATACAACTTTTAAAACGTAATAAGCAGAATTTGAAAATATCTTTTAAATTATAACAATTGCCTATTCATCTCCACTTTATGCCACTTCTTATCCTTTCTTTCTCCACTTGATTGATACATCATTCTTCTATTTATGACACAAAATAAGAGAAATATTAAATTCCTCCCTTACTTAATTAGGGATAGCAACATGGCCATTGCCATTACCATTAGCATCCCGTCGAGGATTTTTTGGAGGCGACGGAGATCGGGGTGGGGATTGAAAAATTCTCCATTTATTATCCTGTTTAATTAATTAATCAATTTTTCATATTATTTTTATTTTTTTAAATACATTTAAATTTTAAAACATAAAAATAAAATAAAAATAAAAATATTCGAAAACCATGAATTGTCCCTACCTTGAACTAACTGGTGGGGGCGAGGTGATCGTTGTCCCATTCCTTTACTAATTACTATATAAAATCTTTAGTGGGGCAATTAAGTTTGGTAGGGGCTTTTGAGTTTTTTTGCCATCCCTTTACTTTTTACTCCATAAAAGTCTTGCAATTATAATTATATAAAATCTTTAGATATTCTCTTTTTCAATATTCCCATAACCACTTTTCCTCTTTATTTATTTATTTATTATTTTACTATTTTTTATTAAAAATAAGCTAACTTTATAATTAAATTCTTATACAATTGTTGATTGCGCTTTTATTAATGAATTTCATCAAGTTAAAAACTATTTTTATTACCGCATTTTTTAATTCTTGTTTTTTCTATTTATCTTGATGAGCATGGTTGTATTTTTTCTTCATCTAAATTGGTACTCTGGTTATTACTTTATGTAATTGTAGTGACTAATGACGTGTTACCTATAGATTATTAAATACAATAAAGGAGATAATGAAGTGGATAAATTTTTTTGTTGTAAAATATTTTAAAATGAGTCGCATGCCATAATTTTTTAAATTTATCCACAATCTATTTAAAGTTTTTACCCAAAAGAAAAAATAGAGTAAGTTATATCATTAATTTTTGACGTAGTTTACTTACAGTAATTAAATATAAAATTAATAATTATGAATATATTAATATTAATATAATTAAATAAATTATTATTAAAATTTTCTCTTGCGACAATTTTTTTTTAATTATGGGATATTAAATTTTTAACTGAAAAAACGAAGTCTATAAAAATGCATAAAAGTCCGTGAAAGTCTAGGAAAATCTTTCAAAATGAAATCTATAAAAATCCATAAAAGTTTGTAAGAGTCTGTTAAAATCTATAAAAGTCAATAGAATTTAATGAAATACATCAAAGTAAGTTATTTGAAAAATGTCAATCAAAGTCTTTAAAAGTCTAGATTAAATACACCCCTCTTAGTATGTATGTCCAGTAGGGATTATAACTCCTCTCCACTATGGAGAGGAGATCATCCCCCTTGTATATATATGTGTGTCAAATGTAGAATTATATGTAAATATAGGGGAGAATTAGGTTTTTTTTTCTTCTACTAGTTAGTTTTTAAATCAAGGAAATGATTTATCTAAAGGCAGGTCCCACTCGTCCACCCGCCCATTTCTGTCATTAATGGCAGACGGTGGTTCAGTGGTGGCGGTGTGTGATTGGAAGACTATACTTTTTATTTTTTGTTTTTTTAATTTTCATTTTAATTTATTTATTTTATTTTAAATTTGATAAACTATCCCCCTACAATTAAAAGGATTGTGCTTCAGCCTGTTTATTCTAAGACCGAAAGAAAGTTAAGTCCACGTGCAAAATTAACGGATATTTTAGACAAAATCTACCCAAAGGACCATTTGTGTACCCAAATGAATAGTTTTGAGAATTCCTTTCCAAAAAGGAAAGGTTAAAAACTATTTGAACACCATGGACATGCATTAAAGACTATTAACGCCAATTTTGACAGTTTAATTTTATTTGACTTTCTTTATATTTCAAAAATCAATTGTGAAAATTTACGAGGTAATTGAACCTGGTTTTACTGTTTGATTTTTATAGTTATTAATTGTTATTGAGAATATATATTTGACATTTATCTATATTTTAATATTTTAAATAATTATTATTTATATTTAATAGAATCTTATGAGCTTCAATTTGATATAACGATCCGATCTACAAAACCCTTCATTATTTAGATTCAAAATTATGATTCTAACAACCTTGCATATGACCATACTAAGAACAATTATTATACATAGAAAATTGAATATAAGAAGTTTGAGCTTGGTCTTTATATGATTCTGAAAAATATTAAATATAGACTCAATAAACAATATTTAACAACCATCAAGGTATAAAACGTTGCAGAAAAGTAAGTCAAGTATACATTTAATTTGCCAAACATGATATTTGAAGTTATTTTTATTTTCCTACTAACAAAATTTACTTTCGACAAGGGTCATTTTTAAGTGTGCTCCACCCACATCCTATCTATAGCTCTCCCAAGGACTAGCCAAAATTTGATCACTCCATGTTGAGGAGTTTAAAAGTAATATATATATATATATATATATATTGGAGATTTTAATTAAAAAAATGATGAAATATGTAGTTGAAAAATCAATAAAAATTGTGAGTCCCATAAAATATGTTGTTGAAAATAAGCATTTGAAAAAAAGTTATTTTAAACTCTACCAAACACGCTCTTGTTTCTTCCATCCACCTCGAACAATTTTAGATACTCGTCCTAAAAAAAAGCATCAGAGGGAAATAACTCGAGCTGGATAGCCCAGCCTTAGCTTCTTGTTTATTCCAAACAAGAATTTGAATCAGAGCTGGATCTGGGAAAATGTGTGCATAAAATGACTTCACCTATCTCTTTCATCTGCACGTTTTTCCTGCACCAGAAGATGACACATTGTGTGATGTTTCCCCAAAGAAGAAAAAGGTAGAAATAAGAACGGTATAAAGTGACACTGTAAACATAACTGCAGCCAGCACTCTCATTAATAATATTGAAGAAAATAAAAATAATCACTGATAATCAACCGTTTTTTAGGAACTGTCATCGTTACATGCCCATAGTTAATATTTCTGATTCCTAATAGTTGACATTTTGTGAACAAAATCTTCTAACAAATAAACTATGAGAGAAGATCTAAATATGCATATATTTATAATATGGCTGAAGTTTATCATATCGTTGCACTATTATTCAAATGATAAATTTGATGTTGAAGACATTAAGAGAAAGAAAGAGAATCCAATAAATAAGTTGCAGGGTGTTGCAGTTCACGGACTTCAGAGATGAATACCTACACTTTACACCTGTACCATTAGTTACAAGCTTGAATATAAAAATCTATCCAAAGAGCTCCTTCAATTTAATCATTCCAGTACAATAAAGGGCAAATTAAAATGCAAACAAGCACAATTTTTTATTTTCATTAATTAATTCAAAAGATGCAATGTAAATGCCACGTGTGAATTGACGCACTACTTGTTATTCTATATAAAGGTTTCGTATTTGAAAAAGATCTGAATACGGATTCTGAAGAAGATAGCTGTTGATAAAGGAACCCTGATCATGTATTTTTACTGAGTCTACATAAACTTGTGGCTGGTAATGAAATACTGGTTTGCTTGCTGAGACCTAATCCAATTTTCATAGATTTCTCAAGAGATTTTCTTATGTCAAGAGGTCATTCATGAGCTCGGAAAAGAATCCATCAAAGAATAACGTTAAAGTCGTGAGGAGAAAATCTCATGTTCAGAGTGGTGAATAACGTTTAAGTCGTGAGAAGAAATCTCATGTACAGAGTGGCAGTAGGGCTCTACCAACTAGGCTACCATCCCCAGCCAAAGTGGAGCATGCATGAAGTAGTCAAAATGCCTCTTCTATTCTTTTACATTGGCTGGACCATCCTTGACTTAAACCCATAGGAATTAATTCGGTCCTTAATTGGACCAGTTTGCTTATGAACCTTTGACAACCTGTGCGAACCGGCCGGGGTTGTCAAGGAACCGGTGACCCGGTTTGTGTGGACCCAGCCAGTTTGCATGATTATTGTCAAAATAAAATATAAATTGTTGGAGAAAGGTTTCCAACCCAAGATGTCATGTATACATGTGATGCTGTTTGCCACTGCACTGTTGAAGCTTGTTGTATAAGAGCCTAACACCAAAATTATGTATGTGCAAATACAAAATTTTAACACAAGAGCACAAAATAATAAAGATAATTCTTTAAAATCTTTATTTTTAATTAACGTACTTAGTTTACTTTATAAAATTTATTTTAATCTTATAAGACATTGACTTTTTTAAAACAGCATACATTTATTTTTCATATTTCACTTAAAAAAATAAGTTTTAGTTAGATATTCGAACACACACTGACTCACCAGTTGAACCACTAATCCAGTGCTTTGGCGGGTCAATGATGAGGTCAGGTCTGATAACTATGCTTAAACCACAGACCTGGCCAATGAAGTAAATCTTCATAAATGAATTCAAAAGATGTATGAAAATGACATATGTTTACACAATAATATTGAGCGCATTTTACCTAATCAAAGCATGTACAGAAAATTTCATCCATTGGTTTAAGAATCAATAGAAAGCTCTTATATTATTGTATGGAGAATTAGTTTTTTTTTCTTCTAACTAGTTAATTTTAAATGGCTTATTTGCACAAATGGTCCCTGACTTTTACACTTATCGCGGGTTGATGACCTATCTTTTCATTTTTGGCGGTTTAGCCCCTATTTCAAATATTTTTAGCGAATGGTCCTTTTTAACATTTTCCATCCAAATGGCTGTGAAATTTGACGGTGGAAGTTTTTTATTTAAAAATGCTTATTTGCACAAATGGTCCCTGACTTTTGTAAAGAAAAATTTGCAAAGAAAGTCCCTAATATTTTAGAAAGTGTTGAAAAGTCCTATAACCTTCTAATCCTAACACATATGACCCTAAACTTTTTGACAATTTTATCCCTAACTTAAATAAATTAAAAATAACTCACAAACTTTTCAAAAATACAAATAAGTCCTAAATCTTTTTATTTTTTACAAATTTACACTTAAAATAATAAAAAGTGTGTCATCAAGTCCCAAAACTTTTAATTTTATTCACCAAAATAATATTTAAAATGTGTTTGATTAAAATTAAATTTTTAGTAAAAGTGATTGAAAAATTGTGGGACCATAAAATGTGTGGTTAAAATTAATTGTTGACTTTGACTTTAACTTTTAACAAAATCAAAATTGAAAACAAACGGGCCTTGTAGTCTCTACAGATTTTGTCCAGGTGGTCTATTAATTAACAAAAAAATTATACCCACGATCAAAATTTGACCAATTTAAAATTTTAATTTATTTTCATATCAATTACTAGAGGTGGCAAAATAGGCTGTAAACCGGTGGGCGATCCGATATAGCTTGTCTCCGGGTCAATGTGTCCAATAAAAAATTGATCAAATAAATATTAGGTCAATTTAGTCCGATACAACTAGTCAACCATCTTTGGTCCGATAATTTTATTCACCAAAATAATATTTAAAATGTGGTTGATTATAATCAAATTTTTAGTAAAAGTGATTGAAAAATTGTGGGACCATATATATGTGGTTAAAACTAATTGTTGATTTTGACTTTAGCTTTTAACAAAATCAAAATTGAAAACAAACAATAGTCTCTACAAATTTTGTCCAGGTGGTCTATTAATTAACAAAAATTATACCCATGATCAAAATTTGACCAATTTAAAATTTTAATTTATTTTCATATTAATTACTAGTGGCAAATGGGGTCATTTCGGATAGCCCGTTCTCTTCAGTCGGGCTAGTTCAATAAAAGTTGATCCATAAAAAATTAGGTCAATTTAGTCGGTCATTAGTTAATGGCCGGTGGCCGATAATTTTTTTGCCCAAGTTCCTACCCCACACTTCAAACACCTCACCCCCGGCGCCCACATTTCACGGGGAGAGGAGGGATGAGAGGGATGGGTAAGTGTGAAGTAGGGACTTGGGCAAAAATAATTATCGGGCCACCGGCTGACTAGTTGTATCGTACTAAATTGACCTAATTTTTATTTAATCAATTTTTATTGGACCCGAAACCCAGAGACCGGGCTATCTCGACCGCCCACTTGGGTGGCCTTATTTTGCCACCTCTAGTAATTGATATGAAAATAAATTAAAATTTTAAATTGGTCAAATTTTGATCATGGGTATAATTTTTTGTTAATTAATGTACCAATTTGACAAAATCTGTAGAGACTCTAAGAGTTCGCTTGTTTTCAATTTTGATTTTGTTAAAAGTTAAAGTCAAAGTCAACAATTAATTTTAACCACACATTTTATGGTCCCACAATTTTTCAATCACTTTTACTAAAAAATTTGATTTTAATCAAACACATTTTAAATATTATTTTGGTGAATAAAATTAAAAGTTTTAGGACTTGATGACACACTTTTTATTATTTTAAGTGTAAATCTGTAAAAAAATAAAAAAATTTAGGACTTATTTGTGTTTTTGAAAAGGTTTGTGAGTTATTTTTAATTTATTTAAGTTAGGGATAAAATTGTTAAAAAAGTTTAGGGTCATATGTATTAGGATTAGAAGGTTATAGGACTTTTCAACACTTTCTAAAATATTAGGGACTTTTGCTGCAAATTTTTCTTTACAAAAGTCAGGGACCATTTGTGCAAATAAGCATTTTTAAATAAAAAACTTCCACCGTCAAATTTCACGGTCATTTGGATGGAAAATGTTGAAAAGGACCATTGCTGTCAAAAATATTTGAAATAGGGGCTAAAAGCTGCCAAAATAAAAGATAGGTCATCAACCCACAGTAAGTGTAAAAGTCAGGGACCATTTGTGCAAATAAGCCATTTTAAATCAAGGAAATGTTTTATCTAAAGGCAGGTCCCACTCGTCCACCTGCCCATTTCTGTCATTAATGGCAGATGGTGGTTCAGTCGTGGCGGTGTGTGATTGGAAGACTATACTTTTCATTTTTGTTTTTTTTATTTTCATTTTAATTATTTTATTTTATTTTAAATTTGATAAATTATCCCCTACAATTAAAAGGATTGTGCTCAGCTTCTTAATTCTAAGATCGAAAGAAAGTTAAGTCCACGTGCAAAACTAACGGATATTTTAGACAAAATCTACCCAAAGCGACCATTTATGTACCTAAATGAATAGATTTGAGAATTCCTTTCCAAAAAGCGAAAGGTTAAAAACTATTTGCACACTATAGACATACATTAGAGAATATTAACGTCAATTTTCCCAGTTTAATTTTGTTTGACTTTCTTTATATTTCAAAAATCAATTGTGAAAATTTATGAGGTAATTGAACCTTGGTTTTACTGTTTGATTTTTATAGTTATTTATTGTTATTGATAATATATATTTGACATTTATCTATATTTTAATATTTTAAATAATTACTATTTATATTTAATAAAATCTTATGAGCTTCAATTTGATCTAACGATCCGATCTGCAAAACCCTTCATTATTTAGATTCAAAATTATGATTCTAACAACCTTGCATATGACCATACTAAGAACAATTATTATACATAGAAAATTGAATATAAGAAGTTTGAGCTTGGTCTTTATATGATTCTGAAAAATTAATTAAATATAGACTCAATAAACAATATTTAACAACCATCAAGGTATAAAACGTTGCAAAAAGTAAGTCGAGTATACATTTAATTTGCCAAACATGATATTTGAAGTTATTTTTATTTTTCTACTAACAAAATTTACTTTCCACAAGGGTCATTTTTAAGTGTGCTCCACCCACATCCTATCTATAGCTCTCCCAAGGACTAGCCAAAATTTGATCACTCCATGTTGAGGAGTTTAAAAATATAATATATATATATATATATATATATATATTGGAGATTTTAATTAAAAAAATGATGAAATATGTAGTTGAAAAATCAATAAAAATTCATGAGTCCCATAAAATATTTGTTGAAAATAAGCATTTGAAAAAAAATATATTTTAAACTCTACCAAACACGCGCTTGTTTCTTCCATCCACCTCGAACAATTTTAGATACTCGTCCTAAAAAAAAGCATCGGAGGGAAATAACTCGAGCTGGATAGCCCAGCCTTAGCTTCTTGTTTATTCCAAACAAGAATTTGAATCAGAGCTGGATCTGGGAAAAATATGTGCATAAAATTACTTCACCTATCTCTTTCATCTGCACGTTTTTCCTGCACCAGAAGATGACACATTGTGTGATGTTTCCCCAAAGAAGAAAAAGGTAAAAACAAGAACGGTATAAAGTGACACTGTAAACATAACTGCAGCCAGCACTCTCATCAATAATATTGAAGAAAATAAAAATAATCACTGATAATCAACTGCTTTTTAGGAACTGTCATCGTTACATGCCCATAGTTAATATTTCTGATTCCTAATAGTTGACATTTTGTGAACAAAATCTTCTAACAAATAAACTATGAGAGAAGATCTAAATATGCATATATTTATAATCTGGCTGAAGTTTATCATATCGTTGCACTATTATTCAAATGATACATTTGATGTTGAAGACATTAAGAGAAAGAAAGAGAATCCAATAAATAAGTTGCAGGGTGTTGCAGTTCACGGACTTCAGAGATGAATACCAACACTTAAAACATGTACTATTAGTTACAAGCTTGAATATAAAAATCTATCCAAAGAGCTCCTTCAATTTAATCATTCCAGTACAATAAAGGGCAAATTAAAATGCAAACAAGCACAATTTTTTTTATTTTCATTAATTAATTCAAAAGATGCAATGTAAATGCCACGTGTGAATTGACGCACTACTTGTTATTCTATATAAAGGTTTCGTATTTGAAAAAGATCTGAATACGGATTCTGAAGAAGATAGCTGTTGATAAAGGAATCCCTGATCATGTATTTTTACTGAGTCTACATAAACTTGTGGTTGGTAATGAAATACTGGTTTGCTTGCTGAGACCTAATCCAATTTTCATAGATTTCTCAAGAGATTTTCTTATGTTAAGAGGTCATTCATGAGCTCGGAAAAGAATCCATCAAAGAATAACGTTTAAGTCGTGAGGAGAAAATCTCATGTTCAGAGTGGCGAATAACGTTTAAGTCGTGAGAAGAAAATCTCATGTACAGAGTGGCAGCAGGGCTCTACCAACTAGGCTACCATCCCCAGCCAAAGTGGAGCATGCATGAAGTAGTCAAAATGCCTCTTCTATTCTTTTACATTGGCTGGACCATCCTTGACTTAAACCCATAGGAATTAATTCGGGTCCTTAATTGGACCAGTTTGCCTATGAACCTTTGACAACCTGTGCGAACCGGCCGGGGTTGTCAAGGAACCGGTGACCTGGTTTGTGTGGACCCAGCCAGTTTGCATGATTATTGTCAAAATAAAATATAAATTGTTGGAGAAAGGTTTCCAACCCAAGATGTCATGTATACATGTGATGCTGTTTGCCACTGCACTGTTGAAGCTTGTTATATAAGAGCCTAACACCAAAATTATGTATGTGCAAATACAAAATTTTAACACGAGCACAAAATAATAAAGATAATTCTTTAAAATCTTTATTTTTAATTAACGTACTTAGTTTACTTTATAAACTTTATTTTAATCTTATAAGACATTGACTTTTTTAAAACAGCATACATTTATTTTTCATATTTCACTTAAAAAAAAAAGTTTTAGGCCCTGTTTGTTTTCACTATTAATTTTGCTAAAAAACTAAAGTCAAAGTCAACAATTAATTTTAACCACACATTTCATGGTCTCACAACTTTTCAACCATACATTTCAACAATTTTTATCAACTTTACCAAAAAAATTGATTTTAATCAAATCAAACACACCCTTAGTTAGATATTCGAACACACACTGACTCACCAGTTGAACCACTAATCCAGTGCTTTGGCTGGTCAATCAATGATGGTCAGGTCTGATAACTATGCTTAAACCACAGACCTGGCCCATGAAGTAAATCTTCATAAATGAATTCAAAAGATGTATGAAAATGACATATGTTTACACAATAATATTGAGCGTATTTTTACCTAATCAAAGCATGTACGGAAAATTTCATCCATTGGTTTAAGAATCAATAGTGGTAACCCTCGACCGCATGGCAAATTACAGAAGTGTTGACTGTTAAGAAAATGTCTAAGGCTAACAATTGTTTTAAGAGCTGCAACTTGAAACAAAAAGTGAACACTAGGTGGATTTCATGACAAGTGAACAGTCAACTTATTGTTTCAAATTAGACTCAAATTCATGCAATTCAAAGCAGAAAAAAACTTATGCAGCACATACCAAGGGGGGTGTATGCGAACGAGGTTGCCAACTTCAAGGTCAACATCACTGCATATTCTTGAGTTGAAGATGACGGTCAAAGTCCTTCCCCCGCTCTTCATTTTGATTTGCAGGTTTTTCTCCCAATAGGAGCTCTGCAGAAGCAAAGCATAACATGGCATAATTTTTCTGCCACCATAAAGGAGTGTGCATAGAATAAAAATATCGTATCTGTTCATGGAAATAACATATCACATTTTAGTCACATCCATCTCATGTTCCATACTCCGCACTAGATATTTAGGGGGATGAGTAAAGCTGAGAAAATGTCAGTATCTGACAATAAAATCTAGTTTATTATTAGATAGAGCACGACTTAATGCCTCATGCACAACCAAAGTCAAGATTTCAATTCATCATGAGTTTGGCACCTACACACTCAATTCCCATCAGATTTCTCACAAATAGGAGCTAAGAAAATGTTACATATCAACTTCAAACTTCATTCGATTATGCACATCTGCAGTCTAAGACAGTGAAAGAGACTACAGAACACCACGCAGGAGTTCCACATCCTTTTATCTCAAAAGTTGCAAAGTTTCAAAAAAAAAAAGAACTATATGGTATTTCCAAATATCTTGAATATGCAAGTGATGCAAGTGACTGCAAGAGCAAGAGTTTGTTCATCATTTTATATATCGTTTTCTTAGTGTGCGCACCTCTCCATCTCCAACGAAAGTGCAAGAACAAACAGTCAGCTTTGCCTCCAGGGACCTTGACAAAATTCTTACAGCAATGCAATCTCTTTCATCTGAAAAAGGAAAAGGTTTCAAAAGAGTAGCACCCACGTGCAGGCACATATATTTAAGAGATTGTGCAAGTATTGGATAGTGTTAGGTTTAAATTTACCCTTTGAACTGTCTTCTGCACATAAATTCTTCAAGTATTTGGAATCCCTTTCCTTCTCACTCTGAATTACTTGCTGCAACCTTCCAAACAACCCACCCCTGCAATTTTCCAATTGAGAGTGAGATTCTGACTCAAAGTAGCAGTATATTATCTACATTCTGTAGCTAACTTGCAAGATCTAGCCCCATTACCCACCCCAATGGTCCAGGCAGCGCTAAGTGTGGCCTCTCATCATTCAGAGGAACAGTTCCAAAAGCTTCCTGAAATTGATCTACCATAGTCCTGGAAGGAATAATTGACTTGACACTTTGAGGATTCTCCTGAACAGAGAGGACAACAGTCAGTCAAGTGAATTTCACATATGTCAAATCACATCATTGGAACTGCTCAAGGACCGTTCACCAAGGAAATACCTCATCATCACTGGACGGTCTATTATCCAGAGCTTCAGGTAGGTCATCATCATCCATGTTTCCATCACCCAATGGAAATGTATTTCTATTTAGAACAATCCATGGGTTTCTTCCTCTTTTCCCAAAATCCTAGATAATATATAAAATTGAATCTTCAATATACAACTACGAAAGAAAAGAAAGTTAAAGAAGAAAACTAACCATTTCAGAACTTCCTTGCTCCAGACCACTCCTCTCCTTAAAGCAGTCTAGAAATTCAGCCATTGAATGTTCTTTAAAAACACGGTCAAGGGCCAGTTCTGATGGCACTGTGTGATTCTCTGTCTGTTCTGTTTCTTTTCCATGAAAAACCCACCGGGTATCAGCAATTGATTTGTTCATGTCTCTGTCAGCTGCAGCATCGAGTTGATCTGGTAATGGAATATAGTCCAAAGATGTCTCATTCACATTCTTATGACTGGCAACTAAAGGCAGATCTTCCTTGCGTGACTGGAAACCGAAAGAAAATGTGGGCTTGGCTTTGTCCCTGCCACCACCTGCAGTTGTCAACAAGTTTTGAGTAAATTTGATTATAACTCTAGACCAACAGAAGAACGATCCTAGACTTAAAGTGATCTGCAAGTGGGAGGAATTCAAATGTGTCTTCGATTTAACAATAGGCTGACTCGCACAAGATAATAACTCTATAAATGAGGGTCAAGCAAACACTCTTCGCATTCACAAGAGATTTTGATTGATAAGGGTGAAAATTGAAATAAGATGTAAGAAACAAATTATTGACAGCGGCACAATTGCTTTGGTCACAGTCCATAGATGCAACAAACATAATATCAAGTCCTCAAAAAAAATTATAGGAAAGAGAAAAAGACACGAAACCTTTAGAGGATTTGTTTTCTTTCACAAAGGCACCGCCAGATGAGGAACAGCTGGAGTTTTCATATAAGCGAACTAATGCCTCAGCTTCTCGACTTGCTTCAGACCACGTGCAACCAACATCTTTTTTAAGCTTCGTAGTGTATGATGGCTAACTTTCTAGAAATTTTACACAGCAAGGTTAAGGAAATGGTTTACTGGAGAATACGATAAAATATGGATTGTTTCTGAACGAAAAATACATTATAAACAGCAGCTATGAAGTTAGTCGAGTATCTTATTAGCACACACCTCATCATCGGAAGTAATTTCTTCATCGGAGTTAGAGATCGATGCTACTATTGGTAAGTAGGCAGTTCCTTTATTCAAGTAGCAAGCAGAGATTCTTGGATGGTGGATGGAATCATCCTCATCATTAAAAACAGGATCTTCAACTTCATCATCAACACAGATACCTACTTTCCTCTACTGACAAAAGATTCTAAGATGGAAGTTATGTAAATTGAAAACATGCAGATATTTCATTGCTCTTGTTCATTGTATTATCATCACTATATATGGATCCATGACAGCAATTACAATAAATAAAATTTATATTCGAGGGACAAAAGAATCTTGAGAATTGAAATTCTTTTGCATGGCGGAAAAAGAGTTGATTTATTCCCATGGTAGTGAAAGAAGGTTTTCTTTGACCTTCTATTCCACTAAATCTGGTTTCCAAATTTAATGAACTGATTTGATCTCCACAGGAGGTCCAACTAATTGTTACGAGTCAGAAAAAGTAGGTATCAGAGTTTCAGTTAATACCTCACAAGATGAAGTACACACCTTTTCTGTAGGATCAAGTTGGTAAGAATCTACAGAGATACACCGGGACTAAATTTTCCAACTAAATATGTGACACGTGCTCATTCAAGATGTAGTTATACATTTGAAATGCGTATAGCAGAAATTAATCAGAGGAATACCTCTTAGTATCTCAAACTGTGAGAGAACTTGAATTTTCCCCTGCCGATGCACGCATTTCATTACACGATATAGTACAACAACAGATACAAAACTTTACATTCAACTTGCACAATCATAAAGTTTGCAAAATTGAATTTCACTATATTCAGAAAATTGCCGGATTGGAGTATTCACAATCTCAAGTTGCCATTACCTAAAAAAATTCATTGAAACGTCAATTAAACAATCCTTTTATAACTAAAATTTTCAGATCATTTAGGGCATGACATGGTTAGATTATTCACCTTATTATCCATATGACCACCCAAGGAAATACAATTTTCTGACCAATCAGACTCCAAATTTTCCTCCTCTTCTGTTACATCATCATTAAAAAATTAAAAAAATAAAATTGAATAAAAAACCCTAGCAGAAGTCTAACTTATTTATCAAAATTACACTGGAAGAGGTAACTATACCAGAAATACTCTGATCGGAATCAATGTTATCCTGCAAGTTAGTTCCAAATTGTAGCATCAAGTTAAAAATTCGAAAATAATTTTTATTGGCTAAAAATAATGGGATAAAAAAACAAAAGTTGCAATGTGGAATCAATAATTTGAGAGGATAAATGAAAATTACAAACCGAGGGCTTGTTTTTCCTCCACATTACTGCAGTTGATTGAAGGACAAAATCTGAGAGAATGAAATGTTCCACTCAGAAATTAGAATCCTTCCTTCGACTGAGAAGCGCGGGAACAGAACATGGTTGCTGGTTTTTATGGCTGAAGTCGTTCGTCACACTGCAATTTGACAACATCAATTGTATTATTGTTATATCAAAAAACTTCGTTAAACGTGGCAAATTATTATTAATTTTTAGAAAAAGAAAGATAAAAATGTATTGATTGAATATAGATTATTAAATTAATGGTACACACAGTATTAATTGTATCATATAAGTATTTTTTGGCCATTTGTTAAAAAAAATATGCTAGACATTATATTTTGATATTGTTGTATTAGAAATACTCTGATGTTGGATTTTAGGGTGTTTTAACACATTTTCATGAAAAATGTCACTTCATGGAAAATGTTGTCAAATCCAAAATTTTTATTTTCTTTGTTGTTTGATTTCACATGGAAACATAGATTTTCTGTGACAAAGATTTAAAGACATATTTATTAAAAAATATTTTCTTACCTATTTGGTGGAATTTTTTTCCACCTTACATGGAAAATCTTTTCTTTTCCATTTCCTTATCTCTACTACTTAGCACTCAACAAGTGTATTCAATAACTATGAACTAAGTTTTTGGTCGCCACGCGTTGGCTAAATGGTCTAACCACCATGCTCACGCTCTTAGAAGTCCTCTCCAATATCGGTCAAGCAAGATTTGAAAAGCATGTAACTTTTTTTTTTTTTGAAAAAGACTTAAATATTCTTATCATACCATTTACCGACCACAGCCTGTTAACATAATTGTGTTCTTGTGTTTTGCTAAGACCAAAATTAACATATCACGGGCGTATTAATAGACTTGTCGTCCGTTAATAGGCCATAAATTTGTTAACAGGTTTGTTAACAGACCATGGGTCTGTTAACGTGAATTTGTACATTTTTAATTTATTTTTCAATTAATACACTTTAAAATCAACTTAAATTTACATTTATCACAATTCATACTCAGATGTATATATATTTTTATGATTTATACTATAAAATTTATGATTTCTATCGTGAATTAAAAGAATAAGATAAAGACAGATGAATTTCTACCATGAAATGAGATTTCTTACATAGATGAAATTGATTGGATTCTAACATTAAAATATGTTAGATTCTAACTTAGAAATCTTTTCTTTTTCATAGACAGATGAATTTGAAATGGTTATAAGCAGAGAAAATAAGGTAATGTTATATTTGAAAATTTGCTTGAAAATTGGTCAACGGCCATTTAGCACTTATCCCACAAGTATTTTTGAGATGAAATGGCTAGTTGTTATAAATTGGGCTGTGCGGGCTAAATGATCGTGTCGAACAAGTTGGATCACAAAAGCACCTTACTTATATCATTTAAGTTGAAAATGTCTATTTTTCGTAAAAAAAACTTAAATACCTTCAATTTAATAAGTACTGTTAACAAATCATCTGTTATCAAACTATCTATTAACCATGCAATGATTAAGTAGGTCAAAATTAATATGTTTGTGGTCCGTAAATGTTTGTGCATGTTATGTAATTATATAGAACAAGAGAAACATCAACAGCACCACCAGTCTGTTAATATGAATTTATATATTTCAATTGATTTTTCAATTAACTCATTTCAGATAAACTCATATATTACATAAATTTAAAGTAAAAAATCACAATTCATACTCAAATATATACATATTTTCATGATTTATAATATAAAATTTACAATTTCTACCATGAAATGAGATTTTTTACATAGATGAAATATGTTGGTTTCTAACATTGAAATTGAATATATTATAACTTAAAAATATTCTATTTTTCACAAACAAGTGAATTTGAAATCGTTTGAAATTGTTGTAAGCGGGGAAAAGATGATAATGTTATAATTGAAAATTTGTTTGAAAAATAGTTTAACGGTCATTTAGAAAATTTGGCCGTGTCATTCAGCACTTATCCCACTATAAATTGTGGGTGGTGAGATGTGTAGAAGTTGGTGATAAGTTGTAAATCAAATATGTAAATAAAAAGTTCTTTTGATAAATTTGATAAATTTAAATTATAATTTAAGTATAGACAAAGAAAGTACATATTTAAGAATATTAAAATTATTTTTAAGTGTTTACAAATTGTAGTTTCTATGAAATATGTGAATAATATGACTATATGTTTCCCATTTGGTTCGGTTATGAAGAAAATCGAACCGGAATCGAGAAATAGTGGTTATTTATGTGATTGAACCATTGGTTCTATCAAAAATTATAAAACTGAACCAAGTGATTTTAGTTTGATTTGGTTTGGTTCCATAATCAAAATTTTAAAATAATTATACAAATTATAATATAAATTTATATCGTTAAAGATAAATTGATTTTGATTTGAAAGAAAAAATAAATATTTAAGAAAGTAATTGTAAAATTAATTGATTTTGTGTAAAAAAAATTTAAGAAATTGATGAATTATTTGATTAGGTCAGATTGTCAGTAACTAGCAATATCAACACTATTAATTATTAAAATTTAAATAGAAAATTTAACAAATTAGAACCGGTTATGGTTATTGGTTCTAGGTCTATAACCAAAACCGTTTGATACTTACGTGGAATGGAACCAAACTAACCCAAACAAGGCAATTGTGGTTTGGTTCTATTAGTTCCAGTTCTTTTACCAACCCCTATTGGATAAAATGGATAGTTAGTTGTGGATAATATGGAGATAAAATATATATTTGACTAATTTAAATTATAACTTACGCTTGGCCGAACATGCTCTAAGACGTGGATATGTTGCCGAACATGAAGTTAGAATCTCAATCTGTTATTATTGGCTTTTCATTAAGGCAAAGATAGGGAAATTGGTGCAAATAGTTCCTAACATTTGTCCTCAGTATGGAAATGGTCTCTAACGTTTGTTTTTTACACAAAAATTTTTAACCTATGTGTTTTGGTGCGTAATTGATCATATTTTGATGAGAAAAACAAATATGTCATTAGTTTTAATTGAAGAAAATTGCAATTAGATTTTTAACATTTGCAAAAAGCATAAATGTGACTGATACTTTTATTTTTTGTAAAAAATTAAAAGAAATTGCAAGTTTATTTTTTTAATTAATATTTTATTGACCAAATTGATAATATACTAAATTATTTTCTATATTTTATGAACTATTATAAAATAACTAAAATTTAAGTTCATAATTATTAACAAATATGTTAAATAAAATTTTTTTTTATTATTAAGTAATTATATTATTTAAAATTTAAAATTTTATTTTATCGTTACAACATTAAAAAAAAAAAAAATTTGTCACAAACTTTGTGTTCAAATACTTTTATTTAATTGAGTTATTCATTTATTAACTAATATTAGAACTCTAATTGTATTATTCATATTTTAATTTATCATTTTATTACATTTCAAAAATATAGAACGCTTAATGTGTAAATTAATTTTTATTAGTATTTTTATGTTAAAAAATATATAATATAATTGGTTCAATCTCATAAAATTATATACGCTATTTTGTTTTTTATTTAACTTAATTTTTATTCAAGTTTTTCATATCACACAGTAATTACTTAAATTTAAAGCACAATAATTTTATATTTTCTCTTATGAAAAATTTAATTAATACGACCATAGTGATATATTTAATATACTAAATTAAATATTATTTAATAAATGTACATGACCCATTTGCACATTTTGTAAAGATTGAGAATTCAACTAAAATTTTTTCTAATTAAAACTAATGACATATTTATCTTTTTCATCAAATAAAGGTCAATTATACACCACAACTTTTAGACTATACATTTTATCAATTTTTATTAAAATCTCTTAAAAATTTATTTAAAACCCCACCAAAAAGATACTGAATAATAAAATTAGAAGGGAATAAAAAGAGATAAAAGATTAAAAAGGTGGTTATACTACATTTTTATTTTGTTCCGCTACTTTTTAATTGTATCAAAGGTCTTTAATCTTTGTTCATTTTTCATACTTATGTTCTCAATTTTTTTTTCGAAAATTTTACAATTTTCGTCAACAACTTTTGTAGTTTGTTACTAATCTATCTCTAATTTTTTTTACCACTAAACATCCTAAAATTTTCATTTAATTACAAATCACGTCCCCCATTAACATATTTTAATGAATATGCCATCCTCTTTAAATATAAAAAAAAAACAATAAAATTATAAAAATAAAAAAAATTTGTAAATTAAGTTTTATAACTTTTCAAATAGTACAAAGTATATTCTTCTTCACCCACCATACTCCCATCCATCCACTCCACCCTACCCTACCTACCCTACCCTACCCTACACTACACTACCCCGCACCCTACCCTACCTCACCTCACCTCACCTCACCTCACCACCTCAGCCATCACATCCACACCACCACACCATGCTTTATCTACTATTTAATCAAAAAAATGAATTTACAATTAAAAACGATGGTAATTAGTCCGGAAATTTTCAACTATTAACACCAAAAGCACACATACCAAGTAATACACTGTCAAAGTTGAAATATCACTAACCTTCTTGACATCCATAGAGACAGTAAGACTTCTTTCTGATGACAAGAAGGTTATCAACATTCACAAATGTCCCATGGATTTTCATTTCTCAAGACCTCTCCTTTTGTCATAAAAACCTTATTTAGACTCATGAAATTCTCCAAATGTGAAGCACTCTCGTTTCGAATCACCCTTATATTTAGCCTACACATCTTGGCAAGCTCTAACATCTCTCATTCATGGCTTATCCCCAGCTCCAACATCCCAAACCCCACATTCCTCGACATACCAATGAGAGTCAATGTGACCCCAATTTCATTATTTCAATTTCTATGACTCTGATAAATAGTCTATATGCTTCTTAAAGCTAATGCAATCATATTTCTTGTGGTGGTCTTGCTCACACTCCCGATTAACCCGATTAAGCAACCATTGATCCTAGTGTGGTGGTGGTGTGGAGGTGACGACTGTGGGTAGGTGGGTGAGGTGGAATGGGCGAAGAAGAAGATACATTGTACTATTTGAAAAGTTATGAAACTTAATTTGTAATTTTTTTTTATTTTTATAGTTGAGTTGTTTTCTTTTATTTTTTTATTTAAAAATGAGCTCAAATTAAGTCAATTTAAAATTTTTGTCAATTGAGACGTAAATGTAATTAAATGAAGGTCGAAAATCTCTAGTACTAAAAAAAAAGTTAAGTGTAGATTAGTAATAAATTGCAAAGATTGTAGATAAAATTACAAATTCTCCATTTTTTCTTATTGCATTCATATTAGCACATTTTTTTTTAATTATGGTTTCTGTCTAAATATTACGCTAGTATGTTTTGAAATGAGGGGTCAATGTTAATAATAGTCTGTTTGGTATGGTTTAAAAGTAATTTTTTAGAAGATTTTGATAAAAGTGGATAAAACGTGTGATTGAAAAGTTGATAAAACGTGTGAGTTCCATAAAATATATGGTGAAAATGAATTTGAAAAAAAACTTGGCTAAACATGCTCTAAGATTTTTTAAACTCTCTTATACATGAATTTTAGACAGAAATCGTAATAAAAAACAATATGTACAAATTAATGGAGGGTTGATAATAAGAATGTGAAGGAAACAAATTTGGAACATAAATGTGATAATAGCATATGTTAAAAGCTTTTAATATAATTAAAAAATAGTAACAATATAACTACTATAAAAAGTACAGAAACCTCCATTTTTTCTACTACCCATTACTCTTGCCAACCCACCTCTCATTAGCTTCCAATTCAAGTGTTTTTATGTCCCACCCCTCCACGGCTCCACTCATCTTATTTCTCTCTCTCCCAATCCCACGTGGACTTTCGTAGCTAGATGTGACAAAATGAACCGGTTTGACGAGAGAGCCCATATAACCCTCATTTTGAACCGATCTCTGATCCAATAAAAATCAAACTTATTTAGTTTGGTACAATTAACCCATCGAACCAATCAAACTAATTTCATGCTGGCTTGATAAAAATCTTAGCTTAAATCCTTCATTCCCACCAATCCCCACCCTAACGAAATCTACAATAATTGAAAGGAATTTCTTCCCCAGGATTTCGGCACAGTTGCCGTAACTGAAAACTAAGGGGGATTTCCCATCCCCAACGACCAGGAGAGAGAAATCTTCCATACCATTTGATTTGTTGACTGTTGGCGAAAAAGATGAAATCTTTTTTTTTTCTTATTATAAAAAAAAAGTTATAAATTTAAATCAGATGGGCACAGTGGCCCAAAATCGAGTTAAGGCCAGCTCAACCTTAGTTTTTGTATGGTTCATTTTGTTCTGGTTAGAGTTGAGTCAAATGGTCCATTTGCCAACTCCACTCGTACAGTCGTACCTCTTTCCTCCCACTGATCTACTCTCACATGGGATAACCATAAGGATTAATAGAGGGGTCAATATTTTATCTTTTTATTTTTTTTATTCTAATTCATGTAAAAAAGTATAACAGTCTTACAGCAGTCTATTAACTTTTCAAATATTGATAGAAACACGTGTAAACTTAAAAAGGATTATGAGGCTTTGACACGCGACTTATTAGAGGGCCTAGCAACTTCTCAAAATGTGCACTTAAATAATTTTTAAACAACATATTTTATCAATTTTTATTAAAAACTATAAAACATTTAAAAAACTCAAAAATCTAATTTTCAACTACACCAAACTGTCACATAATTTGAACAATTGACTTACCTGTAAAAAAAAAAAATTGAAACTCATTTCTCTTATTGGGCAAATTAAGGCTATACTCCCCAACCTTTAAGTCAATGTAGTTTTAGTTCTCCAACTTTTAAAAATGAGTTATTGTATTGTTTACCTATTTAAATAGGTGAATATGACTCCCTATGTCACAAAAAATGTGAATTTAGGTCTATTTGAGAGTTTTTTTTTCCACATCTTTTGATTGATTTTTAGAAAAATTAGAAAAATCAACGCTTGTTAGTTTTTTGGGATGCTGGTTTTGTGTAGTTTAAAAATCATTCAAAACCAGTGTAGTATAGGTATATTTCTCAATGACTCAACTCCAAAATCGATAGTTTTTGACAATATTTTAATTTTTATTTCAATTTTATCTTTTTAAAATAATTATTTCTAAATATACCCTAAACTTAAAATGGGTTAATTTCACTTGCGATCACTGAAATTTTTAACAAAATTACAAAACGGTCACTGAAGTTATAAAGTCTTAGTGTCGGTCATTGAAGTATACTAAGATGTTGGTCGACGGTTACTCTGTTAAATATTCAGCTTGAATTAATGGCATGTCACCATTATGTGTTCACGTGTCACACAATTGGTCGACGTTTTACCAAAATTGACGTCACGTGAATTTAATGTACTGATAACAATAAATTCAGACAACAAAAGAAGCACACAAAACATAAGGTCCTAACTCCAATTTCTGGACAATATCTAAATTAGATCCTCAACCATTTGCACACCCCAATTCGCTGAAACCTAAATACATGTTTTATTCTTCATATTATTTCTAAACCAACATTTTGCATCTTTTCTCCAAACAATAATTTTTATGTGCTATTAAATTATTTTTTAATATTTTTTATAGTAGAATATATATTTTTATTTTAGGAAATTGGTGCAAATGGTTCATAACGTATGCCATTAGTACGCAAATGGTCCTCACATTTTATTTTTGGCATAATGGTCCCTAACCTATCCATTTATGTGCGCAATTGGTTATTTTTTATGGATTCCGTTAAAAACCCATCATTTAGGTGTGCAAATGGTCCCTTTCATTTTTTTGCCTTTATTAGTGAGGGTAAAATTATCAAATTACATTTTTTTTTCTTTATTTCAATTGGTGCAAATGGTTACTAACTTTAGTTTTAATTAAAGAAATTTACAATTAGATTCCTAACCTTTGCAAAAAATGCAAATGAGTCCGATAGTTTTATTTATTTTTATACAAAATTAAAGAAATTTAACGAGTTTTTTTTTATTAACACTTTATTGACCAAATTGATAATATACTAAATTGTTTTGTATATTTTATGATAGATTATAAAGTAACTAAAATTTAAGTTCATAATTATTAATTAAAATGCAAATAAAATTATTATTTTTATTATTAAGTAATTACATTATTTATAATTTAAACTTTTATTTTATCGTTGTAACAAAAAAACTATCATAAACTTGATGAAAATTAATTTTCATTAGTATTTTTATGTTAAATAAAAATATAATAAGATTTGTTCAATGTCACAAAATTATATACGTCATTTTGTATTTATTTAATTTAATTTTTATTCAAGTGTTTCATATCACATAATAATTACATTTATTTAGTGTGTGTTTGATTTGATTAAAATCAATTTTTTTGTAAAAGTTGATAAAATATGTGGTTGAAAACTTGTAAAAACTTGTAGGTCCATGAAATTTAGGTTAAAATTAATTGTTGACTTTGATTTTAGCTTTTTAACAAAATTAAAAGTGAAAACAAACACTCTTAAAATACAATAATTTTATATTTTTCTCTTATGACCCATTTGCACATTTTATAAAAGTTAGGAATCTAAATACAAATTTCTCTAATTAAAACTAATGACATATTTATTTTTTCCAACAAATAAGAACCAATTGTGCACCAAAACACATAGTTTATGAATTAATGTGCTAAAAAAATAAACGTTAGAGATTATTTTCGCACTGAAGACAAAAGTTAGAGACTATTTGTGCCAAATTCTCCTACTAAAATACACTCAAAAATCGACTCAAATAAATTCTCAAAATCGATATTTTTTAAAAAACCCCATAAACAAACCCCGAAACTCCCAAACATGACCTAAGGAATTATTTCAAAACGGGACAGGACGAAAATGAATTTTATAGGAGCAAGAGCCTCGCTTTTTTGAGCCCATCATGTACATCCCTTACAAGGAAAGCTTACATAGCACGCCATATTTGGTATTACCTTTCTAAAATTACACACCAAGCTGGCAAACCATATTCGAATTATTGGGTCCCACAATTCGTCCTAGATATAACAGCGCCACACGATAAGCCATACACCTCAGACCACTAGACCACACCAAATCTTCCCCAACCCGCGCAAATTTGAATTTCCACCGCCCCCCTTTTCACCACTTCTAGAAATTCCAAAATCCATTTATACATACAATGTATATGCAATTATACATACAGAATCTGACAATGAGAAACTAGAGAGAGAAACTACTGATGAAGCGAAAAACCCTAAGGAGGAGCAGTAGGAACAGTAAGAATTGCGGCATAATAATGAAGGGTTCATTAGCAAATCACTTCACGGTTCAGCTAGACCAAGTTTCTCTCAATTTGTCTCTTCAACAAAACTCCTCTCAATTCCAGAATCTTCCCGATTCCGAAGCTAATCCTTCAGCTGCTGAATCTTTGTCTCAGGATATCGATGGCGGTGACAAAGATTTCATCCTCAGTCAAGATTTCTTCTGGTGAAACTTTGAATATTAGTTTTTTATTAGTAAATGGAATAGGGTTGCTCATGTTTTTATATTAATCGGTGTTTGTTTTATTTTTATTTTCAATGCAGTACTCCGGATTATATTACGCCTGAAATGCCGGCTATGCCAATCAATTTAGATTGGAATAAGGTACAACGATGAGCAGGGCTTAGGATTTGGGTAAAATCTCGCACTGGTTCAGAATTTTATGTGCTCAATATATTGGGAATTTCTTTTGTAGGAAAATGTTCAATGTCCCAATTCACCGGAGAAAATTAAAACTGTGAGGAGCAAAAGGCCAAAACTTGGTAGGAGTTTCTGACTGTTGTATTGCATTTGATTACGTTGTATGCTTAATACGCCAAAAGCTTAGATTTTCTAAGGACTCTATACAGCCCATGAGCCCCTTGAAGCGGATACATTTAAAATTTCTTTCATTTGCCTGTTCAATTATTTCAGCAAATATGCTGTAGATATCGACCTTATCTTTTCTTCAACGCTAAAGGCAAAAAGGTTCACATTTTTTGCATATAAAGAGAAAACAGTGAACATCCAGGGGAAAGGGGATAAGGTATTTCAGCACGACCAACTTTTCATTGGGATGTTTGCTGAGGTTTAAAAGTCATTGGAACAGACTTATATCCCTTCAAAAATATCTAAATCTAATGCTGTCACGTCATGAGTTAACTCCCTTCAATTATGATGTTTAGATGAAAAATGAAGTCTAAGTCTAAGTACACACGATTGATATATATCATTTAAGTTAGAAACAGTGTTGATCATAACCCTAAATCTTTCGGACTTTGAACTTGAGAAACTAAAAGCATTGTTTTGAACAGATTTTTATGTAAAAAGTATCTTATGTGTGCATGATGGAGACTAATAAATTCAAATAACTTACAACTATTTATAGAATGCTAAATTTCATCTTCTTCTGGGTTCACATTCCCGATAAATGGGAGGTTTAGGAGTTTAGGTCTCCACTAGACATCTAAGTCATTGTTTTCTTGGATTTATCTTCAATCAGTGCAAACTCCACTTGATAGAGAGACCCATTTCTTATTTTTTGTTTATTCTATTATAGCCCCACATATTCATTTTAAAATCATCATTTTTGTTACACTCATCTTATTGACTTTTTGTCCTTTACGAGCTCAACACTTAGCCCCATCAAGGATCACTCTTCTGATAAATGTTTTGCAAAATTTTTCTTTCAACTCGACAGGTATCTTTTGAGTACATATATTTCATGCAGCACTTCTCGGCTTCTTCATATCGTCCTAATGCAATCTAATCTTGTGCAGTACATCCTATTCAATGTTGTTCCTTATTGATAATTGATCTAAATATAAAACATCAACCTTTGGGACAACATGATCCTCTATTGTGACACCAACATCATATTTATTTCTATTGTGACTAATAGGATGTTCTATATACCATGTTAGTTTTACTCACTCTAAAGTGTTTAGATGTCAAAGTTCTCCTCCAAAGTTTTATTTAAGATTTAACCCCCTTTTAGTTTCATTAACTAAAAGTCTAAAACTATGCAATAAACAAATAGCATAAACCAAGGGGTCTCATCTTGGACATGTCTCGTAAGTTCATTTATGAGAAAATGAAAATATAAGAACTTAGGACGGAATTTTGATACAAGCCAGTACAATAGGGAACTGTATACTAATAGCCCACTAGATCTCAAATTATAGCCATATTTTGGAGCTATTTATGGCTTCCCATATGCGAATTTGCTTCTACAATTAATTTTTTCATTACATAGTGCAGACTTCATGCTTGGTGTCATTGCCTTGTATAAAAGTGCTATAGGTAAATGCTTAGGTTAGCTAGTGTAAGGTTGTGGAATAAATTCTAAGAGAACTACTTTGTGCAAATAATGCCAAGTTTACGTCCCATTATAGACTATCTACAAGCACTCTTGCCAACTACTTTGTACTCAGGTTTTGTGTTTTTTAGCTGCTCTGGGATAATTCTCCTTGCATATTCATTTGTTATGTTTGTTAATATTCTAATTGCAGTGGTCCTGTCACTTTTTTGATGCTATATATTATCATCTCAGAGGATAACATGGTGACCTTCCCTGGATCCAACATTTATGGCCATCAAGAGTTGGTAGAACTTGAAAAAGAAACTCTTGGAACAGATGAGACGAAGACAGAAAAAGTAGTTCAATTGCAGAAGAATCACAGTTATGTTTCACAATCTGCAGTGGCTTTAAGGTGTCGAGTCATGCCTCCTCCTTGTTTGAAGAACCCATACCTTAAGAATGCTTCAGAAATGGATTTAGATCCTTTTGGCAATCAGAGATCAAAATGTGCAGGTGCACATTTTTTTAATCAACTGTTAAGTTTTCAGTTTATGGAAGAATTTAATTGTTTAATTGAAAGCATTTGTTCTGGTTGCTGAGCAATTTTATTATGTTACTATGCAGTTCTTTAAAATGAGTTCACGTGTACACGTTGTCATGAAACCTTTCCACTTTATCTTAGATCCTAACGAACATGTGTTATTGGGATGCAGGTTTTTATCCAGCAGGTGTTGGTGGTGAGGGTCTTTCACGCTACCGGACAGATTTCCATGAAATAGAGGTACTGAGGTACATTAGAGAACTAAGAATTTGGTGCTTTAGATCAAGTATTGGGCACCTTTTTCTTCCATGCTTCATTTTGATTGATTTGAGCCTTCTCCAGCAAATTGGCAGCGGAAACTTCAGTCGTGTTTTCAAAGTTCTGAAAAGACTTGATGGTTGCATGTATGCAGTGAAACATAGCTTGAAGCGATTACATCACGATACGGAAAGGTAGCTTGTTCATTGTTGGACAACTTGTAATTATTGACTCCCTATCTTTTATTCAGCTTGCTTATACATTTATTTTACCAGGTGCAAGGCATTGATGGAAGTTCAAGCTTTGGCATCTTTAGGTTTGTTTGCATACCCATTTTTGCTTGTTCTCCATCTTACAATGGAAAGTAATTGTTCTCAACGTGTCATATTTTTCAGGGACCCATGAGAACATTGTTGGCTACTACTCATCTTGGTTTGAAAATGAGCAACTTTACATCCAAATGGAGCTATGTGATCGCAGCCTTTCTATCAACAAACCCTCTAAATTATCCACAGAGGAAGAAGTTTTAGAAGCAATGCATCAGGTGAATAGTTTTTAAATGCATTACCTGTCCTAAAGTATCGTCAATGGATGTCCTTTTACAGTAAGTAATAATTGCTGCTATACTTCATTGACTCACTCATAATACATTAATACTATTGCCAAATTATTCCTTGCATGGCTGAAGCATTTGATTTTAAGAAACTTTCAATTGCATGTAGCTTGAACCCTTGCCTGCTACAGGAGGTTGTTGAAATGGAGGAGGAGAGTGATGGCATGATATTAATTAATGATTCATAAAGTGGAACAATCTTTTCCAGTTAAACTATTGAGGTGCTTGTCAAAGTTCAAAATTTGCATATTCCACCTTCTAGAAAATTTCAATGCTATAAATCTAGTAATTTAACAACCACCTTCTTTGACATGACCCCAGTAACCAAATGGATTGATCTATTCAATAATGAAGCAAATTAATCAATCTTCACTTTAAATTTCCCAATGAATTGGGCACATGATTATTTCATTGATCTAGAGGCAGGACAAGAACATGCGATGATTTTGTGGATTACATATATCCTTTTTCATTTTTCAATGACTTGACTGGACCACCTCTGTGAATTCATTTAGTTTACCTTCTGATGGCTTAAATGACTCAAGTGAACATGCTACAAGAAATGCCTATTGAAATATTCAGTTTGTAGATGTCATAAATTTTACTTGGTTCCTTTTTAAATCTTTCAAAACTTTGGAATATCAAGTCTGTCTAACTTATGTAATTTTTGCCTAATAAAATTCTCAAATTTGCAGATAGCCAAGGCATTGCAGTTTATACATGAGAAAGGGATAGCACATTTAGATGTCAAGCCAGATAATATTTATATTAAAAATGGAGTTTATAAACTTGGCGATTTTGGTTGTGCAACTCTTCTCGATGGAAGCCTACCAATTGAAGAAGGCGATGCACGCTATATGCCCCAAGAAATCCTGAATGATAAGTATGATCATCTTGACAAAGTTGATATTTTCTCCCTAGGGGCTGCTATCTTTGAGCTAGTCAGAGGGTTGCCCTTGCCTGAATCGGGGCCTCATTTTCTAAATCTTAGAGAAAGAAAACTGCCTCTTCTTCCTGGTCATTCCTTGCCATTTCAGAACTTACTCAAGGTAAATAGTTTTCCTCCACAACATATGCCAACATATTCTGCAATCAGAGGTTTCTGTTAGGTCCTATCCTTTTTACTGAGGCATTTTGAGTTTGTGTTTTCTTTAGCTTCTGTGCATTCTATTAAAACTTGGGGTTTCATTTTAAAAGGTCCACCTTATTAAGTAGTAGTAGTCCAAACCTTTATATACAAGTAAATATTTTGGTATTTAACCTATATGGATTCATCCCTTAACACATTCATTTTGGCATTTTGCGACTCTGGACAAATGTTAAGAAATCATCACTCGAGTAATAGTTGTGTTTATTTTGTATTAGTTTTAAGAAAGACTTGGCTTCATAACTTCTCCATGAGTTTCAAAACTATATGTTTAGTTTAATTGTAACATTTTGTGATAAAATGGTTACCTGGTCTCGAATAGATGATATATTGATTCTCTAAACTAAATATTCGTTTACAATCCGACATGGTATTGATGAAAAGTGCATGTTACATTTTATATAAGAAATGTGCATTGTCTTAACATTTTTGAGCAATGCTCAAAGCATTACCTTTCAATCTTTGGTTAAGGAGCTAAAAAGCCTGTTAGTGGTTAAAACTAGCTTTATTTTAATAAAAAACCCAAGATAGCACATAATCAGTTAGAAAGTAGTTTGTGTTGGTGATAGGACACTTATGGTTTCTTAATCAATACAGGTCATGATGGACCCTGATCCAACTCGACGACCTTCTGCTAAAGAACTACTTGAGAATCCAATTTTTGGCCGACCTCCGAGAACAGCAAGAAGCAAGTAAACTCTTTAGTTTGCAACCGGATTTTGTCAGAAGCTGGAAGCTGCAGTTTCACTAGTATATTGTGGCCATTGCTGAAAGCGAACTACACGGGACGAAATGTGCAGGGAAGGATTCAAAACGAGCTGAATCCATGACTTTTCTCCATTTTCAGCACCAGAATTTTCAAATATACGGTGCTATTTTGCATGCACAAGAAATGGGGAGAAACTATTGTATTTTTGTACTTTTGACTTTTGATAATTCAATCAGGGAAGGACTTTTTGTTGGTGGATTTTGTATAAGTGATTGAAAATGAGAAAATCGAAAATAGAAGATGAAATGTAAGTCGAGGCAAGTGTTGAATACTTTGTTCTTAAGTCGAATTTGTCCTGCAATGGTGCTTACGGTTTATGGCAATCAATTTCTATACAACGACTTGTACTTGTGTTTGTAGTACATCAAAAAACACAAGTACAACGAACCAAAATTGGTTTTGTACTCTAAAGGATGAAATGAAATGAAAAAATTAGAATTTCATGCAACAAATACAATAATTTTGGTTCAAGATATGAATCTAGAGTTTAGTGTGTTTGCATATGTTTTTGTATGTTAAAGGACGTTCAGAGGGTTTTATTTAATGTTGATGAAGTGTTGGGAACGAAAAGGTGTGGAGTTAAATCGTACAACACTTTAAAAGGATATGTCTGTTCGGGCTTATACCCATACGATTGCATGGTTTTAACATGCTGCGATCGTTAGGTACACTTTTGAAAACAGAATTTAATCCAGGCTAACCATGCGATCGAATGGCTTTGTCTCCTGCGATTGCATGATAGGACTAAAAACATTCTGCTTAAAATTTAGGCAAGATACGATCGCATTGTAAAATATCCATGTGATCGCATGGTCAAAAATTAACCCGATTTTGTCATTTTTTGTAATTTCTCATTCATTTGATATTGGTTTCGAGATGTCGAATATACCCTGTAATAGGTCAAACCCTGTTTTCCTGAAGCGGCGAAGTGGCAAACTATTTTGTCTAAACGGATTGGGTTGGGTCTGTATATTTTGACCAATTTGACACGAAGTCACTTTAGTTGTTTTTTAAACACTTAGTCAATTTCTCGAACTCTTAAACCAATTTCCAACACTTTTAAGTTAGTTATCACTCATGTTAAACTGAGCTAGGTTGCCCAGGCCAGGCTTGGCTCATTGAAGACTAGTGCCAGTTCAGCCGGCCTGTTACAAGCCAAGCAGTGGACTGGTATGCCTTTGTCGTGCACTTTAATTTTTAATTTCTATTTTTCTATTTTTTTTTTTTGGCTGAAACAATTGAGAGCGTTCCCCCAAAGAATAAAAATTTTCGTGTCGGATTGTTTGATCTAAGGGTGGGCATGTGTTGGGTTGGTTCGATTTTGGGCCCAAACCGAAACCGAACCGCCCAATTCGATTTGGCTATTAACTGAAACCGAACCAAACCGCCTCGTTGGATAAAACCGATCCAAACCGAACCGACCAATCTTGGTTCGGTTCGGTTTGGATTAGGCAGTTTGGGCTTGTATTTGTATTCTCGGGAAAAAAAACTCCCATTTCAAATTTGTTGATGGGGTTCCGCCGGTAGTTTGAGTGTCTTGATCTACCTCTATATTTGTATCTACCAATACACAATACGAATTTCAAATTACATAAACAAACAATTTCAGCAGGCACAACACTTAATCAAAATTATTCAACTTCATATGGATTGGATTAATACTTCTTAACAAAATGAAAATTCATCCCTTCAAATTGAGAAATTGTAACAACAACGAGCTGATGATAGAGAAATTATGGGTCGAAGATGGAGGCAAATCAAAATGAAGAACCCTAGGTCTTTGAATTGGGGTTTGGAGCTTAGACAAAAAATAGCAACCAGCGTCGCCATCACCTTCAGAGAGAGATTAACGGACTGAAGCTGATGAAGCATCAGCTAGCAGCGAGCACTTCACAATTCGCAGTCACTTCGCTTTAATACTATGAAGTATGAATTGACATTGATGAAGATAGTAGAAATAATGAAATGGAAAATGAAAACTACGCAGTCAATGAGAAGGAGATGATGAAATGGAGAAGAAAACGAGGATTTCGGCTGTGATTAAATCTAGGGTGGACACTGTTATTTGGAGAATTGGATATGTGGACATACTGATACGTGAAATGGATTGGGCTGGGTTGTTGGATTGGGCCACTTGGGTTGAATTTCATGTGTGTTTTTCTCGGTTCGGTTTTTCAGTGGTTTGGTTTGGTTTATTTGCTACAAACCGAAACCAAACCAACCCGAATATATTATTAACTTAGTAAACCAAACCAAACCAAACCAAACCGCACCGCCAATGTGTGAAAAACTCGAACCAAACCGACCTGATTCGGTTCGGTTCGATCGGTTTGAGCGGTTTGGCAATTTGAATGCCCACCCCTAGTTCGATCTAGTTTAACATTAGTCTTTCTCTATGCAACTCTCACACATTCACGTGCACATCTACGCCAAAACACTAGGACCCCCCCACTACAAAAAAAAAAAGAATTAACAACTATTTTTTTAACGACCAAATAAATATGGTCGTTACAAATGTTTATCAACGACCATAATAAATATTTAGTCGTAAATAGTGTGTCACAAACTATTATATTTTGGGTTAGTTGGAAATAAGCTTTAACGACCATGACATTAGTTGTAAAGTTGGTAATCTACGTCCAATGTAAAGTTGGTCGTTGTATGTGTGGCGCCAAAATATTGAAACCCGCCAAAACAACCAACGACTAAAACAATATATTTGACGACTGAATAATTTGTTGTATTTAGAATAAATTAACGACAATCTTATTTCAGTCGTTAAAATTGATAAAAAATTACAACTAATATTAGATGGTCGTTAAAAAGAATATTTGGCAACCATATTAGATGGTTGTTAAAAATATTATTCAGAACCAATAAACTTGGTCATTAAAAACCGTTTTCAACAACCAAATGACATGCTTGGTTGTTGACAATGAATCAAATACAATCAAATTTTGAGTTAGCTAAAAATATGTTGTAACGACCAAAGTATTAGTTGTTAATCATATATTTCTTGTAGTGGCCAAAATGCGAATTAACTACTAATTTTTTGACGACCAAATAAATATGGTTGTTACAAAATATTTATCAACGACTAAAATAAATCGTTAGTCGTAAATAGTGAAGCACAAACAATTGTATATTGAGTAAGTTGGAGATAAGCTTTAACAACCACATCATTAGTTGTAAATATTTTATGTTCTACGACCAAGTTAAAGTTGGTCGTTGTATGTGTGGTGCCAAAACAATCAACGACTAAACAATATATGTGACGATCGAATAATTGGTTGTAGTTAGAATAAATGAACGACCATCTTATTTTTGTCGTTAAAAGTAATAAAAAATTACAACCAATACTTTTGGTCTTTAAAAAGAATATTTGTCAATCATATTAGATGGTTGTTAAAAAGATACTATTCACAACTAATAAATTTCATCATTAAAAATCGTTTTTAACAACTAAATGATATGCTTGGTTGTTAACAATAAATCATATACAATCGAATTGAGTTATTTAATATATATATATATATATATATATATACAATTGAGGGGGGGGGGGTGCGATAAGAGAGACTCAGCCACTGGCGTAGAAGGGTCTTTCTTAAAGTTAGTCTGCAGAGTTGGCAAGGTTAGCAGAGGTCTTTTTTAATCTGCATAATGCGGAAGTCTAAATTGTCTAAAATTTCTTTAATTTTTAAATAATAGTTAAAAAATTGACTATGTTGATTAATTTCTTTTTCTTCTAAAATTATTTCTATTTCTTTAATTCTTTGTACTAAAAAAGTTATATCTTTATTTTGTTCTATTATAGTTCTTTCAAGTAAATAAGAGTTTACTTCTGGAAATTTTCTAAATTTTAAATCTAATAATTTAAAATTAATTCCTATTCTATTCCTTGCAAGTTCTAATTCTTTTTTATGTCTTTTTAACAGGGTACTAAATTCTTTAAGAATTTTTGGAGGTAGTCTAATATAAATATTACTTGCTAAAGTTGGTTCTGATGTAGAGGCTTTGTCTGGTAAGTTCATAAAATTTTTGTTTTCAAATTTTTGTATATCCTACTCTTACTTCCCTTTTCATAAATTCTTTTAAATGTTCTTAACAAATCTCCTTTTTTTTTTTTTTTTTTTTTTTTTTTTTTTTAACGGAAATATAAATACCAAAACAAATATCACCACCTAAGACATGTTAACTTGAACTCGATTCCTTTCATTAAGGTTACCACCGGCACTCCCTTAATAAATTTCTAAATCAATTGATTCCTTTTCCCCAACATCTAAAGGACATCTAAGGCTCACTCCTACTACAATCCTTACTTATTTGGGTCACTCGGGATTAACTTAGAAACAAGATGGCTTCTAAAAATCAAGTTATGCTTTTATAACATGCATAGGATGAAATGATGATAAAACTAATATCAACAAAACATTTTAACAAAATGTTAAAAATAACTTCATAAAAATTACAATAATGTAAACATTTTTGGAGATCATCAATACATAAAAGAAAATACTACTAAGATTTCCTTTCTAAAATCCCAAATCTAATGAAAACTTTAAATTACAAAGTTATGAACATATACTGAATACAAGCTTTCTAATTTGGATTGAGAATTTTGCTTATATAAGAGGTTTTTTTTTTTGAGAGAGCGGTATTGAGTTTTTGAACTATGTGTTTTTTTTTACCATGCTCATTTCAAATGAAAACTTCCCTTATATAATAAAATTCTTGGGAGCAAAAAGCAGCCTAAAGCAAATCTAAAAGATAAGCATCTAAACTTTCTGTCTAATCTTCTTTTTCAATTGGCACGCTGCTTTCCGAGAAACATCCGCCAAGTCTTGAATTGAGAAATCTTCCGAAAATTAAGCCACCGTCTGCTGTCTCTTTTCAAAAGTCTACGATATCATGTCCGAAAGCATCTTTGAAAAATTTCTTCCGACAAAACTTTTTCATCTCGATTGAAATTGCCTTCTTCGTAAATTCAAATGGGAACAGCTTTCTTTTGTCTTTTTCTGTACCGCCTTTTTTTCTCGCAAATTTCTTGAATGATTGCAAGATCTTTGGCAAAAATTTCAATGTCTCTGTATTCTTCTTCTTCCTTCTTTCTTGAATTTTCAAAAGTTTTCTCGATCTTATCTTGGAAAAATCATGCGCACAAAAATGAATTACGAATTGTCGCCTCTTCAAGGGAATCTCAAAAATCAGTAACTTTTTTTGTTCTATGTATCAAGATTGTGTTCTCATTTAGGGAAAATGACATTCCAGTCTCGAATTATCACAACCTATTCTTTCATTTTCTCCTCTAAAATTACCGTCTTACAATTCTCCGATTTCTCCGGTTCGGATTCGAACACCTTGAATTTCTTTTTCTTTGCTACTTGCTTTCTTTGTAACAATTTTTTCTAAGACTTTTTCTATTTTTTTTCTTCAAGATTTTTCTCTTCTTTCTTTTTACTTTTATTCTTTTTTGAAACAATTCTTCTTTTCAAAATTTTTTCATTCTTTTGATACTTTTCTATTTGGGAAAGAAGTCTTTCTACAGAAATAAAACTGTCATTTGGGTCTTGGCTATCTTGAAGGATCTCTTTTCCTTTGGAAATCTGGGTGTTTTGGGTTTCTGAACTTTGAATCTGGGTTAAATGTTCTGGGCTTTGAGATGGGCTTGCAGAATAATTAACTAATAAATCAAACTTTTTGCCACTGGGCTGGCCAAGTAAATCCCAGTTTGGGTTTGTTCTAAAGGAGTAGGGAAATCAACAGTTCCCTGAGTCTGTTGAACTTTGGGCAAGTCCACGTACCATCAACGGGTTTTGATGAGTCTTTACCGGTTCTGGTTTGAACCTGGACTAGCTACTTGACTTAACCGGCTCAAGAGTACCTTTTGGATAGATCATCTTCAAGTTCACAACTTCTTTTTCTAATGAAGCAATTTTCTTTTGTAAAGAAATTCTTTCTAAAATTAATGCTTCATTTGATTCATTCAAAATTTTAAAATTCTTTTGCATACACTCGCAGTGAGTGCAAAAAATCTTTTTGTCTTTACTAGGGGAGAAGTCTAATGGTGCATCTTGAAAATTTCTTAATGAAGGAGAAATAAAGAAATTTAATCCTATGAGATGTCTGGCACAATCTAACGCTTCTTGAAAACTAGTAAAGCCTTTAAAAAGAGGGTCTTTAAAATTACTAATGTTTTCAACTACTTCTATCCAGGTGTGGAAAATTCCTGGTGTCTTTCCTTTGATGACTACATAAAATTTAAACTTATTTTTATTCTGATTAAAGAATTCTGACAATGCATTCATGCATGCAAGGAAATATTTCTGGTCTTTTGGATTCTTATTATAAGAGATCCATAAATTGTCTAAAATGCATTTCTCTTCTTTTGATAAAGAAATATGTGGAAAAACTTTGAAAGAAATATTACTTGTAGGAAAGCATATAAGTTCTTGATTACCAATCTAAGCTTGTCTTGGTAAAAAGTCTGCTTACGACTAGATGAAGTCTCAAGTAAAGCGTAAGAAAGCAAAGGAATTCCACAGGCGGGATTCCCGGGTCTCAAAGGAGGTCTCGACATCTCAGAATAAACATAAAATAATTAGATCAAAAATCTTTTGAAATAATCATTCAACTTAAAATGTCTCACGCCTTTATTATCTATTCCTTTAATATGTTCAAAGTCTATACTAATTCTGTATTTGTAATTCTATCTACAAAATTTAGCCATCTTCTTCTACTACTTTTCTTTGAATCTAATTTAAGCTTATTATAAAGAAACAATTGTCACAAGAATCGGTTCTAATTAAAATTTCTTTTCTAGAAATTATAAACAACTCAAAGCTATCTAAAGCATAATTAATTGCAAGCAATTCTACATCTATACTACTTAAGTTACCTTTTTCTTTATAGCTACCGCTATTATACCTACAAATTCTTTCTGTACTTTTATCTGCGTACTTATTAGGTTTACATAAAAGTATGGCTCCCCATCCTAAAATACTACCGTCTGTTTCTATAATTAAGAAATCTGTGTCAAGGGGCATTGCTAATTCTGGCAAACTTTTAATTCTATTCTTAATTTCTTGGACTAATTTAACATTTTCTAGATTAAAATGTCTTTGTCCTGTAGGAGAAGTCTTAGAGTATAAGGGTCCTGCTATTTTTCCTAAATCTTTAATAAAGGGTCTAGCATAATTTACCAATCCTAAGAATTTTTGAATTTGCTTTAAGTCTTCTAGCTTATCTGGAAACTCTAATGCTTTCTGTGCTATGTGTGGCTGTAAGGAAATCTTTCCTTGTCCTATATTGACTCCTAAGAAATCTATAAATTCTTTAAAAAGAACCATCTTTTTCTTGCTAATTATTAATCCATGATTAATAAATTCTGAAAATATAATTTGCAAGTGTCCTCTATGTTCTCTCCTATTTTTACTGAAAACTAAGATATCATCTATGTATGTTACTACAAACTTACTATGCTTATTGAAAATACTATCCATCTTTCTTTGAAAAATGCCTGGGGCGTTCTTTAATCCAAACGGCATGACTAACCATTCAAAGTGTCCTTCTGGACATGTGAATGCTGTCCATTCTATACTATCAGGATGCATCTTGACTTGCCAAAATCCTGACTTAAGATCAAACTTACTAAAAATCTTACAGTTCTGAATTCTATTAATAAGAACGGTCTTATCTGGCAATCTATATGCATCATCTATGGTATTATCATTAAGTCTTTTGTAATTAAATACCATCCTACTTTTACCTCTTACTATCTCTCGAATGTTTTCTTACAATAAAAGCGGTGATCTATGGGACTCCATCGATTTTCTAATTACTCCTAACTTAAGTAAGTCTTGAGTATGCATCTTAAAGTCTTCTAGATCTAAATTGCTGCTTCTATATTCTTACATCTAATTATGTATTCGGGTTCTTAATCTTAATCTCACATGTTACCTTGTCTTTTTCCCAAGATTTTTTAAAACATTCTCTCCTAAAATTTCCATCTTTTCTAACTTAGAAATTAAACTTTCTATATCACCTGCTCATTATGAGAGTAAAATAAATCTTTTCATTATCTAAAAATTCTATTGGGTCAAAATCAGATTCTTCTAAATTATTGAATTCATTTTCTAATTCATCCTCTTCTAAAATCTGATTTTCTATATGTTCTACTAATTGACACTCTCTTTCTAATTTACAGGGACATTCTTTCTTACTACTACTACCACCACGCTTCTCTGAGCACTCTGATGGAAAATAAATAGTCTGTGCAGGGCTAAATAATGTATGTTTCTGAAAATGTATGAAGTCTTTACTAATTGTAATACTACCATTGTCTTTTGATAAAAAACTTAATCCTAAGATAAAGTCTGAGTCTTTAAGATTTAACGGTCTAACCCATGTTGAATCTTTTGGTAATGTATATTCTATACTTAGTCCGCAATTAGTTTCAAAACTAATCTTACTATTAGGTCTTAATAAATCTGTATAAGTATAATGCTTATCGTCCATTTGTTGGGCTTCAATTGGACTTTTAGCCTTTACTAAGTATCTATCTGGAATTAATTTCTTATTAATTATACAATTAGTACAACCAGAGTCTACTAATCCTAAACATTTTATGACATATTCTCCTATTCTAATCTGGCATTTAACTTTAATACTCTTAAGCTTTTCTGAATTACAAACTATCTGAACTAATTCTGGATTTTCTGAAATTGATTCTTTTTGACATGATTCTTCTATAACTATTGCTTTACCTTTATTATTAATTCAGATTAAAGAAATTTTAGACAATTTAGACTTCCGCATCAAGCAGATTAAAAAGACCTCTGCTAACCTTGCCAACTCGCAGACTAACTTTAAGAAAGACCCTTCTACGCCAAATGGTTTGAGTCTCTCTTATCGCACCCCCTCAATTGGTATCGAGCCCTAGATAGTAAGCATAGATAGTAAGAAAAATTTAGACTATTTAAATTTAGAACTCGCACTAATTATAAAAAGTTAAGACTATTGACAATAATATTTTAGGTTGTAATTTAGACTCTTCTCATAAATTACATAGTTTGTTTTCGTAAGACCCTTGTCAAAACCTCATAGTAGATTTAATAATTAATTTATCTAGAAATTTAGATCTAGAAAATAAAAAGAATTTTAAATCTTCGTAATTGGTTTCGGATCTTCTTAAAACAAGAAACTCGAACTTAAAAATATTAAAGAAAGTTTAGATTTAATTAAGAATCAAAATTGCTATTTTAGAAAAGATTTCCAAAGTAGACTTTTCTCAATTAACAAAATTTTAGATTTTAATAAATCTAAAGAAAGCAGTCGAAATAAAAAGATTTTTATTAAAACAGAAGAATCTATTAAAGAATTAAGGAGTTTAATTCTTAGTTAATGAACGAGACTGACATAGTAGATAAAAATTATACTGACGCCTTAGAATTTTGTAATAATTTTCATAAAGAACCCAAAGGTATAACAAAGTTAGATTCACCCAAGTCTTCAGAATCAATTTTAATTAAGCAAAATAATTTTATTATTACTTTATTAATTTCTTTACATAAGAAGATTGATAGTTTAGACAAAACTAAAATAGCAACTTCTTCAAATAATATAGAAAACGATTTAAGAATTTTAACAAATCAATTAGGAAGTTTTAATCTCCAGCCTTCAGGTAAAGAAAAAGTAACTAGAAAATTGCCCAAAGAATTTAAATTTCGTGGATGAGTTTGACCAACTCTTTTTAGGTAGATCTAGAACAATAAGCGAAGAATCTTCTAGACCAAGTACATCTAGTATAGATAGGACTTTGTTAGATAGATCATTAAGAAGAATGTAATGTAATGATCAAAACATAGAAGAAATCTTAGATCCGGATCAAGATTATCAAAGATTTCGCACCCATGGTTTAAGATTACTTAATCCGTAAGTTTTGTATAATAGAGGAATTTTTGAGTCAAGAACCCAGTTCTTTAGACATAATAGACAAGTTCCTATTCAATGCATAGGTAATCAAGTTAGAAAGTTAAATTTAATTTCGAGATGATTCTAGAAAAGAATTGAAAAGAGAAATTATAAATTTATGCATCTAGGATTAATAGTCATAGGAATTAGAGGATTAGCAAGAAAAATTTAGTTTGAAGACTTTAATTACTATATATGATGAAAGATTCAACAATATAGATAAGAGTCAAATAGCCAACATGGAAGTAGATATGAATAGTAACATAGGTATAATTTATTGTAATCCGGACTTTTAATGACTATTAAAGACTTTTCGGATAAGATAAAAATAGGAATCCGCACTAAAGGTTATGAAGACGTAGATAGTGGAGATAACCTATTAGTTCATATAGATTTTTAGGTAGGTGTTCTGTAGCGCTCGAGTAAATATAAAGTTTACATAGATAAAGTAGTAAATTTAATGAGTAGTAAAGGTATAAACATGGTTAAGCCAAAAGAATTTTCTTGGCAGAACAATTAGCGTGATTAGAATGGGACATGGATAAATTCTTAGAACAAAAGACAAGACAACCATTGCCCTACGTAATCTTTAACTTATAAAGATATACATGGTAGAACTAGTTTAAGATTTATTAATTATGATCGAGATAGAAAGGCAAATAGAAGATCTTCAAGAAAATGAATCAAATGAGTGAACCTTTCATAGATAATGTCCATATAGAATTAATAGGAGAAGATATAGATAGAATTATCTTTCCTAAAGAATTAGGAATGGACCTTAATAAACAAGAACTCCTTAAACTAGAAGATCAAATGTTTTTAAATAGACAAATTCAAGAGAATGAGTATTTATATTATGATTCAGAAAAGAACATAAGACTAGGAACTACTCAGGAAGATTTTAAAGAAGAACTTAATGATAATATTTCAGAAATAAGCTGTGAGAAGAATTTTATGGATACTCAGACTTATAGAACCATAGACGATACCCCTTTTGATAAGACAGTTAAACATGAACCTTTTACATACGGACCAGGATTTCCTCCCAGAGGATCATATAGTAAATATGAAGAAATTCCACAAGACTCTAGATATGTAGCAAAAGGTAGTGAAAGACCTTTAGAGAATAAGATAGAATTCCAATCTGCTGCAAAAGCGCAAATCTTAAATTTGACCGCTCATGATCCGCAGATATGGACAAATGTAATTGAGGTATGGAAGAATACTATAATAGGTCATTACATTAGAAGTTTCCAAGACATGGAACCCATAGACATGTATAGATATTTAGAGACGTTTTTAGGAGAAAGTACAAAGGCTATGTGGGAAGCCTATAAGCGAGATAAGAAAAAAGAATTTGAACAGTTAGTTGCCTTAGGAAGTAATCCTTATAATTTTGTTAATAAGATTCAAGTACTTATTACAGGATCAGACCCTAATTCGTGCCGGATGAGTGTACAAAGAAAAGCAATGAGAGATTTAGAACAACTTAGTTTATATAAATGGACTAAGGGTAAGTATGTTAAGCGAGTTTTTAAATGAATACCATTATTTAGTTTCAATTTCGTAATACATTTAATCAAGAATTAGGATGTGTTATTTCATAAGTTGCCGAGCCCATTAGGATTAGAAATCACGATAAAATGGAATGAATTAACCTCGGTTAAAGAATTTCCGATAAAAAGTGGAGCATAGGACATAGAATTCAACATGTAATCGATGCTTAGAAGAGAAATGTGTAACATTACAAATTCGAAAACAACTTAAAAAGATGTACTATAAGTTTTGTAAAGATATTTTTACTCCTCGGACTTATGGTACTTCAAAACTCATAAAGAAAAATATAGGAAGGATAAGAAAGTTAAAAGAAGACCTTTTAAGAAAAGATACTTTCTTAGAAAATCTAATAAGAGAAAGCCTTATTTAGATGAGAACAAACATGTTAGAAAGTTTAAACCAGATAGAACTTATAGAAATAAGCTTAGTTGTTTTGTGTGCAATAGTAATGAACATTTAGCAAAGACATGTCCTAAAAGACTTAATAGCTATGATAAGAAGAGTACTTTAATAGAATGTACTAATGAAGATCTTATCCAATTAGATGAATATATTTCAGACAATGAATCTATTTATAGTATAGTTTCTATAGAAGATAATGTAGAAATTCAAGAAAATTCAGACTACGAAGTTTTAGATGAATTCTCGAATTTTAGAATTAGTGAAGATTCAGAATCTGAAGAAGAATTAGATTTCGTACAGACTTCATTAGATGAATGTAATCATAATTGGTTAAAAAGAACAGTCTTATGATAGTACAAAGATGTTTCATTTGTAACCCAGATCCAAACTAGAAAGCTTAGAGCTAAGTGTATAGATTGTTATAAAGAAGCTCAGATTAAATGTTTAGAAGAAAACAATTTAATTGAGAAAGAAGACTTTAAGCCGAAAATTACAATAGAACAAATTGAGATTTCGTAAATTAGAATTCTTAGAAGAAGAATTGAAAATGTAGAAGACATGCGAAATTATTAATTCGTAGATTAGAAATCTTAGAATGTAATAATAAAGGTAAAGCAATAGTTATAGAAGAATCATGTCAAAAGAATCAATTTCGGAAAATCCGAATTAGTTCGGATAGTTTGTAATTCGTAAAAGCTTAAGAGTATTAAAGTTAAATGCCGATTAGAATAGGAGAATATGTCATAAAATGTTTAGGATTAGTAGACTCGGTTGTACTAATTGTATAATTAATAAGAAATTAATTCCGAGATAGATACTTAGTAAAGGCTAAAAGTCCAATTGAAGCCCAACAAATGGACTGATAAGCATTATACTTATACTGATTTATTAAGACCTAATAGTAAGATTAGTTTTGAAACTAATTATGGACTAAGTATAGAATATACATTACCAAAAGATTCAACATGGGTTAGACCGTTAAATCTTAAAGACTCGAGACTTTATCTTAGGATTAAGTTTTTATTAAAAGACAATGGTAGTATTACAATTAGTAAAGACTTCATACATTTTCGTAAACATACATTATTTAGCCCTCACACATACTATTCACCAACTGGCGTAGAAGGGTCTTTCTTAAAGTTAGTCTGCAGAGTTGGCAAGGTTAGCAGAGGTCTTTTTAATCGCTTGATGCGGAAGTCTAAATTGTCTAAAATTTCTTTAATTTTTAAATAATAGTTAAAAAATGACTATGTTGATTAATTTCTTTTTCTTCTAAAATTATTTCTATTTCTTTAATTCTTTGTACTAAAAAGTTATATCTTTATTTTGTTCTATTATAGTTCTTTCAAGTAAATAAGAGTTTACTGAAAATTTCTAAATTTTAAATCTAATAATTTAAAATTAATTCCTATTCTATTTCTTGCAAGTTCTAATTCTTTTTTATGTCTTTTTAACAGGGTACTAAATTCTTTAAGAATTTTTGGAGGTAGTCTAATATAAATATTACTTGCTAAAGTTGGTTCTGATGTAGAGGCTTTGTCTGGTAAGTTCATAAAATTTTTTGTTTTTCAAATTTTTGTATATCCTACTCGGTACTTCCCTTTTCATAAATTCTTTTAAATGTTCTTAACAAATCTCCTTTTTTTTTTTTTTTTTTTTTTTTTTTTTAACGAAAATATAAATACCAAAAACAAATATCACCACCTAAGACATGTTAACTTGAACCTGATTCCTTTCATTAAGGTTACCACTGGCACTCCCTTAATAAATTTCTAAATCAATTGATTCCTTTTCCCCAACATCTAAAGGACATCTAAGGCTCACTCCGGCCTACAATCCTTACTTATTTGGGTCACTCAGGATTAACTTAGAAACAGTATGGCTTCTAAAAATCAAGTTATGCTTTTATAACATGCATAGGATGAAATGATGATAAAACGAATATCAACAAAATATTTTAACAAAATGTTAAAAATAACTTCATAAAAATTACAATAATGTAAACATTTTTGGAGATCATCAATACATAAAAGAAAATACTACTAAGGATTTCCTTTGGAAAATCCCGAAATCTAATGAAAAACTTTAAATTACAAAGTTATGAACATATACACGAATACAAGCTTTCTAATTTGGATTGAGAATTTTGCTTATATAAGAGGTTTTTTTTTTTTTTTTGAGAGCGGTATCGAGTTTTTGAACTATGTGTTTTTTGACCATGCTCATTTCAAATGAAAACTTCTCCTTATATAATAAAATTCTTGGGAGCAAAACAGTCTAAAGTAAATCTAAAAGATAAGCATCTAAACTTTCATCAAATCTTCTTTTTTCAATTGTACACGCGTTTCCGAGAAACATCCGCCAAGTCTTGAATTGAGAAATCTTACAAAATTAAGCCATTGTCTGCTGTCTCTTTTCAAAAGTCTACAAGATCATGTCTACGAGCATCTTTGAAAAATTTCTTCCGACAAAACTTTTTCATCGATTGAAATTGCCTTCTTCGTAAATTCAAAAGGGAACAGTTTCTTTTGTCTTTTTTCATGCGGTTTTTTTTCGGCAAATTTCTTGAATGATTGCGACATCTTTGGCAAAAATTTCAATGTCTCTGTACAGCTTCTTCTTACGGCTTCTTGAATTTTCAAAAGTTTTCTCGATCTTATCTTGGAAAATCATACCATGCTGCACAAAATGAATTACGAATTGTCGTCTTCAAGGGAATCAAAAATCAGTAACTTTCTTTGTTCTATGTATCAAGATTGTGTTCTGCTGTAGGGGAAAATGACATTCCCGAGTCTGAATTATCACAACCTATTCTTTCATTTTCTCCTCTAAAATTACTGTCTTCTGAATTCTCTGATTTCTCTGGTTCTGGATTCGAACATCGAATTTCTTTTTCTTTGCTACTTGCTTTCTTTGTAACAATTTTTCTAAGACTTTTCTATTTTTTCTTCAAGATTTTCTCTTCTTTCTTTTACTTTTATTCTTTTTGAAACAATTCTTCTTTTCAAAATTTTTTCATTCTTTTGATACTTTTCTATTTGGGAAAGAAGTCTTTCTACAGAAATAAAACTGTCATTTGGGTCTTGGCTATCTTGAAGGATCTCTTTTCCTTTGGAAATCTGGGTGTTTTGGGTTTCGAACCTTGAATCTGGGTTAAATGTTGCGGGCTTTGAGATGGGCTTGCGAATAATTAACTAATAAATCAAACTTTTTGCCCACTGGGGTGGCCAAGTAAATCCAGCTTTTGGGTTTGTTCTAAAGGAGTAGGAAATCAGCAGTTCCACAGTCTGCTGAACTTTGGGCAAGTCCACACCATCAACGGGTTTGATGAGTCTTTACCGATTCTACCGTTTGAACCGGACTAGCTACTGACTTAACTGGCTCAGTAGTACCTTTTGGATAGATCATCTTCAAGTTCACAACTTCTTTTTCTAATGAAGCAATTTTCTTTTGTAAAGAAATTCTTTCTAAAATTAATGCTTCATTTGATTCATTCAAAATTTTAAAATTCTTTTGCATACACTCGCGGTGAGTGCAAAAAATCTTTTGTCTTTACTAGGGAGAGAAGTCTAATGGTGCATTTGAAAATTTCTTAATGAAGGAGAAATAAAGAAATTTAATCCTATGAGATGTCTGCACAATCTAACGCTTCTTGAAAACTAGTAAAGCCTTTAAAAAGAGGTCTTTAAAATTACTAATGTTTTCAACTACTTCTATCCAGGTGTGGAAAATTCCTGGTGTCTTTCCTTTGATGACTACATAAAATTTAAACTTATTTTTATTCTGATTAAAGAATTCTGACAATGCATTCATGCATGCAAGGAAATATTTCTGGTCTTTTGGATTCTTATTATAAGAGATCCATAAATTGTCTAAAATACATTTCTCTTCTTTTGATAAAGAAATATGTGGAAAAACTTTGAAAGAAATATTACTTGTAGGAAAGCATATAAGTTCTTGATTACCGAATCTAAGCTTGTCTTGGTAAAAAAGTCTGTTCTGACTAGATGAAGTCTGAAGTAAAGCAGAAGAAGCAAAGGAATTCCCTGGCGGGATTCCTGGTATCAAAGGAGGTCTGGACATCTGTAAATAAACATAAAATAATTAGATCAAAAATCTTTTGAAATAATCATTCTACTTAAAATGTCTGCTGCCTCATTATCTATTCCTTTAATATGTTCAAAGTCTATACTAATTCCTGTATTTGTAATTCTATCTACAAAATTTAGCCATCTTCTTCTACTACTTTTCTTTGAATCTAATTTAAGCTTATTATAAAAGAAACAATTCTTTGCATAATCGCTTCTAATTAAAATTTCTTTTCTAGAAATTATAAACAACTCAAAAACTATCTAAAGCATAATTAATTGCAAGCAATTACGCATCTAAACTACTTAAGTTACCTTTTTCTTTATAGCTACCGCTATTATACCTACAAATTCTTTCTGTACTTTTATCTGCGTACTTATTAGGTTTACATAAAAGTATGGCTCCCCATCCTAAAATACTACCGTCTTTCTATAATTAAGAAATCATGTCAAGGGGCATTGCTAATTCGCAAACTTTTAATTCTATTCTTAATTTCTTGGACTAATTTAACATCTTCTAGATTAAAATGTCTTTGTCTGTAGGAGAAGTCTTAGAGTATAAGGGTCCCGCTATTTTTCCTAAATCTTTAATAAAGGGTCTAGCATAATTTACCAATCCTAAGAATTTTTGAATTTGCTTTAAGTCTTCTAGCTTATCCGAAACTCTAATGCTTTCTCATGCTATGTGTGGTCAGTAAGAAATCTTTCCTTGTCCTATATTGACTCCTAAGAAATCTATAAATTCTTTAAAAAGAACCATCTTTTTTTGCTAATTATTAATCCATGATTAATAAATTACAAAAATATAATTTGCAAGTGTCCTCTATGTTCTCTCCTATTTTTACCGAAAACTAAGATATCATCTATGTATGTTACTACAAACTTACTATGCTTATTGAAAATACTATCCATCTTTCTTTGAAAAATGCCCGGGCGTTCTTTAATCCAAACGGCATGACTAACCATTCAAAGTGTCCTTCGGACATGTGAATGTCATGTCCATTCTATACTATCGTGATGCATCTTGACTTGCCAAAATCTCGACTTAAGATCAAACTTACTAAAAATCTTACAACTCAATTCTATTAATAAGAACGGTCTTATCTGGCAATCTATATGCATCATCTATGGTATTATCATTAAGTCTTTTGTAATTAAATACCATCCTACTTTTACCTCTTACTATCTCTGAATGTTTTCTTACAATAAAAGCAGCTGATCTATGGGGACTGTCTGATTTTCTAATTACTCCTAACTTAAGTAAGTCTTGAGTATGCATCTTAAAGTCTTCTAGATCTAAATTCGTTGCTTCTATATTCTTACATCTAATTATGTATTCTGGGTTCTTAATCTTAATCTCACATGTTACCTTGTCTTTTTCCCAGTATTTTAAAACATTCTCTCCTAAAATTTCCATCTTTTCTAACTTAGAAATTAAACTTTCTATATCCTGTTCTGTTATGAGAGTAAAATAAATCTTTTCATTATCTAAAAATTCTATTGGGTCAAAATCAGATTCTTCTAAATTATTGAATTCATTTTCTAATTCATCCTCTTCTAAAATCTGATTTTCTATATGTTCTACTACGCCAGTGGCTGAGTCTCTCTTATCGCACCCCCCCTCAATTGGTATCAGAGCCTAGATAGTAAGCATAGATAGTAAGAAAAATTTAGACTATTTAAATTTAGAACTCAGTACTAATTATAAAAAAGTTAAGACTATTGACAATAATATTTTAGGTTGTAATTTAGACTCTTCTCATAAATTACATAGTTTGTTTTCAGAAGACCCTTGTCAAAACCTCATAGTAGATTTAATAATTAATTTATCTAGAAATTTAGATCTAGAAAATAAAAAGAATTTTAAATCTTCAGAATCGGTTTCAGATCTTCTTAAAACAAGAAACTCAGAACTTAAAAATATTAAAGAAAGTTTAGATTTTATTAAGAATCAAAATTCTGTTATTTTAGAAAAGATTTCCAAAGTAGACTTTTCTCAATTAACAAAAATTTTAGATTTTAATAAATCTAAAGAAACAGAGTCAGAAATAAAAAAGATTTTTATTAAAACAGAAGAATCTATTAAAGAATTAAGGAGTTTAATTCTTAGTTAATGAACGAGACTGACATAGTAGATAAAAATTATACTGACGCCTTAGAATTTTGTAATAATTTTCATAAAGAACCCAAAGGTATAACAAAGTTAGATTCACCCAAGTCTTCAGAATCAATTTTAATTAAACAAAATAATTTTATTATTAGTTTGTTAATTTCTTTACATAAGAAGATTGATAATTTAGATAAAACTAAAATAGCAACTTCTTCAAATAGTATAGAAAACGATTTAAGGACTTTAACAAACCAATTAGGAAGTTTTAATCTTCAGCCTTCAGGTAAAGAAAAAGTAACTAGAAAATTGCCCAAAGAATTTAAATTTCCAGGATGAGTTTGACCAACTCTTTTTTAGGTAGATCTAGAACAATAAGCGAAGAATCTTCTAGACCAAGTACATCTAGTATAGATAGGACTTTGTTAGATAGATCGTTAAGAAGAATGAATGTAAATGATCAAAACATAGAAGAAATCTTAGATCCGGACCAAGATTATCAAAGATTTCGGACCATGGTTTTAAGATTACTTAATCCGAAGTTTTGTATAATAGAGGAATTTTGAATCAAGAACCCGCTTTTAGACATAATAGACAAGTCCCTATTCAATGCATAGGTAATCAAGTTAGAAAGTTAAATTTAATTTCAGATGATTCTAGAAAAGAATTAAAAAAGAGAAATTATAAATTTATGCATCTAGGTTTAATAGTCATAGGAATTAGAGGATTAGCAAGAAAAAATTTAGGTTGCAAGACTTTAATTACTATATATGATGAAAGATTCAACAATATAGATAAGAGTCAAATAGCCAGCATGGAAGTAGATATGAATAGTAACATAGGTATAATTTATTGTAATCCAGACTTTTTAATGACTATTAAAGACTTTTCAGATAAGATAAAAATAGGAATCCAGACTAAAGGTTATGAAGACGTAGATAGTGGAGATAACCTATTAGTTCATATAGGATTTTTAGGTAGGTGTTCTGTAAGCGCTCAGAGTAAATATAAAGTTTACATAGATAAAGTAGTAAATTTAATGAGTAGTAAAGGTATAAACATGGTTAAGCCAAAAGAATTTTCGGCAGAACAATTAGCAAGATTAGAATGAGACATGGATAAATTCTTAGAACAAAAAGACAAGACAACCATTGCCCCTACAGAATCTTTAACTTATAAAGACATACATGGTAGAACTAGTTTAAGATTTATTAATTATGATCAGATAGAAAGGCAAATAGAAGATACTGAAGAAAATGAATCAGTGAGTGAACCTTTCATAGATAATGTCCATATAGAATTAATAGGAGAAGATATAGATAGAATTATCTTTCCTAAAGAATTAGGAATGGACCTTAATAAACAAGAACTCCTTAAACTAGAAGATCAAATGTTTTTAAATAGACAAATTCAAGAGAATGAGTATTTATATTATGATTCAGAAAAGAACATAAGACTAGGAACTACTCAGGAAGATTTTAAAGAAGAACTTAATGATAATATTTCAGAAATAAGTTGTGAGAAGAATTTTATGGATACTCAGACTTATAGGACCATAGACGATACCCCTTTTGATAAGACAGTTAAACATGAACCTTTTACATACGGACCAGGATTTTCTCCCGAGAGGATCATATAGTAAATATGAAGAAATTCCACAAGACTCTAGATATGTAGCAAAAGGTAGTGAAAGACCTTTAGAGAATAAGATAGAATTCCAATCTGCTGCAAAAGCGCAAATCTTAAATTTGACCGCTCATGATCCGCAGATATGGACAAATGTAATTGAAGTTTGGAAGAATACTATAATAGGTCATTACATTAGAAGTTTCCAAGACATGGAACCCATAGACATGTATAGATATTTAGAGACGTTTTTAGGAGAAAGTACAAAGGCTATGTGGGAAGCCTATAAGCGAGATAAGAAAGAAGAATTTGAACAGTTAGTTGCCTTAGGAAGTAATCCTTATAATTTTGTTAATAAGATTCAAGTACTTATTACGGGATCGCACCCTAATTCGGCCGGATGATGAGTGTACAAAGAAAAGCAATGAGAGATTTAGAACAACTTAGTTTATATAAATGGACTAAGGGTAAGTATGTTAAGCAGTTTTTAAATGAATACCATTATTTAGTTTCAATTTCGGTAATACATTTAATCAAGAATTAGGACAGAAGTTATTTCATAAGTTGCCGGGCCCATTAGGATTAGAAATCACGAGACAAATGGAATGAATTAACCTCGGTTAAAGAATTTCCGGATAAAAAGTGGAGCATAGGACATAGAATTCAACATGTAATCAGATGCTTAGAAGAGAAATGTGTAACATTACAAATTCGAAAACAACTTAAAAAGACAGACTATAAGTTTTGTAAAGATATTTTTACTCCTCGGACTTATGGTACTTCAAAACTCATAAAGAAAAATATAGGAAGGATAAGAAAGTTAAAAGAAGACCTTTTAAGAAAAGATACTTTCTTAGAAAATCTAATAAGAGAAAGCCTTATTTAGATGAGAACAAACATGTTAGAAAGTTTAAACCCGGATAGAACTTATAGAAATAAGCTTAGTTGTTTTGTGTGCAATAGTAATGAACATTTAGCAAAGACATGTCCTAAAAGACTTAATAGTTATGATAAGAAGAGTACTTCAATAGAATGTACTAATGAAAATCTTATCCAATTAGATGAATATATTTCAGACAATGAATCTATTTATAGTATAGTTTCTATAGAAGATAATGTAGAAATTCAAGAAAATTCGGATTACGAAGTTTTAGATGAATTCTCGAATTTTAGAATTAGTGAAGATTCGAGAATCAAGAAGAATTAGATTTCGTCTGACTTCATTAGATGAATGTAATCATAATTGGTTAAAAAGAACAGTCTTGATAGTACAAAGATGTTTCATTTGTAATCGGTATCCACTAGAAAGCTTAGAGCTAAGTGTATAGATTGTTATAAAGAAGCTCAGATTAAATGTTTAGAAGAAAACAATTTAATTGAGAAAGAAGACTTTAAGCCAGAAATTACAATAGAACAAATTGAGATTTCAGAAATTAGAATTCTTAGAAGAAGAATTGAAAATGTAGAAGACATGCAGAAATTATTAATTTAGAGATTAGAAATCTTAGAATGTAATAATAAAGGTAAAGCAATAGTTATAGAAGAATCATGTCAAAAAGAATCAATTTCAGAAAATCCAGAATTAGTTCAGATAGTTTGTAATTCAGAAAAGCTTAAGAGTATTAAAGTTAAATGCCAGATTAGAATAGGAGAATATGTCATAAAATGTTTAGGATTAGTAGACTCTGGTTGTACTAATTGTATAATTAATAAGAAATTAATTCCAGATAGATACTTAGTAAAGGCTAAAAGTCCAATTGAAGCCCAACAAATGGACGGTAAGCATTATACTTATACAGATTTATTAAGACCTAATAGTAAGATTAGTTTTGAAACTAATTGCGGACTAAGTATAGAATATACATTACCAAAAGATTCAACATGGGTTAGACCGTTAAATCTTAAAGACTCAGACTTTATCTTAGGATTAAGTTTTTTATTAAAAGACAATGGTAGTATTACAATTAGTAAAGACTTCATACATTTTCAGAAACATACATTATTTAGCCCCTCATGCACTATTTATTTTCCATCGAGTGCTCGAGAAGCGTGGTGGTAGTAGTAGTAAGAAAGAATGTCCCTGTAAATTAGAAAGAGAGTGTCAATTAGTAGAACATATAGAAAATCAGATTTTAGAAGAGGATGAATTAGAAAATGAATTCAATAATTTAGAAGAATCGATTTTTTGACCCAATAGAATTTTTAGATAATGAAAAGATTTATTTTACTCTCATAATAGAACAGGATATAGAAAGTTTAATTTCTAAGTTAGAAAAGATGGAAATTTTAGGAGAGAATGTTTTAAAATACTGGGAAAAAGACAAGGTAACATGTGAGATTAAGATTAAGAACCCGAATATACATAATTAGATGTAAGAATATGGAAGCAACAATTTAGATCTAGAAGACTTTAAGATGCATACTCAAGACTTACTTAAGTTAGGAGTAATTAGAAAATCGACAGTCCCCATAGATCACCGCTTTTTATTGTAAGAAAACATTCGAGAGATAGTAAGAGGTAAAAGTAGGATGGTATTTAATTACAAAAGACTTAATGATAATACCATAGATGATGCATATAGATTGTCAGATAAGACCGTTCTTATTAATAGAATTCAGAACTGTAAGATTTTTAGTAAGTTTGATCTTAAGTCAGGATTTTGGCAAGTCAAGATGCATCCTGATAGTATAGAATGGACAGCATTCACATGTCCAGAAGGACACTTTGAATGGTTAGTCATGCCGTTTGGATTAAAGAACGCCCCAGGCATTTTTCAAAGAAAGATGGATAGTATTTTCAATAAGCATAGTAAGTTTGTAGTAACATACATAGATGATATCTTAGTTTTCAGTAAAAATAGGAGAGAACATAGAGGACACTTGCAAATTATATTTTCAGAATTTATTAATCATGGATTAATAATTAGCAAGAAAAAGATGGTTCTTTTAAAGAATTTATAGATTTCTTAGAGTCAATATAGGACAAGGAAAGATTTCCTTCTGACCACACATAGCATGTAAAGCATTAGAGTTTCCGGATAAGCTAGAAGACTTAAAGCAAATTCAAAAATTCTTAGGATTGGTAAATTATGCTAGACCCTTTATTAAAGATTTAGGAAAAATAGCGGGACCCTTATACTCTAAGACTTCTCCTACAGACAAAGACATTTTAATCTAGAAGATGTTAAATTAGTCCAAGAAATTAAGAATAGAATTAAAAGTTTGCGAGAACTTAGCAATGCCCTCGGACACATTTCTTAATTATAGAAACAGGGCGGTAGTATTTTAGGATGGGGAGCCATACTTTTATGTAAACCTAATAAGTACGCAGATAAAAGTACGAGAAAGAATTTGTAGGTATAATAGCGGTAGCTATAAAGAAAAAAAGATAATTTAAGTAGTATAGATGCAGAATTGCTTGCAATTAATTATGCTTTAGATAGCTTTGAGTTGTTTATAATTTCTAGAAAAGAAATTTTGATTAGAACTGATTGTGCAGCAATTGTTTCTTTTTATAATAAGCTTAAATTAGATTCAAAGAAAAGTAGTAGAAGAAGATGGCTAAATTTTGTAGATAGAATTACAAATACGGGAATTAGTATGGATTTTGAGCATATTAAAGGAATAGATAACAAGGCAGCAGACATTTTAAGTAGAATGATTACTGCCAAGGATTTTTGATCTAACTATTTTATGTTCATTTACTGATGTCCGACCTCCTTTGAGACCGTGAATCCACTTGAAATTCCTTTGCTTCTTCTGCTTTACTTCAGACTTCATCTAGTCGGAACCAGACTTTTTACCAAGACAAGCTTAGATTCGGTAATCAAGAACTTATATGCTTTCCTACAAGTAATATTTCTTTCAAAGTTTTTCCACATATTTCTTTATCAAAAGAAGAGAAATGCATTTTAGACAATTTATGGATCTCTTATAATAAGAATCCAAAAGACCAGAAATATTTCCTTGCATGCATGAATGCATTGTCAGAATTTTTTAATCAGAATAAAAATAAGTTTAAATTTTATGTAGTCATCAAAGGAAAGACACCAGGAATTTTCCACACCTGGATAGAAGTAGTTGAAAACATTAGTAATTTTAAAGACCCTCTTTTTAAAGGCTTTACTAGTTTTCAAGAAGCGTTAGATTGTGCCGGACATCTCATAGGATTAAATTTCTTTATTTCTCCTTCATTAAGAAATTTTCAAGATGCACCATTAGACTTCTCCCTAGTAAAGACAAAAGATTTTTTGCACTCATCATGAGTGTATGCAAAAGAATTTTAAAATTTTGAATGAATCAAATGAAGCATTAATTTTAGAAAGAATTTCTTTACAAAAGAAAATTGCTTCATTAGAAAAAGAAGTTGTGAACTTGAAGATGATCTATCCAAAAGGTACTCTCGAGCCGCTTAAGTCGGTAGCTAGTCCTGGTTCAAACGGTAACCAAGAAAGACTCATCAAACCCGTTGATGGTCATGGACTTGCCCAAAGTTCAATGCACTCAGAACTGCTGATTTCCTACTCCTTTAGAACAAACCCAAAACTGGATTTACTTGCCAAAACCAGTGGGCAAAAGTTTGATTTATTAGTTAATTATTCCGCAAGCCCATCTCAAAGCCCGAAACATTTAACCCAGATTCAAATTTCGAAGCCCGAGTTCGAAAACCCAAAACACCCAGATTTCCAAAGGAAAAGAGATCCTTCAAGATAGCCAAGACCCAAATGACGGTTTTATTTACAGAGAAAGACTTCTTTCCCAAATAGAAAAGTATCAAAAGAATGAAAAAATTTTGAAAAGAAGAATTGTTTCAAAAAGAATAAAAGTAAAAGAAAGAAGAGAAAATCTTGAAGAAAAAATAGAAAAGTCTTAGAAAAATTGTTACAAAGAAAGCAAGTAGCAAAGAAAAAGAAATTCGATGTTCGAATCCGTAACCGAGAAATCGGAGAATTCGTAAGATGTAATTTTAGAGGAGAAAATGAAAGAATAGGTTGTGATAATTGAGACTCGGAATGTCATTTTCCCTCTGAGTGAGAACACAATCTTGATACATAGAACAAAGAAAGTTCTGATTTTTTTTAGATTCCCTTGAAGACGCGACAATTGAAATTCATTTTGTGCGATGAGATTTTCCAAGATAAGATCAGAAAACTTTTTTTGAAAATTCCGCAAGAAGCCAGAAGAAGAACTGTACAGACATTGAAATTTTTGCCAAAGATGCTGCAATTATTCAAGAAATTTGCCAGAAAAAGACAGCTGCAGAAAAAGACAAAAGAAACTGTTCCCTTTTTGAATTTCTGAAAGAAGACGAATTTCAATCAGACAGAAAAAGTTTTGTCAGAAGAAATTTTTCAAAGATGCTCAGACATGATGCTGTAGACTTTTTGAAAAGAGACAGACAGCTGGCTTAATTTTCAGAAGATTTCTCAATTCAAGACTTGGCCAGATGTTTCTCGGTGAAACGCGTGCCAATTGAAAAAAGAAGATTTGACAGAAAGTTTAGATGCTTATCTTTTAGATTTACTTTAGACTGTTTTTGCTCCCAAGAATTTTATTATATAAGGAGAAGTTTTCATTTGAAATGAGCATGGTAAAAAAAAAACACATAGTTCAAAAAACTCAATACCTGCTCTCTCAAAAAAAAACCTCTTATATAAGCAAAATTCTCAATCCAAATTAGAAAGCTTGTATTCAGGTATATGTTCATAACTTTGTAATTTAAAGTTTTTCATTAGATTTCGGATTTTCCGAAAGGGAAATCCTAGTAGTATTTTTTTCTTTTTATGTATTGACAGATCTCCAAAAATGTTTACATTATTGTAATTTTTATGAAGTTATTTTTAACATTTTGTTAAAATGTTTTGTTGATATTCGTTTTATCATCATTTCATCCTATGCATGTTATAAAAGCATAACTTGATTTTTAGAAACCATACTGTTTCTAAGTTAATCTGAGTGACCCAAATAAGTAAGGATTGTAGGTAGGAGTGAGCCTTAGATGTCCTTTAGATGTTGGGGAAAAGGAATCAATTGATTTAGAAATTTATTAAGGAGTGCCGTGGTAACCTTAATGAAAGGAATCGTGTTCAAGTTAACATGTCTTAGGTGGTGATATTTGTTTTGGTATTTATATTTTCGTTAAAAAAAAAAAAAAAAAAAAAAAAAAAGGAGATTTGTTAAGAACATTTAAAAGAATTTATGAAAAGGGAAGTACCGAGTAGGATATACAAAAATTTGAAAAACAAAAATTTTATGAACCCATCAAGCTCAAGAATGTATCAAAGCCTCTAGTTCGGAAATAAAGAAATTAAATTATCTTCTGAACTTTTAGAAAGTTTTAATTATTTGATATTAGAAAATAGTAGAGAATTAGAAAGAGTAAGAAAAAGCTTAGGACAGAAATACAAGATTTTAGACAAAGTAATTAAAGAATTTTCAGAATTTGATTCATCTTTATTAGAACAAGATATTATTTTACAAAATAAAGACCTTAATTTACTAGAACGAAGAATAGAAGAACTTCAAGAAATAATTATATACGAATCAATAGACCCAGACAGCGAATTTATTGATTATTATTTAAAAATTAAAGAAATTTTAGACAATTTAGACTTCCGCATTAAGCAGATTAAAAAAGACCTCTGCTAACCTTGCCAACTCTGCAGACTAACTTTAAGAAAGACCCTTCTACGCCAGTGGCTGAGTCTCTCTTATCGCACCCCCCCTCAATTGGTATCAGAGCCTAGATAGTAAGCATAGATAGTAAAAAAGGCTTAGACTATTTAAATTTAGAACTCAGTACTAATTACAGAAAAGTTAAGACTGTTGACAATAATATTTTAGGTTGTAATTTAGACTCTTCTCATAAATTACATAGTTTGTTTTCAGAAGACCCTTGTCAAAACCTTATTGTAGATTTAATTATTAATTTATCTAGAAATTTAGATCTAGAAAATAAAAAGAATTTTAAATCTTTAGAATCGGTTTTAGATCTTCTTAAAACAAGAAACTCAGAATTTAAAAATATTAAAGAAAATTTAGATTTTATTAAGAATCAAAATTCTGTTATTTTAGAAAAGATTTCCAAAGTAGACTTTTTTCAATTAACAAAAATTTTAGATTTTAATAAATCTAAAGAAATGTAGAGTCGAAATAAAAAGATTTTTATTAAAACAGAAGAATCTATTAAAGAATTAAGGAGTTTAATTCTTAGTTAATGAACGAGGCCGATATAGTAGATAAAAATTATAATGACGCCTTAGAATTTTGTAATAATTTTCATAAAGAACCCAAAGGTATAACAAAGTTAGATTCACCCAAGTCTTGTAATCAATTTTAATTAAACAAAATAATTTTATTATTACTTTATTAATTTCTTTACATAAGAAGATTGATAGTTTAGACAAAACTAAAATAGCAACTTCTTCAAATAATATAAAAACGATTTAAGAATTTTAACAAATCAATTAGGAAGTTTTAATCTCCGACCTTCGGTAAAAGAAAAAGTAACTAGAAAATTGCCCAAAGAATTTAAATTTCCAGGATGAGTTTGACCAACTCTTTTTAGGTAGATCTAGAACAATAAGCGAAGAATCTTCTAGACCAAGTACATCTAGTATAGATAGGACTTTGTTAGATAGACTGTTAAGAAGAAGAATGTAATGTAATGATCAAAACATAGAAGAAATCTTAGATCCGGACCAAGATTATCAAAGATTTCGGACCCATGGTTTAAGATTACTTAATCCGTAAGTTTTGTATAATAGAGGAATTTTTGAATCAAGAACCCGCTCTTTAGACATAATAGACAAGTCCCTATTCAATGCATAGGTAATCAAGTTAGAAAGTTAAATTTAATTTCGATGATTCTAGAAAAGAATTAAAAAGAGAAATTATAAATTTATGCATCTAGGTTTAATAGTCATAGGAATTAGAGGATTAGCAAGAAAAATTTAGGTTGCAAGACTTTAATTACTATATATGATGAAAGATTCAACAATATAGATACGAGTCAAATAGCCAAATGGAAGTAGATATGAATAGTAACATAGGTATAATTTATTGTAATCCGGACTTTTTAATGACTATTAAAGACTTTTCGATAAGATAAAAATAGGAATCCGCACTAAAGGTTATGAAGACGTAGATAGTGGAGATAACCTATTAGTTCATATAGGATTTTAGGTAGGTGTTCATAGCGCTCGAGTAAATATAAAGTTTACATAGATAAAGTAGTAAATTTAATGAGTAGTAAAGGTATAAACATGGTTAAGCCAAAAGAATTTTCAGAACAATTAGCGAGGATTAGAATGGGACATGGATAAATTCTTAGAACAAAAAGACAAGACAACCATTGCCCTACAGTAATCTTTAACTTATAAAGACATACATGGTAGAACTAGTTTAAGATTTATTAATTATGATCAAGATAGAAAGGCAGATAGAAGATAGTGAAGAAAACGAATCAGTTAGTGAACCTTTCATAGAAAATGTCCATATAGAATTAATAGGAGAAGATATAGATAGAATTATCTTTCCTAAAGAATTAGGAATGGACCTTAATAAACAAGAACTTCTTAAACTAGAAGATCAAATGTTTTTAAATAGACAAATTCAGGAGAATGAATATTTATATTATGATTCAGAAAAGAACATAAGACTAGGAACTACTCAGAAAGATTTTAAGGATAACATAGAAGAATTTAATGATAATATTTCAGAAATAAGTTGTGAGAAGAATTTTATGGATACTCAGACTTATAGAACCATAGACGATACCCCTTTTGATAAGACGGTAAAACATGAACCTTTTACATACGGACCAGGATTTCCTCCCAGAGGATCATATAGTAAATATGAAGAAATTCCACAAGACTCTAGATATGTAGCAAAAGGTAGTGAAAGACCTTTAGAGAATAAGATAGAATTCCAATCTGCGTAAAAGCGCAAATCTTAAATTTGACCGCTCATGATCCGAGATATGGACAAATGTAATTGAGGTATGGAAGAATACTATAATAGGTCATTACATTAGAAGTTTCCAAGACATGGAACCCATAGACATGTATAGATATTTAGAGACGTTTTTAGGAGAAAGTACAAAGGCTATGTGGGAAGCCTATAAGCGAGATAAGAAAAAAGAATTTGAATGTTAGTTGCCTTAGGAAGTAATCCTTATAATTTTGTTAATAAGATTCAAGTACTTATTACGGATCGCACCCTAATTCAGGCCGGATGAGTGTACAAAGAAAAGCAATGAGAGATTTAGAACAACTTAGTTTATATAAATGGACTAAGGGGTAAGTATATTAAGCGCTTTTAAATGAATACCATTATTTAGTTTCAATTTCGTGTAATACATTTAATCAAGAATTAGGACGAAGTTATTTCATAAGTTGCCGGGCCCATTAGGATTAGAAATCACAGACAAATGGAATGAATTAACCTCGGTTAAAGAATTTCCAGATAAAAAGTGGAGCATAGGACATAGAATTCAACATGTAATCAGATGCTTAGAAGAGAAATGTGTAACATTACAAATTCAGAAACAACTTAAAAAGACAGACTATAAGTTTTGTAAAGATATTTTTACTCCTCAGACTTATGGTACTTCAAAACTCATAAAGAAAAAATATAGGAAGGATAAGAAAGTTAAAAGAAGACCTTTTAAGAAAAGATACTTTCTTAGAAAATCTAATAAGAGAAAGCCTTATTTAGATGAGAACAAACATGTTAGAAAGTTTAAACCAGATAGAACTTATAGAAATAAGCTTAGTTGTTTTGTGTGCAATAGTAATGAACATTTAGCAAAGACATGTCCTAAAAGACTTAATAGCTATGATAAGAAGAGTACTTTAATAGAATGTACTAATGAAGATCTTATCCAATTAGATGAATATATTTCAGACAATGAATCTATTTATAGTATAGTTTCTATAGAAGATAATGTAGAAATTCAAGAAAATTCGGACTACGAAGTTTTAGATGAATTTCTAAATTTTAGAATTAGTGAAGATTCGAATCAAAGAAGAATTAGATTTCGTACAGACTTCATTAGATGAATGTAATCATAATTGGTTAAAAAGAACAGGTGCTGATAGTACAGCATGTTTCATTTGTAACCGGTATCCAGCTAGAAAGCTTAGAGCTAAGTGTATAGATTGTTATAAAGAAGCCTGTATTAAATGTTTAGAAGAAAACAATTTAATTGAGAAAGAAGACTTTAAGCCAGAAATTACAATAGAACAAATTGAGATTTCAGAAATTAGAATTCTTAGAAGAAGAATTGAAAATGTAGAAGACATGCAGAAATTATTAATTCAGAGATTAGAAATCTTAGAATGTAATAATAAAGGTAAAGCAATAGTTATAGAAGAATCATGTCAAAAAGAATCAATATATGGTCAACCTTGTGTAAATCTATATATGGTCCGTGTGTGTGTTTATATATATAAACACACGCATACATACATATATAAGCACAAAATTTTTAAACAATACCAAACTTTTGCAGCCCAAATTGAGTAGAATAATCAATCTATATGATAATTTTACAAATCTCCAATATTACAAAATCTTTCCATATTACATTTGGAAAACCTAAGTTCACAAACCCCATTATTTTCCTTTGTTCTAAAATAAGAAAAATCAACCTCATATTTTTTTCCTACTATTCAATTGCTGTAGACAGCCATTGGAGCTTGTATTCTCTACTCCAGTACGGTAAGAATTATTGTATTAAATGATTACTTTCTTTTTCTCATATTTTTGTTTGAATTATATTACTTTCTTTTTCTCATATTTTTATTTAAATTACTCTTCAATTAATTTATTTTTCTCCTATTCTTTTTATGTAGTGGTTAATATGAATTATTTTTTACTCTTTCATTTTTTTGCTTTTTTTTTTTCGTAGGTTAAGAAATGTCAATCAGTAAGAGTTGGACATTGCAGACTAATAGGGGTTCAAGATCTTAATTCTCAGTTGAAATCTGTGCAGACATTCTTAAATTGTATTCCTAAAGAGTTTCTTCTATGGCCTATTCAACATGATGCGTCTCCGTCTAATGATTCAAATGGTGATTATTAATGAGTTTTTGACTTTATTTTTGGCGACGGTGGTAATAGATATATATATTTTTTTCAATCGAGTCAATAGTCTATAACTTTACATTTCTTGTTTTTATATTGAGAACACCAAAGATTGAATTGGGTGTAATATTTGTTGAAGTCATAACATCTGATATTGAATAATATTTGTTGCTTCAATGTTCATTTATTGATCAAAATAAATAATACAACGACAAATTAAGTAGTTGTTGAAATGAAAATCGGTTTTCAATATTAAATATTAACAACCATTTCTTTTGTTATTGAAATGAAAGACAACTAAACTTTGGTTGCTTTTATTGTAATTTAATGACAAAATAATTAATACAACGACAAATCGAGCAGTTGTTGAAATAAAATTCAGTTGTCACTATTAAATATTAACGACCATTTATTTCGTTGTTGAAATGAAATGCAACTAAAATTTGGTTGCATTTATTGTATTTTAAAGACAAAAATATTTGATACAACAACCAAACAAGTGGTTGGAAAAAAAATCGATTGTTACTACTAAATATTAACGACTATTTACTTTGTTGTTGAAATGAAAGACAACTAAAATTTGGTTGCTTTTATTATATTTTAACGACGAAAATATTTGATACAACAATCAAATAAATGGTTGGAATAAAAGAAATCGGTTGTCAATACAAACCTTTTACGACCAGTTATTTAGTTGCTGAAACATTATATTTAATGACCAAACGTTTTGTAGTCGTTGAATATATTCGCAAACACTCCTTTGCCAACTAATGAACGACCAACTGATTTTGGTCGTTGAATGTAATCAACAACTAAAAATGTATATTTTATGACTATTTTTATGGTGGTTGAATGTGATATTTTTTGTAGTGCCCATTATTAGTTTGTTGAGCATAAATGGTCTTGGTGCTTTAAATTATAGCCTGCTGCATTATGATTTTGATCGACTTCCCTATCATTCTTTGTGCTACCAAGAGTATTCTTAATAGCGGTGTCTAAAAAGCGTAAAGCGTGACTAAGCGTGAAAGTTGAGTTTCAAGTTTTTTGGACGAGACAAAGGCGGAGACGATGCGTGAAGTATGGTAAAGTGTGAAGGCCGTGCCTCAAAATTAGATGGAATCGTCGCCTGCTTAAGCAAGTTTTTTAGATCAGTGTTTAATAGATTTTTTAATTTAGAGTCAAATTATTTTTTGGAATTTCAGTAACTCTTTATATTAAAAATTTAAAATAGAGGGTTGATTTGACTTTCAAAATAGAGTCAAACTCACTCTTTATATAAGAGTATCAAATATAAGAGTATCAAGATGTTCAATGCTCTTTATTTAGAGATTTAGAGTGCCAATTAAAATTTTACTTAAAAGTTGAGTTAAAGTTAATAATTAATTTTAATTACATATTTCATAGGATCTACAATTTTTTACAACTTTTTAATCACATATTTCATAAACTTTGATAAGATATTTGATTTTAATCAAAATCAAACACGTCTTTAAAGAGTTAATCTTTGAAATTAGGCTCTAACATGTTCTTCAATTTAATTTTTTAAATAGATAGTGAGTTTGGCTCTTTATATTTTGAGAGTCAAATCCATTCTCTATTTGTAATTTATAATAAATGTATTTAATAAATTTTAAGTTTCAATGTTGGACTAATTGTATTATTCAACTATCGAATAAAATAAAATGTAGAGTTAAAAATAAAGAGTTTTGTCTAGTGTATCAAAAATTTAAAAATGTTCTAATATTTTTAGTAATTTCATTTATTATTCTATGATTTTCTATGCACTTCTTTCAAAATAGAAAGAAAATGATATAATAAAAAAGAAGGAAGCTAGCTAGGTTAAAAAGTCATAGTTTCTTACTTTAAAAAGATTCAATTTCACCATCTTTTCAGTGATCAAGAAAATGGGGTGTTTGTGCCAATTGGTTGAGCATAAGTAGAGTAACATAATTGATGTTATGTACCGTGTTTACATGTCATATTTTATCTCTCAATCTAAAGATTCGAATAATATGTAATAAATTTAACACAAATAGAAGTTCAAAAGTCATAAAATAAGGAGAACAATAACAAATTAATAAGTATTACTCAATAAATTTGAGGTCGACTATGTGAATCTTATTCCGAATTCAATATAATTCGTTACTAGATTCATTGAAAGAACCACAAAATAAGTATGAACAAAAAATTCAAGGAATTATGGGATTTTCAAAGTTTGTATGAATTTATGATTAATGCAGGATCTGATACATTATTTGATAAACTTAAGGAATACATCAATCATTAAAACAAGAAAACGACGTAGATTTTAGAAAATAATATAAAAACAAATCGATTGTGATGCGTATTTATTCCTTTCTTTGTCAATTATATGATGAAAATATATGAGTCAACATCCATACTTGTGGGAAGGATATGATTAATTGCCCGGTCCACCTTGAGTATTTATATTAAACAACGAGTTGATAGGGACAAAGGTTTCTGACGACAAACCAACAAAATCGTGTTTCTGGTATCTAGGGTTTCAAACAATAAATTTTTTGTGCCTTTGGAGGAATTAATGTACTGCCCTAACAGTGTTTCATTGCCTAGCTCAATGAAATTGTAACTTTTCTAGCTAGGTCAAACAATTATACAAATCTTTATCTATATGCTTTTAAGTGAATCAAATCTTTCACGGATTTTTTTTAGAGATTGACACGCATAATATGATATGATAGAGTGCACGCACGAATAAATCACACACCACGTGCACACCCGACTATACGGAAATAACCTTTTTGGCATCTAATTAAGTTTTGGATTTAAACCTGTGACACTATTGGAAAAACCCATGTGTCTTGTCTCTCTAGATTCAATAGTAGTTCAAAAGAATGCCCTATTCAGGAATCTCGAGATTATATGTTGATATTTTTAATCAACCTATCAGAATGATTTTCAATATCAATTCAATATGCCTTGAGATAATTTAATTAAATAATTAAATTACCAAATAAGAAAAGAAAAGGTCAAAACAAGAAGTTGAATGCAAGCCCTGATCAATCAATCATATTAACAGTACACTGTATGAATGTACAAGAATTAATCCATATTATAAGCAAATATCAAGATTTATTTATATTATTGGACTGATGAAGAAGACAAAGAGGTCTTACACTTATACTACATGTATCTCCTGATGATCATGATCAAACTTGAACCAAATATATCACCTTCAGCATAATTATGTTGCTTTGAATTGAATTAAAACCCCAAATTGAGTGCATTAGGCAGAAAACAATAAACCAGAAGTGTAAATACATAAACCCTAATTTGAAATTATTGTAGAAAAAGCATAAAAAATATAGATCCCACAATCTGTAAACCCATTACACAAAACCCATAAATCACAAGCCTCATAATTGCAGAAAACAAAAGGGTTAATAAAAAATTAAACTAGCAAGTAAAAAGGCAATTTTTGGAGGAATAGATCTGAAAATTTCTACAAGATTTCTTGCCCAAAATGCATCAAGAAAAAAAGAAGAAGAAGAAAGTACAGTGAAAATCTCACAGTATAAGTTTGCATATAGTTTAGCCAAGGGGTAAGCACAAATCCCATAATCTACTCTATTAGTTTGATGCATACTTTAATGTCTTATCGCCCTAAATTCTTCACTCGAGAGAGAGAGAGAGAGAGAGAGATTTTCTACTCACATCCATTGCAGTGACATTGGATGTGGGTGGGGGTGGGTGGAGGACTTCAGGCTTCCTCTACAGTGGTTTCACTTCAAGTTTTGGACTATTAATCCCTTTCTTCATTGTTTGAAGACTTGTTGTGATTAGCCCTCTCTCCTTCTGCTTCTCTATACTTATGCAAATACCTCTTAAGTGATTCAGCATAATCATCAAATCCTAAACTTCCCAAAGCCCAACAAATATCATCTCCATTAACTGTTTTTCTCTTCTCCTTGTGGCATTTATCAGATGCTTCTCCTGTAACAAAGCTAATGAACTCTGATACACATTCTTGCATGGTTTCTTTAGCTTCTTTCGAGATTTTCGCGTTGGGAGGAAGGATCTGCTTCATTATCCGGCCAACATTCGCTATCGGTAGCAGCCGATCTTGCTCCTTAATGGTGCCATGATCCTCTACTGAGTCATGAATACTAGCATCGGCTGCATAAATATTGTACTTGAACCCTTCTGAACTGGACCCTATATTATCAACCATATTTCTATAAAGAGAAAACCTTGATCCTCTAAATCACAGACACGTTGCTTATGTCTATCACTTGCCTCTATATAGACGAGTTATTGATATATGTAATTAATTTTATTGAAATACCTTGTTTTAAATCTTAAGTTCATATATGGAGTTGTTTTTACCAAACCAACTCGTTTAAAATCTTAAGATATTAGATAGGAATACATTTATTTATTTATTTAAATTTATTCTTTAAATTTTGAATATAAATATTAAAGTTTTGCATAACGTGGCAGTCTTAATTAGATGCCAATAACATAGTCAACATCCTTGGGGGTGGGGTGCAGTGGCAGACAAAATTCCATTTACAGTAGGAGTTAGGTCACCTTTCTCTAGTATTGAAATGTTTGTATGATGGTTTCTGGGAGCATTCCAAAACCCTAAATCTTAAAAAAAAAAAACACCAGAAATTTGATTAGCTCATATGGTCCCCCCGTCCCCCCTCTTTCGAGTTGGCCATTAATCTTCTTGGACTGTGCTGTGGCACTGTGCATGCCACCAAACAAAACCTAGAAAGAACCACTCCAGGATTAAAATCAAAATACACACACATGAATATATACGTGTGTGTAACTAAATAATTTCTAAGGTATTTATGGTCCTGGCTAAGACCATATCGGTTGAAGTAGATTCTTTGTTTTGATAGATTAAAACCCCTCCCAAACTATACTAGTCTCGATATAAGAAATCTAGAACATTCGTAGAACTATTTTTTTTCAAAAACCTTTTTTTTTTTTTTATTATTTTTTTGACTTTTCAAAATTTTTACATTACAAAAAATTTGAAAAATCAATAAAGTAGTAATAAAATCTATTTTTGAAAAAAAAAACTACACCAAACAAGCCCCTAGTATACCTAATCTATAAAAAAATCTATTAAAAATCTGATCTAGTATCTATATAAAATTATGGAAGTTGATCCATTTGAGGAATCTTACACAAAAGGAAATAAAGTGACTGGCTGGTGGTGTTAATGACATGTAGTTAATTTGTCTTTAAATTAATATAGATTTCCTTACTAAATATATCCTCTTTAGTTTCAAGATTTGACCTCTTTAAGATATCATTAACTACTAGTTGGTTTCGACGACTCTTGAGTTTGATGTGACATCAAAGTTATAAAAAGTTTGATTCGCGGTGTAATTTGTATTGTATTTTTTTTTTTTTTTTTTTGTAATTTTTTGAAAGGCTTTCATTTATTTCGGTATTTCTTTATCGACTATATTCAGTTTATAATTGTTAACAATATAAGACATATAATAGAGTGGAAACATGAAAGATGAGAAGGGAAAGTATAGAAGACAGCTCCTTAAAAACTGACATATTTAATGATATTTTAGGTCCAAAGTTGATTGAAAACCTGTCATTACTTAAAAGCTGGTCCATGTTTTTGGATTAGTAAGGTAATTAGGACATGAAAATGTGTAATTTATTCTAAATTAGGCATACTAATTATTGGTGGAGATTAAGTAATTATATGTCATTATCTTAATGCTGCACTCAGCATTGTGAAAATGACATTGTGATTCATCTTAGATTATCTGCTAAATCATTAAAAAAAACTTAAAATTGATTTACTAATTATAAGTTTGTCTGCTTTTGTGTTAGTGACCATAAGGTGCTCATCTGTGCTGCTGATGTGCCTACACGACGTGGTACAGAGAAGTGTCGACCTATTGTATTACATTTATCAAGTCTCGGTTAAAAAAAGATTGGGAGCTCATGTCCTACAGCTAGCTAGCTTGAAAACAGCATCTCATCGTTAATGGAGATGCGCATCTTCAAACTGGAAATGTCTTAATAGGTTGAATGATGGCCAAGTTGAGTAGGTATGGGAAGAGTCCCGACTTACTATATCCTAAATACATGTCTCCTTAACTGTTTCTTTAATAAAAATCTTCCACATCATCAGTAACTGTGAATATATTAAATATTGTCTATATTAATCCCCTTATATATTTATTTGATGATGTGTAAGATTTTTATTGGGGGGACAACTAAGAGAATATGCATTTAGGACAACAGATTTGGACTCGTGTGAAAAAAGGTGGCCGATCTGATCGATATGAGAGAATGCCTGCAGAGAAGGACATATGTCGCCAACTAATACGAGGGACAATGGTGCCGCACTAGGGACAGAGATGAGAAAAGTGCTGAAATTATTTTTAAAATACTTATAAGTTGTCAGTCCTATGAAATGTGTGGATAATAAGTGGATAGTATATTGTAGATCTTACGTAAAAAGTATGTTTGACCAGTTGAAATTATAATTTAAATTTGAACAAACATGAACTAAGATAAAGTTAGGTTACTGAGCTTGATAGTTTTGGAAGTCAATCTAAACTTGTGAACATGAATCTTGAATAATATTCATGAATATCGAAAATCTTCAATATGTTGAGTCTCGAAGAAAGAAATATGAATCTATTGAATTAATATGTTTTATGAATACAAGTCAAATGTATTAGACCTAGAATGCATGTTTTCGTGCATATACGAGTACTAGATTCATACACAAGTTAAATAAAATCATCACAAGTATAAATTGGAGTCTTAGAGCCTGTTTGGTTTGTGGATAAAATTATTTATCTGAATAAAAGTTATCTACATAAAAGTTATCCGGATAATAGATTTATTATTATTATTTTTTGGTTCAACAAAGTATAAGAATAGAAAAAGTCACTGTTAAAAAATCAAATTTTCGTAAAAAATACAATTTTACCTATATTCTTAATTCAATGAAAAAAAAGTAAAGAAAAAAAAAAACAGGTGGAGCGATGGGGGCAACGAGTGGACGATGTTGGCCGCGGACGTGGCAAGTGGCTGCAGACAGTGGCGATTATATTAAGATATGGATGTCCAAAAATAGATTTGTTGTATATCATATAGGGTACGTTCGTCTTTTAAAAAAATTAAGGAACTTTTATTCGGATAAAAATTTTTGTTATCTTTCTTTCGAGGATAAAATTTATCTTCATTTTTTTTTACTTAAATTGGTATCTTGATAAAAATTTATCCGAAATTCAATTCTGCTCAAACATGATAAGACAAATTTTATCTATTGACCATATACCAAACGGGTCCTTAGGGTCATATCCAAAAGTATGAAGAAAGATGTGAAGAGAATTGTGCAAGTGAAAAAATTATGAGAAGTGGAGGAACCACAAATGGAGGAACTTGATGTCACAAACACGCCAAAGAGTCTGTTTGGAAGTTTTAGAGGTCTAGTTGTAAGGATTTTTTTAAGTACCAATTTTGGGTGTTTATGAGTAATCCGATTTTGAGTGGTTTTAGTAACAGTTTTTAAAATATTCAAACTTATGTTTGAGAGTTTATCATCCAATGTTTTTGAAAGTTTTTTAAAAGAATAGAATTACATATATAACCATATATTAAAAAAGTTAGGTATGTGTAAACAATTTGAATTGTGTAAAAATTTAAATGTAAATATATATTCGATTGCAAAAATTTCAAAAATAATTTAATAGCACATAAAAAAAAAATCATTGTTTGAAGAGAATGGGCAAAATGTGCGTTTGGAGAGAAGATGAAGAATGAAGTATGTATTCCAAAAGGAAAAAAAAAAAAAAAAACAACAAAAACATCTCATAAACAGTACCACCAAAAATCGATCAAAATGAGTTTGAAAAAAAAAACTCCCAAACAGACCTTAAGGTGCTGAGTTAAGATTTCATAAAAGTAACGTATGTGAAAGTTCTAATAATAATATAAATCAAACTAAGAGAGAAGAACAAAGAGGAAGAAAGAAGAGCCAATCTTATTAAGCAAACGGTATGATAAAACCAATCTTATTAAGCAAACAAGATAATAAAATATTAGATACAACTCGTATTTATACTAATGCAAACCTTAACCTATATAAGATAAAACACTATATTATTAATACTAATATATTATTAGTATAACTCCACCATATATAATAGTACTATTAGTATAACTCTATCAACCTATACGCATTTACATAAAATCAAGATAAAAGTACGAACCCACCCACAACTTATCATTTACAAGACAAAAAAACAAAAACAAAAAAACAAAAGACCATTAAAAATAAGGTTTGTCAAACAATCGAAAAAAAGGACTCCACCATTCAAGAATAGCCAGTGCAAAAGCAAATTTAGAGGTAAAAGTTATCCAGATCCCTCTTCATCTTTCTAGAATTCCTCCATTTTTTTGGGTCATATTTTTCAAGAATATATACTTTTTTTGCTTTTAATTAAATTATTCCAACTATCAAAATCCATGTTTCTAAACTAATATAATTTCACCAATAACCTTAGTTTAGTCGTACTGAAATCACTGTGCTAAGGAACATATATGGTGGGTGGTTGTGGTCCAAACCAGTAAATAAATTAATTCTGCTTTTGCTCTTATCAAGTAGGGGGACAATATTAATTAGGACCACAGAGTAGGATTCAAATTTTAATTAATTATTTTAAAACTACTTATGACTTTTGAGTTATGATCCACCTCAAAATGAAAGTAAGTTTTGAAATTTAAATAATACAAGTTTAGGCTCATAATCTTTTCTTTGATCGACTCGTAAGAACCTGATCAAATTCGATTTGAAAAAAAAAAAAAAAAACCCCAACAAGTTCAATAGAGAAATGAATAATTTATAGTTTTATGTTTAACACGTCCCAACTTATATACCTATCATATTTATAATTTTATTTGTTCTTATAACATGTTAAATCTTCTTATCTTAAAATTTAAACAGTTAAATAGGAGACGATTGACTTGGGGTGCTCATAATTAAACTGTTAAAGAAGTCTTATCTGAGAAAAGGTGATGCAATACCACATAATTAGATTGGGAAATTTGATCTTGGTTTTATGACTAAATTGATTATAGATTAACTTCCCATGTTGAAGCTTTTGGACACAACTAGAGGTGTAAAACAGGACGAAGAGGATTGACCTACTGTATTGGAGGTTCAACGTGTATGCAAAAAAAAATTGTTGACTGGATTGCTCAAGAGGATTTATAATTTATAATTTTTAGTTTACTTTTTGAAGAAAAATAAAAAAAGAATAATACTATGTATCATTACTCGTGTTCATATTAGTCTATATGGCAGTGATTCAATTGCCACATAAGCCGATAACGAACACCAAAATAGGCAAATAATATTAACTCATAAAAAGGGCTAATGCAAGCTATGCCAGACCTCTTCCAGTACTCTAAGCAAAGGTTGGTCCATCTTCGACCTAAGTGACAAGGGCAACTTTTATATCCCTAGGCCCAACTAAGGATCTATTTTAAGGAAAATGCTATTTGTACTCACAAAATCTACACTCTCACTTACACACTCACACTTGTTAAATAATGATTGGATCATTTTATTTATTTGGCCAACTAAATAATAATTTGAATAAACTAGTATTTGACAAGTGTGATGGTGTAAATGATGGTGTAAATAATGGTGTACAAGTATAGTGTGTACTTTTTTTTTTTCAAAAGTATGTAATCCTATAGGATATAATTATTAAAATAGACTTGATAACTCTTGTGACGTGTTTCAAAATAGTCAATACTGAATAGTATTAAAAAAAAATTTTTTTTTTAAATATCAATTGTATCCATTAGTGAAGTCTAAAAAGGCTTTTGAGGGCATTAAGAAAATTTTACACTTGTTACCCATTTAATCCCACCTTCCAACTTTTTTTGGGGATCCCATCACTCTTTGCTTTAGTGGGCATTCAATCGATCTCATATAGCTTTGTATTTTGTTTGTTCCATCAATTTCCAATCCTAGTCTTGGATAAGGATTTTGGACATAAGCAAGAATTCTATCTAAATTGAAGTGTTTATTTGACGAGTTAGGAGTTTATCGTCAAGAGTGACTAAACATTGTTCCTATTATAAGATTTTGAATTAAGTTCTTCATTTATAAAGTAAGTTTTTTCTACCGTTTTGAAATATTCATGAAGAACTTTGCAATATATATTCCCGTTTGAAAAATTGTTAAATAGTAAGTTTAATAATGAGCCAAATTATATTGCTGCTAAAATGGATTTAGTAGTCAATTTTTTTATCTTTTAATTATCATTTTAGTGTCACCTCTTGTTTTGAGACTATGTTCTTCATTTATTGGTGATAAGTTATTGGTACTATTTTGAATTATTCATTGCGAATTTCGTAACGCATCTTTCGAATTGAAAAATCGTTAAACAGAAAGTTTAAAATAATGAACTAAAAATTGTTGTTAAAAATAGATTTAATAATATGATTTTTTGTTTTAAATCTCATTTTGGCGTCATTTCTTTCGACTTATTTTCGGACTATGTTCTTCACTGTGTTGTTGGACTATTTCGAAGTATTCATAACAAAAATCGCATCATATCTTTCAAATTGAAAATTGTTAAATTGTAAGTTCAAAATAACGAGTCAAAGATTAGTTATTAAGATAGATTTAATAATCTAATCTTTTATCTTTTTTCGACTCATTTTTTCGTGGTAAGATCTTATATCATTTTAAAGTATTCATTCATAGTAAAAAAGGGTGAGAATTGAGAATGAACAGGGACCAGGGACTTGGGGTAATAGAATTGAAATTTGAGCGGGATTTGGAAAGCGTAAATGTTGCTCGTGCTGCTAGGTAAGCGGTCATATCTGTTTTAATTAAAAAATAAAAAAAGTCAGAAACTTTGAGGGGGCCACCTCTCCTATCCAAACGTGGCTCCGCCACTAGATTAGACGTGATAATGATGTACAATTTTCCTTTTTTAATTCGAATTTCGAAAGATTGTAATTTCGATGTGAAGAAATACACTATATTTGATTCAAAAAACAATTTATTGTATGAAAGCCTCTTTTATTAGAATTCACTATCTCTAAGAAGAGTAGCTCAAACAACTAACAACAAATATATTAAGATTTTGTTTTACAGAATTGTTTAGAGCAAGAACAAACTCATATGGCATCATGTGGGGTGAGTTGACCCTATAGATTTTTCACCATTTTTTTAAAACTTTTTTTCTAATATGCTATTACTTTAGTCCTAATGAAAATAAAAATAGATTTCTATTAAAATCTCCTAATGAAAATTGGCCAATCCAATAAAATGGCCCAATCCCCTATTAAAAATTCCAAATCTTCACTCTATATCCAATCGATTTTTTCATCTCATCTCTCCACTATGATATTTTACAATTTATTTTTTCCTCTTTCAAATTTGTCATTTCGTCTGACGATATATTTTTGCTTTCAACTCCAATCATAACATTTGAGGTAATGTGATAGTCGAATCGATTTTTACATAGAAACTTAGCCCTATACCGATTTCTTTGTATCTTTTTGCATATTTAAAAACTACTTTAGAGTTTAGAATAAAATTAGTTCAATTATTTGTTGAATTGTAAGGTATTTCACTTATCTTTGTACCTATTTGAGTTGCTGTGAATTTTTTTTGAAAATTGTTTGCTAAAATTTTTAATTTTTTTCGGTGGGGAACGGTTGGGGAGATATGATAGCTAATACTATAATTATGAATTGTACTAATGTTGGCGACTGAATTTACTAAATTTTTACAAAAATGGTAAGAAAAATTGAGGAAATTTAGTTTAATAAATATTAGTCTTATCAATCTAGTTTCCATTTAAATTATCAAATTGTGGTGGAAAGGCCGAAAGCGTATAATGCTTAAAGATCTTTAACTTGTATCCGATTAACTGATTTAGAGTTGTTTTGTTTATGTTTCATTTGCGGAAAGAATTGAATAGTATTTTCTTTCTACATTCATTTCAAATATACTGAATTAGGTTAGTTCTCTTTATTCATTTTTTAAATTGTGTTCGGTACTAATTTATTTTCCTTATTTGTTTGGACTTTATTTGTAATTTCATTGACGTTATATAGTCAATTGGTTTAGCTAGCTTCAATTATTTTATCAATTTCTTCATCTTCAGAAATAAAAATTTTGATATAATTTATTGTGATTTCAATGTGTTCTCTCCTACCTCGTGAACTCTTTTATTCTTCTTCTTGATTCATAAACAAACAACCAAGTTGTTTGGAAATATTGATGACGATGTAATTATACGACGTTTTCAAAGTATTAAATTAAGTTACGATTGTAACAATATATTGACTTATTAACATTAATGTTATGTTATTTATTTTATTTTTTTGAAAAAAAAATTACTTCTATATTTTTGATCACACAATAAAAAATGTCTGACTCTGCCCTTGGTTATGAGTAGAACTTTTGACAGTAGAGTTTTTGTTAAAAAGTTGTTGACTGTTTGACTGTAAATAAAAAGAGTTGTTAATATTAAATTGAGTATTTGACTGCATAACTCTAAAAATACTTTCATATAAACTTCAAATTTATTTGATTAAACAATAATTAATTATTATATATCTCATACTATTTTTTTCATATAATATAATAACTATTAAAATTAACACATTAATTAAATTATAATAACACAATTATTTATAATATATCACATTAGTTAAAATTAGTTTATTTAAATCAAACATATTACATATAATTTATATTATATTATTTAACACGACAATATATATTTTTTTACTTTATATAAATATATGAAGTGACAATTTGTTATAAATAATTAATATGATAAATAAATTAATATTTTTTTATGTATTAATAATAATTTTGTTAATTTTTAAGTTTCATTAAATGTGGAAGTTCAATTAGAGATTTTTATAAAACCTCAAATTTTAAGATTTTCTAAAATAGTTTTTTAAGCTATTTTTTAGTCAAAATGTGCTCATTGACTTTAGTTAAACAAGAATATAATAATTAATAAAAACTAAAATATATCTCCATATAATATTAGACTAATTTATATATAATTGATCAAGAGATTTTAGAAACTCTTGGAACTGAAAATGATTGAGAACTTTAAAAAGAAAATTGAAAAATCTACTTTTTGTTCCCTCTGTCAAAGGCAACCTTCAAACTATTTTCGAGATTCTATCACCTACATTCTCCACTCAAGAGGGCATCTAATGTCATGTAAACTTTAAAATCCTAGGATTTGGATTCGTTTATAATCTCTATTTACTATGTACTATTTATTATTATTGAATTATTTTACCTAAAAATATAAATGTTAGTGTAGAAATTCTTTTTTGATGTGCAATGACTTTTCGAATATTCCCTCGATTAGAATTTATTCCTGCACTTATAACTAAGCATTGGGTTACTTATTGGTGGTGCTTTAGGCAACGACCCTCGAACGATATGAAAAAATGGGATTGAAGAAGGGAAAACAGAGAGAAAATTTAATAAATGACCTTCAAACTAATTTATGATTACTACTTGACTCAATCAACTTGAAAATGCTTTTAATTGCTTACTCAACTTTCTAAATAATTTACTATTCATTACTCATTGTGAAAACGTTAGGTTGAGAAGACGAAAATTGTCATATGGTGAACAGAAAATTGATGTGAGATAATTAAATTATTAAATTTGTTAATGTAACTAAATTGCAATAAGCCAAACACACATTTAATTTGCTTTAAAAGACGTTTTTCAAATTAAAGACGTTTTTTCAAAGTTGGAGAAATATTTTTTTAAAGCAATCTAAAAGCGTGTTTGACTATTACAATTTTGTTACGTAGACGATTTTAACAATTTAATTATATCACATCAACTTTTCATTCGTCATGTGGTCATTTCTGTCGCTCAGTTTAATGTTTTATCAATGAATAATGGATGATAAACTATTTATGAAGTTAGGTGAAGCGATTGAATTTTTTTTTAAATTGAGTGAACAAGTAGAAACTCCTAATTAGTTTGGTGGCCATTTATTAAATTTACTCATAAAACAAATATAGAGAGGGTACTTGTTTGTATGTTTTCCTAAATGAATATCACAAGTAGATGGTAACCCTTCTGTATATATTTTTTATTGCAATTATATCTGGTAAGACATGTGAGTCGCGTGACTTAGTCAAATCCTAGTAACGCCTAGGGTTCGGCTCTTAATTTGCTAGCCATTACTGATTTTCTTCCCCGATTCATGGGCTAAAATTGGTGGTTTCTTTACCTAGGCTGATTCTTGCCATATTCTATCGATCTTCTAAAAGACTAGGGGAATAAGTAGTCCGTTTGGTTTTGACATATTTTTAAACTATACAGTTGAAAATACTTTGAGAAAAACTCAAACCCAAACTAATCGGTTTGATATAGTTTTAAACCTCAGTTTGATTGTATATTTTTTCATTTTGTTTGCTTTAATGTCACTATTAATTATAAAATATCTTTTTATTTTATTGATGATGAATTGAATCAAACTATATATCGTATAAATTTAAATACAATAAAATCACAATAAAAATTACAACAAAGTGTTTCGTTTATTTTTTATTGGCTAAATCCGTACAAAATAAAAACTAATATAAAGTCACAATTCAACTTTATGTCACAAAATCAAAAGTTACAATACAACTATATACTCTCCAACAAAATGTTCACAATCCTCATAATTGCAAAAATGAGTTAAGTAGACGAAAATAATATCAACAACCACAATAATAAAATCTTAGAATAATAAGAAATTTATAAAGTCTAAACTTAGCAACCACATCAAACTTACTCTCGCTATGATCCCAGTTTCTAAAGTATATATAATAAACATCAACTGTTACCACACAAGATTCATCAATTGCATAAAGAAAAAATTATAACAAATGAACTCGTTACTTCATCATATAAAGTTAAAAAAACAAAATAGTATAGATTAGGGTTTGGTGTATGGACGAGCTGTTAAGTTATGGAACTTAATTATTGCTTTTCATAGAGTAATATGCGAGTTGATCTTATGGGTAATTTAAGGATTTAACACTTGTAATTCGATCGCTCTAATTTTTTTTTATGAATAAGAAGCCGTCATTAGATTTTATTTCATCATCAAACAAATGGAGAGAGTTTGAGGGTGTCTATTTCCCTTGTAAGCTACTATTTAATTATAGTAAATTACTGCAACGGCAGGGAGTGGACGTAGATCTCCTATTAAAACGAACTTCTTTAATACTTGCGTGTTCGCGCATACTTATTTTTCTTTCAAAGATATGATGTTCTCAATAGCATAGAATTAGGGTATCTAATTCTTAACACGAGCAATCTAATAAATTTTGTGGTGCTTTCTGAATTTCGATGTTCGCAGTGTCAAGATGAAGATTTGGTGTGTAAACGAGCAATCCAATGAATTAATTGATTTAATCAAATTAAGGCGAGGGCTGGTAACTAACCAATCTCCATAGCTCCTATATTTGGTTTAAAATTTTTATACTTATAACTTTATTTCAAGGTTAAGATATTAAGTTATAAATAGAGGGGCAAAGTTGACAAGAGCCCTACTTTTTGTAAAAAAGTTGAAAAATACCTCTTTTTTTAATCTTTTAAAAAATACCTCATTTTCATGGTTTGATTTAAAAAATACCTTATTTTATTAAAAATAATATTTTATAATGTGGCATGATGATGTGGCATTTATTTATTGTATGGTAGTCCATGTACTTTATATAATATTCACTTTAGTCTTTATATTTCAATTAAGTCATCCAAAATTACATATTAGGTCCTTAATCTTTTACATCTTTACATTTTAATCCCCAAATTTTTAATTATCTTTCAGTTAAGTCCTCCAAAAATTGCACCTTAGGTCCTTCAACTTTTTGCATCTTTACACTTTAGTCTCCAAGTTTTCAATTATCTTACAGTTAAGTCCTCTAAAAATTACATCCTTCAACTTTATACATGTTCAAAGTTTGGTCCTCCGAATCCTTGATTTTAGTAGCCAAAATAAGTACAATTTTAGTGGTCAAAATAAGTACACTTTCAATTAAATCTTTAACTTTACACTCGAATTTTCACCTAAACGAACAAAATAAATATTTGTATATTATTTTAAATTATGGTAACACATATATTACATTAATTTAAATTATGGTAACACATATATTACTTTAATTTAAATTAAATTAACACATGTTACCACCACCAACTATCATATTTTTAAACTATTTTAAATATAATAATAATTATAATCATATTTTACAATTTATTTTCTTTGATAATTGTTTAAAAATACAGTATTTTCATAAAATCAATATTTTTATTTTTTTCATTTGAAAAACAATATTTTTACACAAGTAACATATGTGTTATTTCATCATTTTCATTGAAATTAATACTTTATAATTTAGTTATTTATTATTTTTATTTAAAATTAATATTTTAATTTTTCATTGAAAAAGAATATTTTTACATGAGTAACATATATGTTACTACTTCCTCATTTTTCATTAAAATCAATGTTTTACCATTTCTCTATTTTTATAAATTTTTTAAAAATACATTTTTTTCATTTAAAATCAATATTTCAATTTTTCATTTAAAAACAACATTTTTACACTAGTAACATATATGTTACTATGTGTTATTTGCTCATTTGCAATAAAATCTATACTTTATAATTATTTAAAAAATACGTTATTTTTCTTTAAAATTATTTTTTTTATTTTTTATTTTAAAAAAATATTTTTACACAGGTAAAATATATGTTACTATATGTTACTTATTCATTTTTCATTAAAATCAATATTTTACCATTTCTCTATTTTTATAAATTTTTTAAAAATACATTCTTTTCATTTTAAATCAATATTTCAATTTTTCATTTAAAACAATATTTTTATACTAGTAACATATATGTTACTATGTGTTACTTGCTCATTTGCAATAAAATCAATATTTTATAATTATTTTAAAAAATACGTTATTTTTCTTTAAAATTAATATTTCAATTTTTTTTTATTTTAAAACAACATTTTTACACGGGTAACATATATGTTACTGTATGTTACTTTCTCATTTTTTATTAAAATCGCCTTCTACTACTACTACTACTACTACTACTACTTGTCTTATACCAGCACCACCACCACAATAATCGTATTCAAATCCATTATTACTATCTACAACTATAATCATATCCACTACAAATTTGGTAACACATGTGTTACCATATTTTAAATTAGGATAAAATAAGTGTTACCACAACCAACATTGATACCGCTTCACCACCACTAATTTAAATTAATGTAATAAATGTATTACTATAATTAAAATTATAGTAACACTTGTGTTACAACCAACACAATTTTCTCCCACTACTGTGTACCTCTAGCACCACTATTTACACGAGTAACATATATATTACTATATGTTATTTCCTCGTTTTAATTAAAATCAATAATTTATAATTTATCTTCTTTTTATAGTTTTTAAGAAAATACATTATTTTCATTTAAAATTCATATTTCAATTTTTTTTATTTTTAAAACAACATTTTTACATGAATAACATATATGTCAATTCATCATTTTCATTAAAATTAATAATTTTTATACTGGTAACATATGTGTTACCAATCGCCTTCTACCACTACTACTACTTGTTTTATACCAACACCAACACCACCATAATCGTGTTCAAAATCGCTACCACTTTCCACATTTATAATCACATCCACCACAAATGTGGTAACACGTGTCACCATGTTTAAAATTAGAATAATACAAGTTTTACCACAATCAACATTGCTACCTCTTCACCCCCACTAATTTAAATTAAGGTAATACATGTGTTACTATAATTAAAATTACAGTAACAATTGTGTTACAATTACCACAATTTTCTTCCACTACTGCGTAGCTCTAACACCACTATTTACACGGGTAACATATGTGTTACTGTATGTTATTTCCGCATTTTCATTAAAATCAATAATTTATAATTTATCTTCTTTTTATAGTTTTTAAGAAAATACATAATTTTCATTTAAAATTCATATTTCAATTTTTTTTTTGAAAACAACATTTTTACACGAGTAACATATATGTTACTTCATCATTTTTATTAGAATTAATAATTTTTATACTGGTAACATATGTGTTACTATTACCAATCGTCTTCTACCACTACCACCACTAGTTTTATACCAGCACCACCACCATCACAATCTTGTTCAAGTCCGCTACCACTATCCACAACTATAACCACATCCACCACAAAATGTGACACAAGTGTTACCACAACCAACACTGCTACAGCTTCACCACCACTAATTTAAATTAAGGTAATACATGTGTTACTATAATTAAAATTATAGTAATACTTGTGTTACAATCACCAAAATTTTCTCACACTACTACGTAGCTCTAGCACCACCATTTACACGGTTAACATATGTGTTACTATATGTTATTTCCGCGTCTTCATTAAAATCAATAATTTATATTTTATCTTGTTTTTATAGTTTTTAAGAAAATACATTATTTTCATTTAAAATTCATATTTCAATTTTTTTTAAAACAACATTTTTACACGAGTAACATATATGTTACTTCATCATTTTTATTAAAATCAATAATTTTTATACTAGTAACATATATGTTACTATTACCAATCGTCTTCTACCACTACCACCATTAGTCTTATACCAGCACCATCACCATCACAATCGTATTCAAATCCGCTATCACTATCCACAATTATAATCACATCTACCACAAATGTGATAACACATGTGTTACCATAGTTTAAATTAGGATAACAAAAGTGTTACCACAACCAACACTGCAACCGCTTTCACCACCACTAATTTAAATTAAGGTAATACATGTGTTATTATAATTAAAATTATAGTAACAGTTGTGTTACAACCACTACAATTTTCTCACACTACTGCGTAGATCTAAAACCACCATTTACATGAGTAACATATTTGTTATTATATGTTATTTCTTCGTTTTTATTAAAATCAATAATTTATAATTTATCTTTTTTTATAGTTTTTAAGAAAATACATTATTTTCATTTAAAATTCATAATTCAATTTTTTTTAAATCAACATTTTTACACGAGTAACATATATGTTACTTCATCATTTTCATTAAAATCAATAATTTTTATACTGGTAACATATGTGTTACTATTATCAATCGCCTTCTACCACTATTACTACTCGTCTTATACCCGCAACACCACCACTATAATCGTGTTCAAATTCACTACCATTATCTATTTATAATCACATCCACCACAAATGCGTTACCATATTTTAAATCAATATTTCAATATTTTATTTGAAAATCATATTTATACATGGGTAATATACGTGTTACCATTACTAGTTGTATTCCACCAACATCACCACAATCAAATTTTGTAATTTAAATTAAGGTAACACATGTGTTACCACCATCTTTCTCCATTGGCACATAATTTCAAAACAATCACCACTAATTTAAATTGTAAGAACACGCTTTCTTTTTCACTTTTATCTCGTGTATTCAATACGTCAAGAAATAAATCAAATCCCAATAAGAAATTTACAGAGGAAAAGGTGTCTGGCTGATGTTGCCATCAAACATGAAATTGTCCAAATGCATTTTGACAATTTGCAAACATAATAATTAGAAGATATCCTACATAGCATGTAACCACCAGATAACAGACCCACAGTTACTTCAGGAAGCAAACATGCATTCAGCAAATAACCACAATACACTGGGGGTAATGTCCGTTTGCAGTTCAAAATAGCCAAGCAATAAGCCATTAATGTAGAGACTGTATGTCAATTGATATGGTGAGACAACCGCGAATAGAAAATTACCAGTCAATTAAAAAAAAGTAGAACAAGCAGAGGTGGAATTATAGCACCAGATTGATATGGAAAGATAACCACGAACAAAAAATTACCACTCAATTAAAAAAAAGTATAAGAAGCAGATGTGGAATTACAGCACCAGATTCGTTTGGTGGGTGCAAGGCGGCAAAAAACGGAGAGGTGTTACGATTTGGGTGTTTCACTGCCATTACCAAGGCTTCTCCACTCCGTTGGTGAAGATCTAGATCTGCGCTGATCTGGATCCACACGACTAGATTTGGAAAAATATGGAGAACGCAGTGGCGATGGTAGCGGTAAAGTTAGTGGTGGTGGTGGTGGTGATGATTGTCGTGGCGGCATCAGATAGCTACTGCGAGATTCTATAGAAGGTGATAGTCACAGTAAGGGCTAGGAATGACGGTGGTGGTGGAAAAGAAGGTGGTAATAGTAGCGGAAGGGATTAGGAGTAGTTGTGTTGGTGGTCGCCGGAGACGTAGACAATGGAGATGCTGCGGTGCATGAGGATTAGGATTAGGGTCTTTTACTAAATTAAATTAGAATTAGGATTATATATATATATAATGTAAAAGAGGTATTTGTTAAATAGGTATAATTAGATGTAGGTAATAATTAAAAAATTAAAAAGTGGGTATTTTTTAACTTTTATGAGAAAATGAGGTATATGGCATAATTATCACTAAATAGAGGTGGCAAAATTGGGCCGGCCATATAACTCGAATTTTGGGTTGGGCTGGCCTTGACCCAAACAAAATCGGGCCTATGTGGTCCAAATTTCGCTAACTTTCTTTGGACTAGTCGTTTGGGCCATTTGATTAATATTTTATTTTTTTTTTTGACTCCTTGACACTATTAACTCATTTTGTGAATAGTCATAATAGATAATTCAAATAATATCAATTCAAAATGGCCTATGCTCAAGTCTTCAATTTAATTTTTATTTTTAAACATTTGTCCAAGAATCCCAAACTCTAACATAAAATTGTTTAGATTTAATTTAAATTTTGTTTAATTCAAGTTTCAATCCAAATTATGTTTGGTGTGACAAGTAAATTATTTATTTTAAATTTACTTACAAGTAATTTTTTTTTAATTTAAGCCAAACATGCTTATATCTCAAAGCAATAAGTCTAGCATACTTTTACTATTTATGTCTTAGCAAAATGTATCAAGAAATAGTTTACAATTAATCAAAAAAACGTTAATATTTTGAAAGAAATTTAAGTTTATCTATTGACTGTAAATTAATATCTTTAAAAATCTCAATATATATATTGTCTAAGTTTGTATAAGATTGTATTTGATGCAATGTATTATATTGTATAAAAGAAAAAAAGAAAATTAAGACCGAAGTGGCCTTATGGGCTGTGTTTGGCCAGTCCAGTTTTAAGTGTGGCCATGCTCTAATGGGTTGGTCCAGTCCGACCCAGTCCCATTTGTCAGCTCTAATTATGAGTCTGGTCTTTGTCCAATTTTGACCAAATTTTGTCGAAAATTTAAAATTTCATTTCTATATTTTTATATATATTCTTTAATTGTTAACGGTTTAGTTTGGTTAAAATCATTTTGTCGAAGGATTTCTATGGTACTAAATTGATAAATTTGAGAAGACAATTTTGATTTAATTTTTATATTTGACGATTTTTACTTACAATCATAATAAAGAGTAAATTTAATAAATAGCCACTCAACTAATTCGAGTTTACTATTTACTCACTCAACTTGAAAAAGTTTCTAATTGCTTACCTAACTTCTCAAATAGTTTATCATCCATCACTTATTGAGAAACTGTTAGACTGAACAGATAAAAATTGCTACATTGTGAACAGAAAGCTGAAATAATATAATTAAATCATTAAAATCGTACACGTAACTAAATCGCAATAGTAAAACAAGTATTTAAGCTGCTTTAAAAAAATATTTATCCATGTTAGAGGTGTTTTTTCAAAGTTGGGGATTCGTTTTTTAAAACAAGCTAAAAGCGTGTTTGGCTATTGCGATTTAGTTATGTAGATAATTTTAACGATTTAATTATGCTACATCATCTTTTCGTTCACCATGTAGTAATTTTCGTCCATTCAACCTAATGTTTTCCTAACAAGTGATGGATAATAAACTATTTAAGAAGTTGAGTGTAAGAGTGAATACTTTTTTAAGTTAAGTAAGTAAATAGTATCTCTAAATTAATTCGATAGTTATTTATTAAATTTATCCTCACAATAAAAGAGGCTACAAAATGGAAATATGTTGTTAGGCAATTCTCAACTGGAAGGATCTAGGAAGGAAAGTGGATTGGCGCCTTGTGGAACCTAAAACTCTTGGGCCCTTTGGATCTCTAGTGGCCCAAGATATTTTATCTAATTGGCTTCTTGGTCCTATTAGTTGTGGCCTCTAGCACATATACAGCCAAGTTATAGCTTTGTGTTGACATAAAAGCACCTAGATTATAGCTTCTACGGTTAAGTTTTTTAACAAATTATTTATTTTGGAGAAATTAACATAGATAAACTAAAAAAATAAACTAAATCACAAAAAACTTTCCAACTTTTCTTTTTACCAAAATATTGTTTCATTTATTCTATTTTTTTAGACCAATATTTATTTTTCTTGTTTAGACGAATATCTAATTCTTTTGAACGAAATTGTACTTTTTTGTTACACTTATATGTAACATTTGTCACAAGCTATATTACGCTGTTGTCGCTAAAACCATCATCGTTACGGCTACCGTCGACATTGCTATTACACAAAGTGTAACACTTATAACAAACTATGTTACATGGTCCTTAAAACTCTTTCAAAACCACCGTCGTCGCCTATTTCCACCACTACTAATCACAAAAACCATAAAAAGTTCAATCTCACAAAGAAAAAAAAAAAGCATATTTGGGTTGCAAAAACAAAAAAGTCAGATCTAAACCACCAAAAAACTTAATCTCATAAAGCATCTCCACTGGTGGTGGTGGGTCGTGGTTGCGATACTAGAACTAGATTTGGTAGAAATTTTTTTGGCGGTGGCAGGTCACAATACCAGTTTGGCAGCGACAATGGCATTCTTTCTGTCGATGGTGGATCGTAGCTGTGGTGTGTGTCGCGATAACTGTCTGACGAAATGAAATTTCAGATTTAGATTTGGTGGTGTATTTTTGGTGATGGTCGATGACTGATGATGTATTTTGGGTCGGGTGCCACAATGCGTGGTAGTGATTGAATTTTTTTATAGTGATTTGAGTAGATTCCTCAATCATGGTCATAGTGGTGGTGGATAGAGACGTGTGAAGAAGGAGGGGAAATAGTGATGTAGGAGTATTTTATTATGGTTTGAAATTGAAATTTTGAGTTTGTTTGATTTTAAATAAAAAAAAATATTAATAATTACAGCATATTTTTAAAATAAAAATATATAGATTGTAATTTTAAAATTCTTTCTAAAGCGTAAGTAGTGAGTAATTTCCTCTCTATTTTAAAATAGCATTCCAACCAATGTAAATAATAAAATGTAAACATATTATTTTACACTTTTAAAAAAGTTATGGACTTCAATTGCAATTATTCATTAAATTATATTTTTTATTTTATTTTAATTTATTTAAATTTGGGGCAAAATGGTCAAAAAAATTATTTGGAGACCCTGTGCGAGTAAAATGAAAAGATGAAGATGATATATGCTAATAAAATTAAATGTAAATAATATTGTTACAAATGTAAAAGAAAGGGGACTTTGAGTATAATTAATCCTTATTTAAAAGAAACTTTTTCTTTTACAAAAAGGGGGTTGATAATGTCAATTTTAGCTGCAAACTAGTTCTTGAGTGATTTTAACGGGTTCTAAATTTTCGATTTTATCCTTGTAACTGGACCATTTTTTGGACTTGTTCTTGATTTTTCTGGCTACACTGATTTTGAAAAATCAGAACAATTCTATTTGTCGGAAGTTCATTTTTGAATTTCAAATTGTTTCATTAACTGTTTTTGTAGTACCAAAAAACAAGAATATGTTTAAGAAGTAATTTTGGAAATTCAAAAATGTTTATTTCCTTTTCATTTTTTATTTTTTTTATGACTCAGGTATCCAAACTTCGCTTAATTAATCCTGAGTAGTGACGGCCACCCTCCTAGTTCGTCACCCAGATAAATTCGGATGCGGTAACAGGTTATACACACTTGAACCGGACATTCGACGATTATTCTCTATGTGGACCTGCCTTCCAACATTTTTTTAAAAATTGTTGTCTTCAAGCTGTCGCAGAGATTCGAACATTCGATACTACGTAAAGAACCCTCCTGCTTTACTAATGCGCCATGCCCATGGAGGCTTCCTTTCCCATTTTCATCAGACACAGAGATGATCAAGTGATAATGAAAAAAGAGGTCTGGCCCAACTTAAGTTCATGCTTATCTTTACCGAAATCCGTTTAATATTTCGGGCTATCCAAAACGCAAATAAACGGCTCTTAAATACATCATATAGATTGTTGAACCGTATTAAAATATTTGATAGAGATGATTAGATAATATTTAATTATATTTATAAAAGTAAAATAATTTAAAATCTCTTTTATTTATTTTATTTTTTATATATCAAACATGCACAATATGTTGAATCTATAGAAAACAATTTTTGAGAAAAAAAGCATTAGGCGACCCCAATCTTTGCATAAGTTTAAACTTGGTCTTAGAGCTTTTATTTTGTAGCAATTAAGTCTCCATTGATAGATTCCACCTAATATATCAATTAAAGTATGGTGCTTAAAAAAAATAATTTAAACAATACACAAGAAAATAACAAAGCTATAGACAATACATTCTATAATTGAAAATTGAAAATAGTAAAGGGATTTTGGCGCAAATGGTCCATAACCTTTGCTCTTAGTGTGGAATTGGTCTCTAACATTTATTTTTTGACAAATAAGTCCCTAACCTATTTGTTTTGGTGCAAAATTGATCCTTAGGACAAATATGCCCTTATTTTTAATTAGAAAAAATTGTATATGGATTCTTAATTATTACAAAATGTGCAAATATATCCAATACTTTTATTTTTTATATATAAAAAAATTAAAAAAAATGATAAATTTTTAATTTGGAATTAACACTTTAGTAATAAACATGTCAAATAAAATTATTATTTTTATTATTAAGTAATTATATTATTTAAAGAGGGAGAAATCATTGTGAGAAATCATTTTTCTCCCTCCTTACTTATAAATTTTTTTCTCACTCTTTACTTTAAAAATTAATTTAAATAAATAACAAAATGACGTATATAATTTTATGACATTGAACTAATCTTATTACATTTTTATTTAACATAAACATACTAATAAAAATTAATTTACACATTATGTGTTTTATTTTTGAACGAAAATAAAACGATAAATTAAAATATGAAGAATATAGTTGGATTTCTAGTATTTGTAGTTAATAAACATATAACTCAATTAAATAAAAGTATTTGAACATCAAGTTTGTGACAAAGTTATTTTTTTATACAACAATAAAATAAAATTTTAAATTTTAAATAATATAATTACTTAATAATAAAATAATAATTTTATTTAACATATTTATTACTAAAGTGTTAATTCCAAAAAAAAAAAAAACTCATTAGTTTTCTTTAACTTTTTATAAAAAATAAAGGGTAATTAGCACAAAACATTCCTACCTATTGAAGTAATTGTGCAAAACGTCCATACCTTCTAAATTTTGACAATTTTACCCTTACCTACTGGATTTCTTTCGCAAAAGGTCCTTCAGTCCAAAAATCAGCCATTAACATAGGGGTAAATTATGGCTTATTTGCACAAATGGTCCCTGACTTTTGTACTTACTTCGGGTTGAGGACCTATCGTTTTATTTTTGGCAGTTTAGCCCCTATTTCAAATATTTTTGGCGGCAATGGTCATTTTCATTAATTTCCATCCAAATGACCGTGAAATTTGACGGTGGAAATTTTTTTATTTAAAAAGGACTTATTTGCACAAATGGTCCCTGACTTTTGTGAAGAAAAATTTGCAGTAAAAGTCTCTAATCTTTCATAAAATGTTGAAAAGTCCCATAACCTTCTAATCCTAACACATATGACCCCAAACTTTTTTGACAATTTTACTCCTAACTTAAATAATTAAAAATAACTCATAAACCTTTTCAAAAATACAAATAAGTCTTAAATCTTTTTATTTTTTTACAGATTTACACTTAAAATAATAAAAAGTGTGTCATTAAGTCTCAAAACTTTTAATTTTGTTCACCAAAATGACATCTATAATGTGTTTGATTAAATCAGATTTTTTAGTAAAAATTGTTGAAATGTGTGGTTGAAAAGTTGTAGGACCCTAAAATGTGTGGTTAAAATTAATTGTTGACATTGACTTTAGCTTTTTAGCAAAATAAAAATTGAAAATAAATGGGCTCTTACAATCTCTACAGATTTTGTCCAGTGGTCCATTAATTAACAAAAAAATTATACCCATGATCAAAATTTGACCAATTTAAAATTTTAATTTATTTTTCATACCAATTAAAAAAAAGGTGGTGGTGGGCTGAAGATTGTGAAGAATTTTTTTTTAATTATTATTTAGTAATTGGTAGAGCTGGCAAATGGGCCAAATGAACTGGCCCAAACTGAAATTAGACGGGCCACATAAAATATTGGAGTGGGCTAACCCTGACCTAATTTTACATAGTCTGGTATTGCTGGGCCAACCCAGCTCGATTTTGGGCCACAGGGCCAATGGGCCAGCCCAACTTACATTTTTAACTTATTTTTTCAAAATATTACTTATAATTTTGTAAAAAAAACAAAAAACAAAATCCACCATCCACCCCACCCCACCCCACCCCACCCCACCCCACCACCACCTTTTTTTAAATTAATATGAAAAATAAATTAAAATTTTAAATTGGTCAAATTTTGATTATGGGTATAATTTTTTTGTTAATTAATGGACCACTGGACAAAATCTGTAGAGACTCTAAGTCTTGGCTTGTTTTCAATTTTGATTTTGCTAAAAACCTAAAGTCAAAGTCAACAATTAATTTTAACCACACATTTTATGGTCCCACAACTTTCCAACCATACATTTCAACAACTTTTATTAAAAAATATGATTTTAATTAAACACATTTTAAATATCATTTTAGTGAACAAAATTAAAAGTTTTGGAATTTGATGACACACTTTATTATTTTAAGTGTAAATCTGTAAAAAATAAAAAGATTTAGGACTTATTTGTATTTTTGAAAAGATTTATGAGTTATTTTTAATTTATTTAAGTTAGAGGTAAAATTGTCAAAAAAGTTTGGGGTCATATGTGTTAGGATTAAAAGGTTATGGGACTTTTCAACACTTTCTGAAAGATTAAGGCTTTTGCTGCAAATTTTTCTTTACAAAAGTCAAGGACCATTTGTGCAAATAAGCCCTTTTTAAATAATAAAAATTCCACCGTCAAATTTCATGGTCATTTAGATGGAAATTGATGAAAAGGACCATTACCGCAAAAAACATTTGAAATAGGAGCTAAACTGCCAAAAATGAAAAGATAGGTCCTCAACCCGCAGTAAATATAAAAGTCAGGGACCATTTGTGCAAATAAGCTGGTAAATTAGTCCAACCACTTTTTTCACATATATATTACTTCCTTTAAAATTGGGGGGCTTCCTATGCAATTTTCAAAATTGCACGGCAACCCCCGTCCCCAAATCTGCCAAAACGACGCAGAAACCCTTCTGCAATTTCTGCAATCTCCATCTCTCATTTCTAGCCCTTTTATTCTTTACCTTTCTTCTGTCTAAAGAATTTCAAAATTGTGCTCACACCGCCGCCTCCAACACCGCCGCCTCGCCTTTTTTCAAGTCCCGCTTCAATGTTCCAAATCGGGCGCTTCGACCTAAGAATGGAAAAGATCTCCGGGAGATAACGCCCATGCGTAAGGAGAAGTAGAGGCCGATCGTGTTCTTCTTGGCACCTCCGCTTTACTTTTTTTGGGTGGCAAAACCTAACAAAACCAAATGCGGCGTCGCCTGTAATTTCTTCTGTTTTCTTTTGTGTTTTTTTATTGCTTAAAGGATTTTGATCATTTTCTTCACACTTGAAGCCAGATCTTGATTTCGTTGCTGATTTTGGTGCGGAATTGGATGAGTTTGTGCGCATTTCTTGAAGTGATGACCTGCGGTGCTTACACTTTGGCATCGGAGCGCCCGCTAGTTGAAGGGGGTATTATGGCTTGTTGGAGCCTTCTGGGATGTTGGTTCTCCATGTTTTCTTAAAACACAGCATCAAATTGAATGTATGTGTATTTATATATATTTGTATGTATATGCATGAGGTGGTGGGGTCGGGGTTACAAAAGGGCTAGAAATGAGAGATGGAGATTGCAGAAATTGCGAAACCTAAGGGTTTCTGCGTCATTTTGGCAGATTTGGGAGACGAGGGCTGCCGCAATTTTTTTAGAAATTGCATGGGAAGTCCCCAATTTTAAAAAAGTAATATACATGTGAAAAAGTGGTTGGACTAATTTACCCCTATGTTAATGGTCGATTTTTGACCGAATGACCTTTTAGCAAGAAATCCAAAGAGGTAAGGGTAAAATTGCCAAAATTTAGAAGGTAAGGACGTTTTGCACAATTACTTCAATAGGTAGGGACGTTTTGTGCTAATTACCTAAAAATAAAAGTAATAGACCTATTTGCACATTTTGTAATGATTAGGAATCAATATACAATTTCTTCTAATTAAAATAAGGGTATATTTGTCTTTTTCATATCATAAGGACCAATTTCGTACCAAAACACATAGGTTAGGGACCTGTTTGCCAAAAATTAAACGTTGGAGACCAATTCCACACTAAGGACAAAAGTTAGGGACCATTTGCGCCAAAATCCCAATAGTAAAAGGGGCCACTAGCGACCCTTTGAAACAAGAAATAGAAATTAAGAACCATTAGGGCTCCTAAGGTAACCCTAATGCGGTGTCGGATGTAAGCTGTTACGCTCCATTCTTACGTGGAGGGTTTGAGAAAGTAAAAGTCAAAATGCTTGGAACCCGCCACCTTACATCCGAGGCGGTTTCCCTCACCGGAGAGGTTGGTGAAAATGACTATTCCTTCGGTTGAGGCGATTGAGTGTCCAAAAAGGCTTCTCCTGACAAACCTGTCACTCGGTCACCAAAAAAATGATGGGACAGTCTGCGAAGGGTGGCGCGTCACCATCATATCCAATATGTTGTGGTTGAAATGCTATTGATGTGACACCCAAGACGTGACTCTAAAGCTCCTTAGATTGAGCCACGTGTCGCGAATCGAAAGAAGGACAATCTAATAGAATTTGTCTATAAATATCCAATTCATTTTCACAAGAAAATGACGTTGAATTTCACTACTCACACAAAAAGATACCAAATCCTCTATACTAATTATTCTTCAAGTGTCCTAACCACTTGGAAAATTGTTAGTAAGGGGTCCTCAAGCTATTTACCTCATAGAAATGAAGTCGCCTAGAAGCCCCAAGGATGTGCAATGCCTCACCGGGAGAATGGCAGCCCTTAGCTGATTTGTCTCAAAAGCTACAGATAAGTGCCTTCCTTTCTTTAAAGTCTTGAAAGGAGGTAACCGGTTTGAATGGACAGAGGAATGCAAAGCCGCATTCCAGGCCCTAAAGGAACACCTCGGCCATGCTCCCCTACTGTCAAAGCCTATGTTAGGAGAAATTTTATTGCTCTACCTAGCTGTATCCGTCGAGTCAGTAAGCTCGGTCCTTGTCAGGGAGGAGGAGCACCAATTGACTGTTTACTATGTAAGTAAGGCTCTCCTGAGAGTGGAGACGTGCTACCCAGACATGGAAAAATTAGCATTGTCACTCATCACCACTTCCAGGAAACTTAGGCCGTACTCTTGGCCCATAGCATCCACGTCCTGACTAACTTCTCCCTGAGACAGGTGATGCAGAAACCTGACGCCTCAGGGAGGCTATTAAAGTGGGTTGTTGAACTAAGCCAATTCGACATTATGTTCAAACCTAGAGCATCCATTAAAGGACAAGCCCTTGCTGATTTTGTGGCAGAATTCGCTAACACCCCCGAAATAGATACCCCAATGGCATCCATAGAACCTCATACGTGGTGCCTATTCGTTGGTGGCTCATTAGGGGATATGGGTTCAGGTGCCGGAGTAGTTCTCACCAGTCCCGAAGGCCATAGATAGAACTGTGCGATCCGGTTCGACTTTAAAGTCTCGAGCAACGTTGCAGAGTACGAGGCCTTGCTATCTGGCATTCGCTTGGCCAAAGAAATGAAAGTACTGAGGCTCTTCGTGGCAAGCGACTCCCAACTAGTTATGAGCCAAGTAAATGGGAGCTTTACCGCTAGGGAAAGAAGTATGGCTTCCTACCTGAAACTGGTGAGGAACCTCAGCCCTTGCTTCGAAAAGTTCGAACTGATTCAAAGTACCCAGGGCGGATAACACCAACACAGATGCACTTTCCAAATTGGCAAGCAGTAAAGACTCGAAACTTCTTAAGCTGGTTCCCATCGAACATCTTAGCAAGCCTTCCTTAAAAGCCGTCACAGAAGTAATGTGGATCGAACCTCCACATGGATGGATCCCATCCTTGCATTTTTAAAAGACGAGACACTCCCTACAGATAAAGAGGGGGCTAGAAAGCTGAGGAGGAGAGCAGCACACTTCGTGTTGTCTGACGACGTCTCTACAAACGAGGCTACTCTATACCATTCCTAAGGTGTGTTGGGATGAATGAAGCTGATTACATCCTCAGAGAAGTCCACGAGGGAATATGTGGCAATCACACTGGGGGTTTGGCCTTGGCCTAAAAAATCCTCAAACATGGCTATTTCTGGCCCTCTTTAAAGAAAGATTCATTTTGTCACGCCAGGAAGTGTGACAAGTGCCAGCTCTTCGCTACAATACCGCGTCAGCCTCACCAAGAACTTACCACAGTATCCAGCCCATGGCCCTTTGCCAAATGGAGGCTAGATTTCATAGGTCCTATGCCTAGGGATAGGGGCAATTCATACCACGCCTTAGTCACCATCGATTATTTCATAAAATGGGTCGAGGCAGAGCCAATGGCGAAGATCACCGAAGCTAACACCTCCAAATTTATATGGAAGAATATCATATGCCAGTTCAGGATTCTCCATTCTCTGGTTTCCGATAACGGAAAACAGTTAGACAATAAGAAAACCAGGAACCTATTCGAAAAGCTGGGAATCGCTAAACACTTTTCTAGCCCCCATCACCCTCAGGCCAACGGTCAAGTGGAGGCTGTTAACAAAACTATCAAGTATACTCTTAAGCGAAAGCTTGAGGCGTCAAAGGGGGCATGGGTCGATGAGCTCCCACATGTCATCTGGGCGATCAGAACTACAGCCAGAACACCAACGGAAGAAACTCCATTTTCAATGGCATACGGATCCGAGGCTGTAAGCCCAGTAGAAGTTGGCGTGCCATCGTCTCGCCGACTGCTCTTCAATGAAGCCAACAACGATAACCTGATGAGGGCTGGCCTGGACCTCCTAGAAGAACGAAGGGACAGTTCCCAGAGTAAGCTAGCCTCTTACCAAAGAAAAATGGTCAGATATTTCAACAAGAAAGTGAGGAAATGGTCCTTCCGCATCGACGATCTAGTACTAAGGAGGGTGTTCGCATCCTCCAAGAAACCAGGAGTTGGGACCTTAGGCCCCAATTGGGAAGGACCCTCTCGGGTCATGAGAGAAGTGCGCCCTCACATACTGTATTGAAGACTTGGATTCTAAGCGACAGCCTTACCTGTGGAATGCTGAACATTTGTGTAGGTATTATCAATGAGTGTTATGACAATTTTATTTTGTTGTTTATATGCGATAAGGAATGGCCTCTTCTCTTAAGAAGCGTGCCATCTTCTTTTTAACACCGAGCCGGTATACCGGTGCTATCGAGCATATATATGAAGGCTAAGGTTCATTTTTCCTTTAAGGTTGTGAAGAACCAGTTCTTAAGAAATATTTTCAGAAGCAAGTTATATATGTTGTTATATGTGTTTTGTAACTATTTTTGGAACAAATTAACGAAAGTAGATGGTGCCTCAAGAAAGATTTTACTAATAAGCAAGATAAATACATTGGAGCCTCCTCAGAGGGTTTCTTACAAAATAAATCTAAGCTACTCATTAGGAGGATCTGCAATATCCATTGGAGGGAACTTGGCCTCAAGGGAAGAAAGGTTGAGATTTGGATGCTCAGTACGAAGCGCAATGATGACTTCTTGTTGTCCAACACTCACGAAATAATTGGAAAAGTTGGTGTATGCCTCCGTGAGATGAAAATTGGCAACAAAATTAGCGTCTGCATCCTGGAGTTTTTTGGCCAGATCTTCCATCTCGGCCATTACAGCATTCCTAACTGTCTCCACCTCCCATCTTCTCCTTCAGGCATGCCTCCAAATCAGATTTGAGTTTTGAAATCTCATCCACCATCGCAATAGCCTCTGCAACTAGTTGACGGTTCTTTCCATTAGCCACCTCCAATGCCTCCGAGGCTATATTCTGAGCATTTAAGGCATTATCAAGCTTTTTCGTCAGTATGGCTATTTGGCTCTCAGCCTCTGCCATGTCTAACTTTGCCTTCTCATATGCAAATTTGGCACTTTCAGCCAACGCCACTGTACTGTCAAGGCACTCTTTGATTTGATCGGTTCAGAAAATAACCTCTGAGGCATCAGCCATCTTCTCCTTCAGCTCCCTCATCGCCACGATGGACTTCATCTGAGCAGCCGTCGAGCGGAGGCAACAAGCCAAATACGCTTCTATCCAATCCTCGGCCTCCCCTTCTCTCAGAAACGCTTTCCATGGTTTATTAAGATATTTCTGGAATATCTCCGCTCCCAGAGCCGGATAGAACTCTAAGTTCTTAGTTAAGGGTCCGGAGAGCTTCATCTCCAATTTTCCAATCCATCTGTTGAACAGCCTCATCGACTTCGACGTAGTAGAAGAAGCTTCGCCAGTAGAGTCTCTTTTTTCCGATACCAACAGGCGCATCATCCAAAGCCACGCCAGAGGCAATCACTGCCAAACGACGTTGTTTGGGGTCGGGAGGATGAATTGTGAATGCTTCAATCACCTATACCGATTTTCTCTTACTGGTCGACTCCCCTGTTGACTTAGCACCACTCATGATCCCCTTCAATGTCGGCCTTGCGCAGACGGGAGCAATTTTCTTCTTTTTCACCAACAGCTTCTCATCTTCCGAGGACACGACCTCCGTAACTAGGTCAGTAGCGAATTTTTGTGACTTCCCTACTCACTTTCTCTATAGCCCTCTTTTGACGGCTATCCTCGGAGGATCTTGGACGAAGCTCCCTTACTTTAGCCGCCATCACCCTAGTAAGTGGTGGCTTCGGCCTCTTGCCTTGTTCGAAATCATTTGCACAGGAGTCAACCTCAGGTCAGAACAAATAGGCAGATGGGATATACGACAAATAAGATGCATACCTTTCCTAGTCATCTGCCCAAGTTCAATTAAATGCCTAGGCACTTTCAAAAGCGCGTTAAACCTCCTCTGTCCCGACGGATGTGTATAGATCGCACGGATGATGTCGAGCTCTTCATCCTTTAACTCGCACCGAGAAAGGGCGTCTACAAAATAGAACATAAAAAAATACTTAGTTATAGGCCTACCACAAAAGCAATCCCTACCATTCCAAACCACTCACTCGCAACTCCATAGAAGCTGGGCACGTTCAAATCAGGTTCTGGATCATCCAACACCCTCTGTTAGTTCCCAGACACCCAACACCAACCCTTCTTCCAATGCTTTATAGATGAAGGGCAGTCCAACACAAATGGCTTGTGCGACCTCCACGGGCCAAAATAATACCACCCTGCTTCCTCTCCCTTATCCTTTTTCTTTGGCAACTTCTTCGAGAGATAAACTGTTTGAAAGACATGCAGAGGCATCTCAAATCCGAAGGAGTGCCTGAACCACAAATAAAGACACCCCTCCATTTGACTCCAACCGTTATGGGCTACCTGGGTGGGTGCTAAACCATAAGCTCGAAGAACCCTCTTATAAAATGGATCCAAAGGTAGCCTCATCCCAACATTGAAGGATTGAAAGTGCACGGCGGTGCAACCCCTCATGGGAACACACGCCCTCTCGTTAGGCCCTGGGACGTGAAGCTCTATATCGCTGGAAACTTGGAACATCATTCTAATGTTCTCCAAATCAACCTCATTCGCAACCGATGGGACGTCCATTGCAGCCCGTCTTCAACTGATGGAATTATAGCCAACTTGTAACGCCGCATGTTCACTTACATGATTTTTATATATTATGACGATACATGTCCTAATATTATATTTAATCTTCAATTAATAAATTATCATTTTTGTTGACTAACCATAGTTTTTGCAGTGGAATATTCTGTGGATGCCCTAGACGATCGACGTGCCTATTAATTTAAATTACAAGACACTTCTAATTTTATTTAAATTTGAATTAAAGTATATAATATTTTTTTTAATTATTATTATGTGTCTATGTCATATTATATAGATTAATGAACCTAGACATATCTCTTGAACACATTCATTTCTTTCACATGAATTAAAATATAATTAAATTAATATATTATAGAGAGCATGAAATGGAGCCTAAAAAAACGTGAATGAAACCAATTCTTTTCACAAAATTGGCATGATTGACTTTTAAATGGGCATCCTAAAATTGGAAACAAAAGACTCCTTTTTTAGCACTTGTCCTTATAAAAAAATCACCATTCATCCATTTTCATTTTGGAAGCATTTTTCGGTGGTCACAGAGAGGTACATAATTTTAATATTATTTTATTGTTGAATTTATATTTCATTATTTAAAATCTTTGAGCTTTGTTAGTGAATTTATGGAATAGGAATATCATTCAAATACAAATATATACACAAGTTAATATATAGGTATATATGTGTTTGTGATTTCAAGATCGCACTTAAGGTACAAGAGTCACTCTATTATTATATTATCAATTGATGGTGGGATTCTTTATGAGGCCCATTTGTTTTGGAGTGAAACTTATTATAATTAAGTTGCCTGCCATTGATTAATATGTATACGTGTATGTATATTTATATATTATATATATGCAATTGTTAGAATTTATTTATTTTTGATTTCATAGTCTTTATTCATTTTTAAATCTCATAAGTTATATGATAAATAATGTATCACGTCTCTGTTTTTTTTCTCTCATAAAGACAATGTATTAATTTAATAGCAATTCAACCAAGCTGCTAGGGATATATAAGTTGACAGTTAGCACATTACTTTTAATTTTCTAAGGGATTCTTGACACTTTATTTTAACACTTTGGTCTTAATGAATTAATAAACAAATTTATATTAATAGGATAATGGTCTATATATGTTGATTTATTTCAAGAAACGAATATTGTTTGGAATTTTAAATAAATGGTAATGACCTAGGATTTTCGGCACGTTGACTTCGTGGGCAGCTCGGGACATCTCCATTTGCTACTTAAAACGTGAATAAAGATCCAAGGTAAGTAAATCTCTCATAGAATTCATTTTTAGAATGCAATGATAAATGTCTAGATGTGTTACATTAATAGCTATTATGTGAACATGGTATATTTTGATGTAGTTTTATATGCATTTATATTTCATTAATGTTTCACGCGACATATTGTTACATAAACATTCATGTTAATGCATCTATAAGCATGCATAAAGTAAAGATTTAAATGATAATGTTTGGAATTTATATTTTACTCAAGAAAGATATGTATCTCAAATTTTATAAATGAAATGGTGTTCGCCTATGCCATGAAAGGTGTGAGTGGGAAATGGGGCGTGGGGGACCGGCGCACCCGACGAATGACAATGTTGAATGTTAATGTTTAATGGTTAATGTTTAACCGCTTTGTGGTACTACCGGTAGATGGAACGGGTTCCAAATAATAATGGCCCATTGCATTCTGATTGGATAGGCGATATACAAAAGTGAGCTCACAACGTTAAAGTTTTTTTTATGATAAGAAAAAATGGAATACATATTCTAGAAAACTACTTGAAACCAATACATATCATAAGCATGCATCATGTGCATGAGGTTTACTTACTGGGCGTTAGCTCATCCCATATTCTCCACTTTTCAGATGATGAGAGCTAAATGATTCGAGACGACTGCTTGGGGGGAGACGGACTCAGTACTGTTTAAATTAAAGTTTTATTTTTATTATTATTTCAGAAATAAGATGCCTTAGGCCGATTAATGTTTTTGGAATACTATTCCTTTACTTATTTTAATTTAGTCAAACTATGAAATTTTCCGCAATTATTGTATTTATTCAATAATGGATTTGGGCATAAAATTTATTATGCAAATTATTATTTTTAATTAATACTGTTGAAAGCCATTGACATTTAGTTTGTATTTTCAAATAAAATAAAATAGAATGAATATTTTATCCACTTTTCCGCATTTATATCTTGTTATTTAATGGTAATTAAATGCTAACATTTCTAAATCTAGAGTTTCTAGATTTGGGGTGTTACACAACTTCTCTCTAGTTACAGCATTAACGCCTCGGATGGGTCTCACCGTGGCTACTGACAGAGAAACTTCTGGAGAATTATCGCCTCCAATATTAACCGGCTCTCTGGTAGCCTCAACAGCCTCATCCAGACCAGACATTCTTCCCGCAAACAAAAAACAAAATAAAAGGAAAAAGAAAGAGTTTGGTGGATACCTAATACTAGAAGTCCTCTCCCAACGAAATGTCGCCGGAATATCTCCTTCACACTGGAAACGCGATGGCCGGAGGATCCCTATTTTCTTGCTTAACACACACAAACACGATGTCAAGAAAAATGTTAATATGGAAAGCTTCATCTCATTTTTATAAGAAAAAGCAAGTCAATCCATTACTGTAGGATCAAAATCAAGATTCATCTTGGCCACCTAAACGGGATGATCATCTCAGCCTTTGAATTCAAACGGCCACGCAAATAACCCTTCATCAACGTTCTAAGATACACGGTGATACCCACTCGCACGTTAGCGAGGGTCGGATATGTCACACTGACCTCTGATGAATAAGGCGTATTAAATGCCTACAACCGTCTTTTTAGCACGCCCAACAAGACGTTCCATACTCCCCATACCCATGTAATCATTACACCTGCCGCCAGGCCTCCCACTTGGGACTGCCTCCGCCTGGTGCCTCTTCCTTAAGGCTTCCGTACGGCTGCAAGGCCTCCCACTTGGGACTGCCTCCGCATGGAGTTTTTTCCTTAAGACTTCCCACGACGGCTAGGCTTTCCACTTGGGACTGTCTCCGCATGGAACCTCTTCATTAAGGCTTTCCGCACGGCAGCAAGACCTCCCACTTGGGAGTGCCTCCGCCTGCAGTCTCTTCCTTAGGTTTCTCACGACGGCTAGGCTTCCCACTAGGGACTGCCTCCGCCTGGTGCCTCTTCCTTAAGGCTTTTCCACGGCGGCAAGGCTTCCAACTTGGGACTGCCTCCGTCTGGTGCCTCTTCCTTAAGGCTTCCGCACGGTGGCAAGGCTTCCCACTTGGGACTGTCTCCATCTGATGCCTCTTCCTTAAGGCTTTCCCACGGCAGCAAGGCTTCCCACTTGGGACTGCATTTTCCTGGTGCCTCTTCCTTAAGGCTTCACACGGCGGCTAGGCTTCCCACTTAGGACTGCCTCCGCCTGGAGCCTCTTCCTTTAGGCTTTCGCGAACCTTAGGGCTAGCCTTATGCATCAGCTTCAAATATAAGTTGCCTACGACAAGCACCGCACCCGACATAAATGTCCTGTCCTGAGCTTGTGAGACTGTTATTATGTAAAACTTTTACATCAATTTTATTACAAAAATACATCACCCAAAGGCACAAGGGCAATGCATCAAGAGTCCAATACCCCGTATGGTATTGTTTCTCACCAAGCCCAGCACCCCACATAAATAATGGGGCTTGGACTTGGGAGAATATTGTTACGCCCCAATTCTACGTGGAGTGTTTGGGAAAGTCAAAGTCAAAATGCTTGGAACCCGCCACCTCACATCCGAGGCGGTTTTCCTCACCTTCGAGGAGGTTGGTGAAAATGACTATTCTTTCAGTCGAGGCGGTTGAGTGTCCAAAAAGGCTTCTCCTGACAAACTTGTTACTCGGTCACGAAAAGAATGATGGGACAGCCTGCGAAGGATGGCACGTCACCATCATAGCCAATAGGTTGCGGCTGAAAGAGACTTCCACGTTAATGCTATTGATGTGACACCCAAGATGTGACTCTATTGAGCCACGTGTCGCGAATCGAAAGAAAGACAATCTATTAGAATTTGTCTATAAATATCCAACTCATTTTCACAAGAAAAGGACGTTGAATTTCACTACTGACACAAAAGATACCAAATCCTCTATACTAATTATTCTTCAAGTGTCCTAATTACCTGGAAAATTGTTAGTAATGGGTCTTCAAGCTATTTACCTCTTCCAAAGAGTGTTATCCTTTACCTATTATTACATATCCACTCTATCCGAGGCTTCTTTACGTGGTTGAATAAACCACGTGGCGTTCTAAATAAGAAGGGGAATACACGTAGGAAGAGGTGGCGTGGGGTTCCTATTGGCATCTATTTTTGGTGGTCAACATAAGTTATTCGATAGCGAAGTAAGTGTTTATATAGAGAGAGAATTCATAGAGCATGTCGAAAAGAAAAGAGAATTCTGATAGTGGGATTGAGCATACATTCCTTATTGAGAGCTAGTAATATTTTTATGGACAGAAATACAACATTCCACATAGGATAGTTGTGAATCTTCCAAGATTCAGGATGGGTGGTGATTTGATTTCATCAGAGTGATTTTCCCTATCTCTCGCTCATCTGATCGCTCCCTCGTACTTTCTATTTCTGCTAACCCCTTGTCCTTTGCCTAGAGATGGCAACGAGGCTTGGCGGGGTCAAGGAGGCCACTCCTCGTTAGGAATTTTCGGGAGATGAGATGAAAATTAAGATATCTTCATTTACTTATATTTTTTTAGATACGATTTAAATTTAAAAATATAAATATATTTTTTTTAGCGGGACCATGTTTCTTGTGCCGCACCGATTTAAATTTGATTCATTTTTTCCAAAATGAGGACAGTTAGTCAGAGGACCAACTTCCAACTTTATGCAAATGTTGAGAACCTTTAGGGATATTTTTTTTCTGCTTCTCGTACAAGAGCTTAGAACATCTCCAATGCAACAATGTCTAATATGTATATGTGGCAAAAGACATTGACATTATATAAAAAAACTTCTCCAATACAACAATGTTCATTGTGCAAATGTGGCAAATTATTATTAGCTTTTTAGAAAAAATAAAGAGAGAGAAATGTATTGATTGGATAGAGATTATTAAATTAATGGTGGACATTTTCAAGAACAATGTCTAGAATTAGACATTGTGCTAGACACTTTCTAACATTAATTGTGCCACATAAGTATTTTTTGGCCATTTATCAAAAAAATACTAGACATTGTGCCTTGACATTGTTGCATTGTAGATGCTCTTAGGAAAGCAATTCACCAAGAGCATCTCCAATGCATTCAATGGATTGGAAAAAAAAAATATGCTACATCATCAAATATACAATATCTATTAAAAACACATATCCAATGCACAATGTAGAACACTATGTAAAGCTGACATGTCACCAGAAAAAATAGAAGATGTGAAATACTCCTTCTACATCTAGACGCTATGTGAAATTGGATGAGTCAGCAATTTTTTTGATTGTAGAAGGAATTCATTAGAGAGACTTTTTAAACTTCACTGTCTATTCATTCTACATAATCTACAAGTCCGTTTATTTAATTGCCACTTCAACCATAATTCATTAATTGCATTAAAGATGCTCTTAGGAAGTCACTTAAGGGCTAATTTTTAAAAAAACTCTTCTAATCATACAAAGCACTTTCATAAAATTATCAAATGGCCAGAAAGTATGGTTGGTAGATACAAAAATATAAAGAAAAAAAAGAGTTAATTTCACCAATGGCCACTGAAGTTACTTTCAAATTATAAAATGGTCACTGAAGTTCAAAAATTTCAGTGGTAGTCACTGAAGTTAGAAATCATTTCATCAATGGTCACTCAATTAAATTTCTAATTTAAAATAGTGATGTGGCATGATGACGTGGCATTTATTTATTGCATGGTTGTCCATGTAATTTATATAATATTCACTTTGGTCCTTATATTTCAATTAAGTCATTCAAAATTTGCATCTTAGATCCTTAATTTTTTACATCTTTACAATTTGGTACCCAAATTTTCAATTATCTTTCAATTAAGTCCTTCAAAAATTGCATCTCAGGTCCTTCAACTTTTATCTTTACACTTTGGTCCCCAAATTTTTAATTATCTTTCAGTTAAGTCCTCTAAAAATTGCAACTTAGGTCCTTTAACTTTATACATATTCAAACTTTGGTCCTCCCCATATCCTTGATTTTAGTAGCCCAAATAAGTGTAATTTTAGGACTTGTTCGGTGTAGTTTTTTTTTTTTTTTTTCCAAAAATAGATTTTTTTGGTTACTTTATTAACTTTTCAAATTTTTTTGTAGTGTAAAAATATTGAAAAGTAAAAAATAGTAGGCAAAAAAATGAGTTTTTTTAAGAAAAAATAGTTACCGAACGTGGCCTTAGTTGCCAAAATAAGTGTACTTTCAATTAAATCATTGACTTTACACTCAAAATTTTATCTAAACGAACAAAATAATATAATTAAATAATAAACAATTTAGTGGTCATACACTATAATATTATTTTATTCGTTTAGGTGAAAATTTGAGTGTAAAGTCAAGGATTTAATTGAAAGTGCAATTATTTTGACCATTAAAATTACACTTATTTTGGCCACTAAAATCAAAGATTTGGAAGACCAAAGTTTGAAGATGTATGAAGTTGAAGACCTAATATGCAATTTTTTAGAGGACTTAACTAAAAGATAATTGAAAATTTAGGGACTAAAGTGTAAAAATGTAAAAAGTTGAAGGACCTAAGATGATATTTTTGGATGACTTAACTGAAAGATAATTGAAAATTTAGAGACCAAAGTGTAATGATGTAAAAAGTTGAAGGACCTAAGATGCATTTTTTTGAGGATTTAAGTGAAAGATAATTGAAAATTTGTGGACCAAAGTGTAAAGATGTAAAAGATTAAGGACCTAAGATGCAATTTTTGAATGACTTAATTGAAATATAGGGACTAAAATGAATATTATATAAAGTACATAGACTGCCATGCAATAAATAATTGCCACATCATCCTGCCACATCACCATTTTAAATTAAAAATTTAATGGAGTGACTATTAGTGGAATGATTTCTAACTTCAGTGACCACCACTGAAATTTTTGAACTTCAATGACCATTTTGTAATTTAAAGGCAACTTCAGTAGCCGTTGATAAAATTAACCCAAAAATATAAATAAAACTTTTATTGTTTTAAGAAAAACGCATTTTCCTCGCAAAAGGTGGGGTATAAAAATTCTTAAAAATGTTAATACCTCTTTCATCAACGTATTCTAAATTTCTAATTCATTTTTCATTATGGAAATGTCTAAGTCAAAAAGAATTAAATAAATCAATTATTTTTTAAAAATAAATTGCATGTCATTTTCATGCATACAATTATAAATTAATATTTGCATGGAAATAATTAAGGAATATTCCTTTAGCACGACTTTTCTTGTTGGTTTTATGTATAGAATAATGAGTTCAAAAACAAGGAGAAAACAATAAGAAATAAAGAATCATTGATTATGTCAATTAGCTAATTATTTGTTAATTTAGCTTATCAATTAAATACTAATTAATCAAAATATTTATATATATTGGAGAATTGTGTTGGAACATGCCTATCATTACATCAAATGTATCGAAAATTCGTCGATAAATCCCATGTAGGGTTTTTATATTTTAATAATTAATGATAGTGTGAAATGTAATAATTTTTGTATTTTTGTATTTTTGTAGCTTGTTATTTTGACTAGAATCTCAAAAGTTCTTGATCATATGATAAAGAAGACATTCCACATATTTACCTAAGCATAAAGTTATGTTTAAGAATATTTTTTATTTTCTTATTTAAATGTTAAAGAATTACTATTTTGTTGCTTTCAAAATAAGTAACTTACTTATTTTCTAGTCCCGCCCCGAAAAAAATCGTTTTTTATAGTGTGTAAAAAAATTTGTTATTGTAATTTTTTTCCAAGTGATCAAGTCTTGAAGACAATAACAACCCGATCTCCAAGAATTCTTTGATCCACACCTGATAACATGCACTACTTTTCTTGAGAAATGGAAATTTCTATCTCAAGCCATGCTTATATTACAAAAGAAACGGTTAACTACAAAAAAATTATTCGTTAAAAGTTATCAACAACAATTTTTCCCGTTGCAAATTTAGGGACGTATTTTTTCATCACCATTAGTGACACATCTTCACCGTTGCAATTTGTAGTTTTTCTTTGAACTTTTTCCCCCTAAAATGATGCATTTTTATCTTGAATGACATAAAAGAGATTGTGTTTGTAGTTTTAAAATTATTTTATCATCTACTTATATTTAAAAGATAAGTAAATTTTGTGTCTGAATAAGAAATGTGTAAGAACATAAAAAGAGTAATTTAAATTTAAAATAAGTAATTCACACCACATTTTAATTGTACTTAAAGTTCTCAATATTTTCTCATTGTACTAAACTTTTTTTTATTGCATTTTTATTCTCAACTTTTCATTAACTAGAATAGTTTGTCTCTAATAACAGTTTCCATCCAAAAAATTTGTTGGGAGAATGTAAAACGACTTATTTTCATCATATTTAAAAAAAATACAATAAAGCGAGAAAATATTTTTTCCTCATTTAAAAACACGCAAACAAAATATTTTGACACAAACTAAAGAGTTTTAAACGAATAAAGGTAAAGACAATATAATGATGAAATAATATTTCTTGTATATCAATTGTTCATATAGGAGAAGTATATATATATATATATATATATATACACTCTAAATGCAACGGTAATAAGGAATAATTGATTTTTAAGAATAGAAATCATTGCCGCCTTCTCTCTTTGGATTGATTCGGTCTATATAGCTTTCCTTCCAATGTGTCTCCATGTATATGTGTTGGTGATATTAGTTTCCATAATGGATGAGATCTTATCAGAAACCATCATTAAGGATGAGATGTGCTACTTAGTGGAAGTTGAAGATAAGATTTAGGCGAAAATAAAGTTAGATATAAAATACTATAATAAACAAAGATTGAAAATTTTAAGTACAATTAAAATATGGTGTGATTGTGCATTAAAAATTGATTAGCCTTTGTGTACAAGACCATTTTGATTTTTGCCCTAATATATTTTCGTATTTATTAAATTACTGATCTAGATAACAAAAACAATAAACAAAAAAAATATGTTGAGGATGTTTTTGTTAGTTTACAGCATAAAAGTGAAACACAAATGAACTTTGAGGACGTGATACACGTTTTTGGTTGAAAGAAAATAATTTGCATGAATTTAAAAATAAAAAATAATAATTAATTTGCTTTTGAATAGTTTAAATTCAAATGAATCTTATTTGGAATACACATGGCTAGTAAATAGAAACAAATCTTGCCAAGGAAAAATGACAAATTTTGGCATAATTGATTTGGTTTCTTTCCCATATTTAAAAATAATAAAGAAATGGTTTATTCAGTTTTTGAACTTTTCTACAAACTTGGAATTCAAATTTGAATGTAATTATAGGTAACGAAACTCTTAAGACTTCTTCTCTGTTTTGTAGTGTTTGTTTGTTAATAATCCTTTGATAAAAAAAGGGCTAGTTTTTTTTTTTTTTTTTTTTGGGCCGGTGTCCCATTTTTAAGGGCTAAGAGCCACGAAAAGAGCTTGCTTGTTGGAGTTATTCTCGTTTTATAGTCTAGTGAGGACGGACAAGGAATCATTACATCAAATGTATCGAAAATTCGTCGATAAATCCTGTATGTAGGGTTTTAAAAGTTCTTGATCATATGATAAAGAAGACATTCCACATATTTACCTAAGCATAAAGTTATGTTTAAGAATATTTTTTATTTTCTTATTTAAATGTTAAAGACTTACTATTTATCAGCTTTCAAAATAAGTAACTTACTTATTTTCTAGTCCCTTTAAAAATCACTGCTTTTTATAGTGTGTAAAAAATTTGTTATCAGAATTTTTTCCAAAGAATGATCCAAGTCTTGAAGTTTTTTCATCACCATTAGTGACACATCTTCACCGTTGCAATTTGTAGTTTTTCTTTGAACTTTTTCCCTAAAATGATGCATTTTTATCTGAATGACATAAAAGAGATTGTGTTTGTAGTTTTAAAATTATTTTATCATCTACTTATATTTAAAAAGATAAGTAAATTTTGAAGTCTACGAATAAGAAATGTGTAAGAACATAAAAGAGTAATTTTGGTAAAAAAAATCATTTAGTTTTTTTTTTTTTGGGGTCAGTGTCCCTATTTTTAAGGGCTAAGAGCCACGAAAAACAGCTTGCTTGTTGGAGTTATTCTGGGTTTATAGTCTAGTGAGGGCGGACAAGGAGAAGAAGGGCTTCAATGAAAAGTAGAAAAGCCCCGCTTGAAGTGCTTTGGCCCTCGTGGGCATTGCTACGATAATGCGCTAGAGTGGGGGCTATTTTATCCAACGTGAATCTATTTAATCGAAATATAGAAGTTCTTAGAAAGCTCCTTAAATATCTATTTTAAGCTAAGAGAGAGAGAGAAACAATTCGACATCAGTTGTAATTAATGGTATTCATGACTTTGAACATGTTTGGCAAAACTAAGAATTAACTTATAGGAAATAAGTAAGGTTTTTAATATAAATAATATTTTTATTGATCAAAATTAAAAATAAGTAAGTTAATTATTTTGCTCACGGCATTTTAAAATTTATATGTGTGTTTATGTAAGTATTGATTCCTTAGTTATACGTATACATCCCTTTATCACATATATTTCAAAATAAGTTTGTTTGAAAGAATATTTGAAACCGACACATTTCCCGTAAAATTGATCCAAATGAGCAAGCCATTGAAATTTTTCATTAGAATATTTTGCTAGTTTTGAACCCGAGTTGCACACAAAACTAGGAAATAAATATTAGAAAAATTCTAATATCTTGTTGACATTAACTTACTCGTTATGTTACAAATAGAATTAATAGTATGTAAAGGGAAACAAGATTGTGCCGAAGATATAATAACATTTCTCTTTAATTCACTCGAGATACTTTAAATTCCAACTGTCATTAAAGACAACCACACAGGTGAGTGGACATTGCTTTTTTACTCTGATTAGACCTGATCTTGGACAAAGTGGAAGACTACAAACATTGATGACGAAGTGTGTGTGGCCGTGTGTATGGGGAGATCAATAGGGAGATGACCCCGTCTCCTAATCCTAGTTGTCTTGGTACTTATCCAATCCAATCCAATCCGCAGGTGTAGCTCCAATCATGTATGATACTCATATCGTCCATTTATTAATGGAGCTATTGAGGGGACCTAGTGGACCTTTATAATCCAAGCTCCAATGTCCGTTTCTTTCATCTAGTAAGCTTGTGACTTGTTGAATCTAAGTCATTAATTAGTCTAGAGTTAGTCCGCAAGTAAAAGCTTAAAAATGACACTACGATGTTACAACATAAAGCGTCCAAATCTATTCATTTATGATCAAGCGGAAGTACACAAGGAGGCTGGTGGCTTGGCCAGAATTTCAACAGATGTTTTAAAAGATGCTGGATTAACCGGCCAGACTTCCTATGGCGAGAACACCAATATATAGTTGATAACTAGACAGATTCTCGAGAGACCTTAATACATACTTACTTTCTTCGTTCATGGGCAATCCTAGCACGTCGCCTAGCTCTATAGTAAGTGCTAGGCACATGTCCCTGAGAAAGAGATACCATATTATCATTAACGTAGTAGTTGGGCAACGACTGAAAGTACCAAGTTAGAACGACAAGTGTTGTGGCTTTCAAGCTGGTCTCATCTCTCTGTTGCCTTAATCTGAATGACTTATATCTTCCACACAAACTATTTATGCGCATAATTCATAATTCATGTATAACCTCATACCTTTTAATATTAGCTCGAAATCTTAATTAAGAAGCAGCTAAATGCACTTTGTAACACAAGAGTCCAGCACATCACTTAGCAGGAAATAGCAAACAAAAGCACAACAGACACAAATAGTTTAAGGGATCATCCTGTTGTATTCCTTGTTTTATGTGTTGTTTATTTTATCTTGTAATATTTTAATTAAAGACCCATCCTCGTACCAGCGTGTGTATGTGGAGACAGGGTGCTCCATGAGATACATTTCTCTCGTTAGTGACAGACATATGATTTTACTAAATGGGCATTGTGTAAATAATAAACTAAAAATATCAAGACAAACTATACATATAACGCAACAATTAAAAAGTTTCAAAACATTAAAATTGTCCATGTCGAGTTTTATATTCTTAAATTGTTTAACAACGTTATCATTACTATTATTATCAAAAACATATTTTTAAATTATTCAATCATATAATCATTCATCTTTAATCCGATTGCTCAATTGATATTTATGATATTCATAGTTGAAAATATATTTTCTACAATATCAATTGCAATTGGTAAAAGAAGAATTAATTTGATGAGCATATAAATTAAAGGGTAAATCTTATCTCTCTCTCTCTCTCTCTCGCAGAGCTGAGCAAGATTATCAGCCACTAATCCCTTTCAAATGGGGAAGCGCCTGTCTTGGGCAAGGTCCAACTCTGCTTCTAAAAATTTTCCCCGAAAATGTGTAGTTAAATAAAAAATGGGTAAATTCGAGGGAGTCCCGGCCATTTGGTTTGACTTATAAGCTCTAAAGTCAATATCTCAAAGCTTAATTCAATTAAAGTCACATTTTACACCTAAAAGACCAACATACCCTTAATTGTGTAAAAACGCTCATCAGGATAATGCTTTTTTGTGATGGTGTAGTCTTGTTTTGTTGTGATCTTCTGTTTTAATCGTTAAACTTATGATTTTGTACTACTAATAAAATATTTTAAAGAACAATATTATTCTCCTGTTTATTCTCTTCTGATTAATTCGTCTACCTACAATTAAACACCTTACATATTTATACTTATATATCTAATGAGAATCTATGTCCTAATTGAATATCAAACATGTTCTAATTCAAGAGAAGATTTAGAAATATTGTTCATAGTTTTAGATGAGAACCATTTGTATGACTTTCCATTAACTTGAGAATAATTGGCAGTTCTTCTTTTTTCATATTGGCATTGCTCTGAATGTATGTTGCTTTTTAAGGATTTACGCAGATACCTTGGAAGAGCTTTAATTCTTGAGTAAAAGGATGTACATTAATCCATTGATCTTGCTTTTAGATTTGTGAATCTTCGTTTTGAAAAAAAAAATTAAAGATTGCCATTTTAATTTAAAGAGGCGAGCTTCTAACGGTAAAAATCCATCATAACGTTAGCAAAGCATTTGGGTCTTGACCGTCTCATCGAACCATTCGAAAACATATTATAATCAAAATTACGAAAGCACGTTGATGCGAATTCTATTCATTTCTATTGTGAATCATCATTTTTTGCGATCTTGTTTTGCATAATACGGTATCAAACAATACACATGACTATGATATCATGCTTTTATCTTTTGATCTTGTTTAATTAGTCATATGTTTTTGATCTTGTATTGTGCAAAAGCGATTATCATAGATTAAAACATGGATTAAAAGCATTATTAAATTATATTAATGCACATTACCTATACAAAAAACATTATCATGGATTAAAAGCGATTATCATAGACAAAACTAAGACATTCAAAAGCGATATCTCGCGGTTCAAACATTGCCATAATTAAGCAATTGTATGTAAAATAAAAGCACGATATCATAAATAAAATTCATTCCACATAGATTGAAAGCGATATAATAGGATTCAAAGCAGTATCATGGTTAAAACAATATCAAAATATACTAATGCACGTTATCTAAACAAAAGCGATGTATGGATTAAAACAAAAGACATTTCAAACATTATCATATGATTAAAATACAGATTATCATGGATTTAAACAATATCAAAATATACTAATGCACATTACCTAAACAAGCGAAGATCATATATGATTAAACTTCAAGCGGTATCATGAGTTAAAAAGCAGTATCATGGATTAAAACTAAGGCGTTCAAAGCGGTATCACGAGGTTCAAACATTGCCATAATTAAAGCGTTGCTCATGGATTAAGCAGTGTCACTTAGGATTTAAACATGTTTCAAATGATGATGAAATATTATGACAAAGTTTCAACCTATTAAACACCCAGTCGTAATTAAGCGATGTCGTGAATTAAAAAATTAAGGCATTAAACGTTATCATGGATTAAAACTAAGACATTAAAAGCAGTTATAGGTAGTTAAAATTAAGACATTCAAATAAATATCACGAGTTACGAACCATGCCATAATTAAACGATGTCATTACAGGATTATTTTTGTGATCTATTTTGTTGAAAAATATTATGTAGTATTTTCTTGTAACTAGTAGTAACAAGCGAGCAAGCGCTCACGCAAAATGCAAAATGAACTTGGGATTACTTAAAGCAACATAGATAGTGATAAACCCCACTGACTCGCCCTTTCTCTCTTCTCTTCTTCTTGAATAAAGCATGGTCCATTTGTCCCCATTGCATTATCTGTTTTTCATCATTTTGATCGGGTTGAGATTCATTTTTTGCGGAGAATCTTAGCATTTCCCGTGGTGCTATCCTCACTGTAATTTAAACGCCCACCTCGATGGAATCAAGTCTTGATAAAGCTTCTTCATTAGCATCAACTAGTTCTCATGAAATCACTACGGATTTTAGAATATCGTTGTACTTTCCGGCTTGAGTAATCCTTCAATCTTTCATAACACGATGATAAAGCAATTAGGTTTTGTGACTGGATGAAGAATCACGGGACAAATAGAAACGAACAAAGAAATGAGCGACTCACCAAAACTAGATAAACTCTCTGGTAAAATTCTACTTGATCGTGACATAAATATACGAGTTTTTGAATCCGAAGCCCCAATATACATTCTGCCAATGTAAACATGATAAATATCATAATAGCACAGAAAAATACATATTTTGGTTTCTATTCAATTTAATGGTGTCCATGGGAAGCAAGAACAAGGTTGACAAGATTAAGCACAAGAACAACTAGAATTAGTTTAGAACAATCATAATACCGATGAGAAGCGGGAGGCATTACATTGAAAAGTGACATCACTGCTGGTAAGTGACTCTCGCGGAGGTCGTAGGAGGTCACCAGGAGGTGGAGAAGTTGTCGGAGGAGGTGGAGGAGGTTTGTGGAGTTGGAAGATTGTGCTAATGAAAAATATGGTTAAAAGGGTGATTTTGGAATTAATATAAAATCATATTCTTTTGTGAAGTATGAGCTTAATCACGAAATTTTAAAAAAAAGTTTAACCGCTGGTCATGTGTAAAAGTAAACACGTAACAATTTTTCACAAAAAAAATTATGTTATGTGTGAGTCTATCTTAAACTTAGCGCCAGTCATGTCACAGTATTACATTTATCTCATATCTGTTTCAAACCTATAAATTATACATTGGAGGCGCACGTCCAAGATATAATTATCAAGTCGATCGCTCATGAGGTATTATAAATTTAACATTAGAAAAGTTCTTTAGACAAAATTTAGCAAGTTGAAATGTTTATTCAACTTGGACTTATCAAAAAGTTGAAAATAAATCAATTAGATCAAACATGGCAAACAAATTAATAAACAATATATTTAGATTAAATTTATTTATTTTAAAAAAATTGAGCAGGGTCAGCCCTGCCCCATGTATGTCCTTATCTCTCGTCATAGAGTCATGAATTTCGTCTCGTAAATACATATTCAAAATATTCATAAAATTATATTGAACCAATTAGGTTTCACTCATGAGTGTCTGAAAGGGTATGTCTCTATCAACTGTTTCTTATTATAAGCCAAAGAAGACCAAATTCATATGCTCTAACCCAGAATTTGTTCTCTCTACCCAAAGCAGATTCCTGAGAGAGAGAGAGAGACCCATAAAAAAGACACAAATTATATGATGTCAAATATTTACAGGAGATGACGGGTTTATCGTCTGGAGAAGTCCAGCAGCTGCAAAACCCGTCCCAAAGGCGCCGACTCTGGCGATGGCTCGAAGCTCCTAAGCAACGGCCTTCTAAGAAAACTTACCAGGAAATCCAGGTAATTCAGTAACTCATAAAGCTTCTTGTCCTGCAGATGTAAATTAAGGATAATAATTAATGAAACTGTGATTTGATTTGATTTAATTTATGTTATGATCAAGATCCCACTGCAGATGTTATTGCTCTATCACCAAAAACCCTAATGGCAACAAACAGATTTGTGTGTGTGAAATATGCAACAAGGGTTTTCAGAGGGATCAAAATCTGCAACTGCATAGGAGGGTCACAATCTTTCCTGGAAGCTTAAGCAAAGAACAGCTGAGTCGTCGAGAAAGCGAGTTTATATATGCCCGGAACCGAGTTGCTTGCACCATAATCCGGCTCGTGCGTTGGGCGATCTCACCGGAATCAAGAAGCATTATAGCCGTAAACATGGAAGAAGAAATGGAAGTGTGAAAAATGCTCAAAAGTATACAGTGCAATCTGATTGAAACTCACCAAAGACTTGTGGAACAAGAGAATATAAATGTGATTGTGGAACCATCTTCTCAGGTTTTTTTTTCTCTCTCTAACACTAACTGAACTGCATTTAATAAAAATTTTAGCAGATTTTTGATAAAGTTGGCGTTTCACCGAAATCGTGGTTAAAATTAATTACTCAACTTTAAGCTAAACCAAATGCACCTTAATATTATCCCTTGGTTTGCATTCTATGTGTAAACAGGAGAGACAGTTTTAACTCACAGGGCTTTCTGTGATGCACTGGCTGAAGAAAACAACAAAGTTATGCACCAGGGCCCAATGGGATCAAATTTACATGCCCAAATGCCTGATCAAATCTCAAATTTTCCATAAACACCAACACAAACACATCCATGGAATTAGCAGAATTCACCAATCCCAACTAGAATTAGTTTAGAACAATCATAATACCGATGAGAAGCGAACGTACATTGAAAAGTGACATCTGCCAGAGTAAAGCTCTCACGGAGGTCGCGGAGGTCACCGGAGGTGGAGGAAGTTGTCACCGGAGGTGGAGGAGGTTTGTGGAGTTGGAAGATTGTGCCAATGAAAATATGGTTAAAAGGAGTGATTTTGGAATTAATATAAAATATTGCTGTGAAGTATGACTTAATCACAATTTTAAAAAAAGTTTTGACCTAGTCATGTGGAAATGACTTATTGACAATTTTTCCTAAAAAAAAATTATGTTATGGCACAGTCTATCTTAAACTATAACCAGTCATGCATGCAGTATTACATTTCATCCTCTGTTTTTAAAACCTATAAATTATACATTGGAGCGCACATCCAAGATATAATTATCAAGTCGATCACTAAACAGTATTATAAATTTAACATTAGAAAAGTTCTTTAGACAAAATTTAGCAAGTTGAAATGTTTATTCAACTTGGACTTATCAAAAGTTGAAAATAAATCAATTAGATCAAACATGGCAAACAAATTAATAAGCAATATATTTAGATTAAATTTATTTATTTTTAAAAAATTGAGCAGGGGTCAGCCCTGCCCCATGTATGTCCGCCTATATCTCTCGTCATAGAGTCATGAATTTCGTCTCGTAAATACATATTCAAAATATTCATAAAATTATATTGAACCAATTAGAGTTTCACTCATGAGTGTCTGAAAGGTATGTCTCTATCAACTGTTTCTTATTATAAGCCAAAGAAGACCAAATTCATATGCTCTTAACCCAGAATTTGTTCCTCTCTACCCAAAGCAGATTCCTGAAAGAGAGAGAGAGAACCCATAAAAAAAGACACAAATTATATGATGTCAAATATTACAGGAGATGACGGGAGTTTATCGTCTGGAGAAGTCCAGCAGCTGCAAAACCCGTCCCAAGGCGCCGACTCTGGCGATGGCTCGAGCTCTAAGCAACGGCCTTCTAAGAAGAAAAGAAACTTACCAGGAAATCCAGGTAATTCAGTAACTCATAAAGCTTCTTGTCCTGCAGATGTAAATTAAGGATAATAATTAATGAAACTGTGATTTGATTTGATTTAATTTATGTTATGATCAAGATCCCACTGCAGATGTTATTGCTCTATCACCAAAAACCCTAATGGCAACAAACAGATTTGTGTGTGAAATATGCAACAAGGGTTTTCAGAGGGATCAAAATCTGCAACTGCATAGGAGGGGTCACAATCTTCCCTGGAAGCTTAAGCAAAGAACAGCTGAGTCGTCGAGAAAGCGAGTTTATATATGCCCGGAACCGAGTTGCTTGCACCATAATCCGGCTCGTGCATTAGGCGATCTCACCGGAATCAAGAAGCATTATAGCCGTAAACATGGAGAGAAGAAATGGAAGTGTGAAAAATGCTCAAAGAAGTATGCAGTGCAATCTGATTGGAAAGCTCACCAAAAGACTTGTGGAACAAGAGAATATAAATGTGATTGTGGAACCATCTTCTCCAGGTTTTTTTTTCTCTCTCTAACACTAACTGAACTGCATTTAATAAAAATTTTAGCAGATTTTGATAAAAATTATGACTCACTGAAATGCGTGGTTAAAATTAATTACTCAACTTTTTAAGCTAAACCAAATGCACCTTAATATTATCCTTGGTTGCATTCTATGTGTAAACAGGAGAGACAGTTTTATAACTCACAGGGCTTTCTGTGATGCACTGGCTGAAGAAAACAACAAAGTTATGCACCAGGGCTTAATGGGATCAAATTTACATACCCAAATGCCTGATCAAATCCTGTCAAATTTTCCCATAAACACCAACACAAACACATCCATGGAATTATCAGAATTCACCAATCCACTCAAATCAATCCCTCAAGAACTTGTCCCGATAAACCCATTCAAATCCATGAACAATATGCCCGCAGGAGGCATGTTTTCGAGCAATTCTGGCAATCTCTTTGGGAATACAAGAGGTATTACTTCCTCATCATCAGGCCTTCAGCTCAATAATGGCGGCCAAATTTCCGGATCATCAGCCAATATTATGTCAGCTACGGCCTTGCTGCAGAAGGCAACCCAAATGGGTGCAACTTCAAGCAATAATACACTGAACTCTCCAATGATGCAGACAAGTTTTGTTAGCAGCATGACAGGTTCTGATCAAGTCTCTGGATCAAGAACTTCATCAAATTTTCAACATAACAACTCGTTTGACAACATGCAAAACGAACAGTCAAAGGGTCCTTTTAGTACTCAGCTTTTACATAAAAGCCCACAAGAGTTATCCCAGTTGTTTCATTCCAGGACTACTGGTGGCTCAGCCGTAAGTGACATGGTGATGTACGGCGGAATGCTAGTGGACAGTGATCCGAATTCTGCTTGTTTCTTGAATAACGTTATGGAACAAGAGGATAGTGAAAATTCTGGCATTGTGCAAGGTAGAATGGATATGGGTAGGAACCCTACAGGGAATTCTAGATTGGGAGATAATGATATGATGACTCTGGATTTCTTAGGTGTTGGGGGATCAAGGGGGGCCCAAAATCTGCACGAACAAAGCTTGGAAATGGAGAGTTTAAACCAACAGAGAATGCAAGTAATGAATCCTTTGCACCAATTACAGGTCTCACATGGGGATTCTCATATGGAAAAGCCCTTGTGGGATATGTGAAAGAGTACTAGTACTCTCGTTTTAAACATATGAAAAGATTTTCGTGACATTCTAGTTGACATTTTCTCGACTTGTTCGGGATTATTTTCATAATAATATAGTTTGATTATGTAATTAGTATAAAATCTTTCATTTTAGAATTTAGAGTTATTTTTCAAATAAACAGGGTCGTTTCATTTTAAGTAATGCATTGCTTGAGAATTGAGAATTCATGAATCGCATAAACTATTTTTTTTTTTCAACACATTATCACATCTTCAATGTGGTTGTAAGACATCCACCAAGAAAGAATGGGGGTTCAGATACCCCAGCCATATATGAATAACTCATAAAAAATACATGGGAGGAGGGCATAAAACCTGACCTCCAATCATAAAAGCTGATGATATAATTAATGACAGCTGCTATATATCATTTACCTATGGTGGCACGTCTTGGCATGTCTACCTCAACGATTCGTCCGCCTCACCGGCTCGCCCACCTCGTTGGTCTTATGAGCACGCTTCTGACAGATAGACTGCAATAATCCAACTTTCGTCAGGTTAGCCAGGCAGGCGACCTATGAAATGACAGTTACCACCTGTTATTGGGAAGACGAAACATCTCTCATTAACTCCTAATGATGAGGGAGATGAAGGGACACCCGTCATCAATAACTGTAGGCCATCCCTATAAATAGAGGCCAACCTCTAGGTAAAAACAGAACACACAACTCTTATACACTACATATTACTATTCAACACAAATATTTTAATCATATACTGATTATCACACCGGAGTGGACACGGAGGAAAAAACCCCCTCACCTTTTACACGTCTGTTGCCACCATACTCGAAGGAGGAGAACAAATATTTATCATCATTTGGCACCGTCTGTGGGAAACACACAATAAGCACTACAAGAAATTTTACTTTTAACGACGAAGATTTTGGTCTTCTAAAGTCTCCCGACGACTTTTTTTCAACGAAACAACCTAAAAATGACTTTCTACGATAAAAAAATACATTGTTAAAAGTAAAATTTCTTGTATGAAGTCATGACTCGAACTAGAAGAGCTAAGAATGTAACCGCTCCACCAGCCCCCATCGGTGATGTAGACACCGAGTCTAATACCGCCACTAATCATCCACAAAAAGATTTGCCTCTGTCGCTCAACTTGCGGCACTACAAGCTCAGGTGACGACCTTAACGACTCTACTCCAGGATCGAAACGCTGCGGTTTCTCGAGCTACCACAAAGTCCTAACCTTCTGCCGATAGGATCTTTACCACCAGGAGCTCCGCCCCAGGGTCCTAACCTTCCACCGGTAGGGCCTTCACCACCAGGGGCACCTCTCCAAACTCCTAACTTTCCAACAATGGAAACACCGCCAACAGCAGCTCCACCGCTGGCTCCAGTTTCTTTAGCTCCACCTTTTGCACCCCACTTCCATTCATTGACATATGGACCAAATCCATACTGGAGGCAACCATTATAGATGCCCAAGCCTACGCTGGTTGAGATACCAGTGTTAAGTCTGGAACAACGATTAGAAAAAATGATGGGTCGCAAAATAGCTGAGGCTATGTCTAACAAAAGTAGTAGGCAACAATCTATGGTGTTGGAAGAAGATCATTTCTTCCTAGAAGTGATGGCAGTCCCCTTGCCACAAGACTTCAAACAGCCAAAGATGAAAAGTATGACGGATCCTCTGATCCTGTCGATCACTTCAGAGCTTTTGTTGACTTAATGAAGTTGTAAGCCATCTCTGATGCGATTATGTGCAGGACTTTTCCGCCAACACTTAGGTGGGAGGCTAGGGACTGGGTAGCCACCCTTTTCCTAAAATCGATCCGTACATTTGACGATTTTTTCAAGAGTTTTGCTGCACACTTTGCCAGCAGCAAACGTGTTAAGAAAATTGCTATCAGTTTGATACAATTGACACAGGACAAGGACGGACTGCTGAAAGATTTTATTGCCTGGTTCAATAGAGCCACGCTAGGAATCAAAGATCTACAGATGTCTGATATAGTCACTGCCATGATGAGTGGAACTCGAAGTCGTCCTTTTAAGATGTCACTCTCCAAAAACCCGCCGGATACGATGCATGAGTTACTCAAGAGAGGGGATAAATATGTGGACGCTGAAGAAGCATATCTCATTACCAAAAGTAAGAAAGATTGAAATGAACCTAAGTCTAACAAAAGGAAGATTCAGGACAAGCTCAAACCTCAAAATAATAGAGGCAAGCTCACCCAAGACGAGGTGACCTCGGCCAAGCCGAGGCGAGTCAACCAAGCGAGCTAGCTGAGCCAAGGTTTAAAATAAAAAAAAAATTTGCCGAGGCGAGCTCACCCAAAACTAGGCAAGCTAGCTGAGCCAAGGTAAAAAAAAAAAACTTAGGCGAGCTCACCCAATTTGAGGCGTGGCGAGGCGAGCTCACCCAATGCAAGGTCAAATAATAATAAAAAAAACTTAGGCGAGCTCATCCAATCCAAGGCGTGGCGAGGCGAGCTCACCCAATCCGTGCCAAGGCGAGCTCGCCCAATGCAAGATAAAAAAAAAAAAAAAAACTCTTAGGCGAGCTCGCCCAATCTGTGGCGCCCAAGCTAAAAAAAAAGAAGCCTAGGCAAGGCAAGCTCGCCCAAAGCAAGACGAGCTCACCCAAGGTCAATAATATTTTTTTTTTAAGAGAAGAGCAGATGCGATAGATTATCTACTTCCCATTGACGATAGTCTATGAAAAGTAGAGGGGCTTACAAAGCCAGAAATAATGACAATTGCCACTGTCTGAAAAACAAAGCTACCTGCTACTGTCTAAAAACATAATAATAATAATGACAGCTGCCACTGTCAAAAACAAAGCCAGCTGCTACTATCTAAAAAAAAGGCTAGAAATAATGACATGTTGTCACTGTCTGAAAAACAAGGCCAAAAATAATGACAGCTACCACTGTCTAAAAAAAAAGAAAATGCCAGAAATAATGACAGCTGCAACTGTCTAATAAAAAGAAAAGGCAAAAAACAATGACAGCTGCCACTGTCTAAAAAAAAGAAAAGGCAAAAAACAATGACAGCTGCTACTGTCTAAAAAACAAAGCCAGCTGCTACTGTCTAAAAACATAATAATAATAATAATAATAATAATAATAATAATAATAATAATAATAATGACAGCTGCCATTTTCAAAAATAAAGCCAGCTGCTACTGTCTAAAAAAAAGGGGCCAGAAATAATAATAGCTGCCATTGTCTGAAAAAAAGACAAAAAATAATGACAGTTGCCACTGTCTAAAAAAAAGGCCTGAAATAATGACAGTTACCACTGTCTAAAAAAAAGAAAAGGCCAAAATTAATAACAGCTGCTACTGTCTAAAAAACAAGGTCAGCTGCCACTATTTAAAAATCAAGGCGATAGCTTCTATTTAAAAAGCAAGGCTATGAGCCTGTGTTTAAAAATTAAGGCGGTAGTCTCTACTTAAAATACAAGGCCAACTGCCACTATTTAAAAATCAAGGCGATGGCCTTTATTTAAAAAACAAGACAATGAGCCTATGTTTAAAAATTAAGGTGATGACCACTATTTAAAAATTAAGGTGATAGCCACCATTGAAAAAAAAAAGGCGATGAGCCTATGTTTAAAAATCAAAGCGATAGCCATTATTTAATAAATAAGGTTAGGCTACGAGTCCTGTTGAAAAACAAGGCTAGGCTACGAGTCCTACTGAAAAACAAGGCTAGGCGACGAGTCTTGCCAAAAACAAGGCGATGAGCCTCTATTTGAAAAACAAGGCGATGAGCATTTGTTTAAAAATCAAGGCGATGAGCCTCATCGTCTCGAAAAAAGGCGATGAGCCTCTATCCAAAATCAAGGCGATGAATCTACATCTCGAAAAAATCAAAGAAGCAAATGAATCTACATCAAAAAAAATAGAAAGAAGCATGTGTGATAGATTATTTCTACTTTCCATTGACGATAGTCTATGAAAAGTAAATGGGCTTATGATAATATAATTAATGACAGCTGATATATGTTATTTACCTATGGTGGCACGTCTTGGCACGCCCGCCTCATTGGTCTCATGAGCATGCTTCTGACAGATAGGTTGCAATAATCCAACTGTTGTTAGGTTACCCAGGCAGGCGACCTATGGAATGACAGTTACCACCAGTTATTAGGAAGACGAAATATCTTTCATAAACTCCTAATGATGAAGGAGATGAAGAGACACACGTTATCAAATGAGGGAGATGAAGGGACACCCGTCATCAATAACTGCAGGCCATCCCTATAAATAGAGGCCAACCCTCTAGGTAAAAACAGAACACACAACTCTTATACACTCCATATTGCTATTCAGCACAAATATTTTAATCATATACTGATTATCACATCAGAGTGGACACGGGAGAAAAAAAACCCGCCATCTTTTACAAGTCTCCACCACTATCGCCGCTGTGCTCGGAGGAGGAGAAAAAATATTTATTATTAAAAGCTAAAGCAAACAAATAAATGAAAAAATAATAAAACAATAAATAATAATAAACTATTTTTGATCAAATAAACTATTTTGATCAAATAAATTAGTTTATAAACTCTACCAAACGGACTCTAAATAAATAGTCCTAAATAATTCTATAGACCCCTAACTGTAAAAAAAACCATGTCTATCAATCTGAACTAAGCTGCGGTAACGTCACGATAAGTCCTGAGCGCTGTACTCGAAATAGCAACGACAATCTCAATCCTCTCAAGTAAGTCAGTCATCTGATTGCCCTCGCGGTTTAAACTATCTTATGGTGATAACTTTTGTAGGTCGATATCGACTATAACATGTTTTGGTTAATGGTATCAAATTTTAGCAAATAACATATATAATTCTTGCTATCCCAAACAAGTTATACAAGTCTTGTTAAGAAGAAATAGTTTATGAAATAACATACTAAGTGCATGTTCGATAGCCTTTTTTTTTTTTTTTTTTTTTTTTGCCAAAAGCCATTTTTTAGCTTACAATTTTGACTTGTCAAAGTTTGTGAAGATGAAATAATTATTTTGTCTTTAATCAATACATTTCTATTTCAAAATAATAAGGGCAATATAGTCATTTCACTTTCAAAAAAATTGAAAAGTAAACAATATCAAACTAGAAAAATAGTTTTTTTGGCAAAAAAAAAGAGACCGAACATGCTCTAAACAGAGATTACGATACTTTATGAAATAACATACGAATTACACATAGTTTTTGTTGTTTATTTGAACCATAAAGATAAAATTGTCTTTTCATCAAATTTTCTGAATGGAAACTAGTATTCAAAAAAGGTCTCTTTATTATGAAAAATAAAGTTTAAAGACCATTTATCAAGAAAATTAGACAGGTCCAAGTATCAAGCACCTTGAGACTCAGTAATTTATGATTCTATATATTATCCGTAGATTTGTCCAGACAACCCAAAAAGTAGGAAAAAATGCCTAAATGGAGAATCATTGTGGTTTCTTTTTCTTTGATTCTATGGTACTATGAAACACTGCACTGTTTTAAGCAAAAGGGGTTTGATCTCCTATCTATTTATTTTATTTACTTATAATGCTCACACTATAAGGTGACATCACATAATTGGTAGTTTATGATCACACATTCATTATTTTTACCAATCATGTGATGTCACCTCAACGTGGACATTATAAATGGGTAGAAGATCAAAACCCTTAAGGAAAATGCTAACTTCTATCATGTCATCTGTTGCCGCGTCATCCTCATTTGACACCGCTAGCCTTTCTGGCCACGCCGTCCTTGTTTGCTACTGCTATCCTCTCATGTCGTATCGTCCTTGTTTGCAATTGTATGCCCTGTGAAAATGAAATTGTGAAAAGTCAATCTTCTTTTTAGGGATCGATGACAAAATACTCCGCTCCCACTCCTGCACCGCATTGCCCCGTCCCAAATGGAAATGGGAATCCACACCCCGTTAAGTAGTCAGGGCAGGGACAAAGAACATAGTCCATGCTGAATTCTCCAAACTAGCCTCGAATTTTTTTATTTTATTTTATATTTTTACATTTAAATCGTATTTAAAAAAATAATATTAAAAAATGAATAATTAATTAAACAAGGAAGATAAATGAAGATATTCTAATATGCACCCTGCCTCCCTAAAATTCTAGAATGGATAGAGATGGAAATGGCGACCCGTCTCTGCCCCCATGGGATAGCTTTTTTCTATTCAATTTTTTCTTCCATCACTTAGTACTTACTATTTTGAATGTGAAAGAGACATCATGCGGTTATTGGTAAAGTTGAAAGGAATGGAACGAGATAGAACTGGCTAAGCAAGTCAAACAAACACATAAAGCTCAGAGAGGATAGAAGGTGATAGAAACATCCAGGAATAATGTCATAGAATTTGAATCCAAAATGTGATTCAAGCATTTTAATGAGTCTCTCGGAAATGCTCTAATTTTAGATGTTGGAATTAATTGAATTTTATCAAGTAAAATTATTAAATGTGGTATATTTGAAGATATATGCAATTACAATTAATTTTGAGTGAATTGAAAAAATCTCCAATAAAAAGCACATAATTGGTGAATGGGTATGATAAATAGACATATTCATTCATAATTAGTGAATATGTATGATGAATGGACACATTTATTCAAGATTAATCTGAACCATCAAATCACATAAAAATATGAAGTGGTATTATCTAAGGGATCAGATTAATTATACTAAATGGTGCATTTATTCATGAAGAGGCACACACTCATTCAAAGAAACACTTCAAATCCTATAAATAGAAACTCCTAAATTCAATTTTTTCACACCAAATCAATTCTGAATTATTTGGTTTTAAATTCTCTCTTTATTCCGTCTACGTAATTTCTGAGCAAATTTATGCTCAAATTAGTTTTGTGCAACTTTCTTAAAGTTCGTGTTTTTCATTCCATTCGAGAAGAGTACAAGCAATATTTTGGTTCGACCAACAAGGTTGGTATAGTGCAATATCGATTTTGGAAGAAGCGTTGTATCTTGAGAGACAGATGTCCATTGATCATGTTAGTACCTTTGCAGGGAACGAAATCTGTTTTAAAGAGATTAATTTACTACGGCATACATCACTTCATCTCATTTCTGCATTTCTATTTTTCTCGATTGTTCCCGTTAATTTTGACAACATTTTTAAGACGGGTTTTGTTTACTTTTTGTACGTAATTTATTTATGTTATTTTATTTATTTTTATCATATTTTCTATATTGTGGTTTTATAGTAAATGATTGGTACTGAGCATACCAGTGGAAAGATTGAATATGAGAAATCGGAGAAATTGAATTATACGAACTTCAAGTGATGGCAACAGTAAATGCTATGCTTATCAGTTCTAGGTTACTACAAAACTTGTGGGGGACAACAGTTCTAATTGCTAACTTTGATTTGAACAAAGTTCCTCACAAGAAAACTGGTTCGATGCCATATGAACTATGGAAATGGAGAATGCATTCCTACAAACTTGAAAGTGTGGGGGCGTCTAGTAAAAGTGGCTATTCCACCTCCTAAGTTAGGTCCTAAAATTGTTGATTGCATTTTTACCAGATATGCAATGAATAGTAGCGCTTGCATATTATTAGAAGCCTCATGTACTTGATGAATTGTACTAGATCAGATATAGCTTTCGATATACAAGTTAGACTCGCCATGTGTCTATCATGGGCTTGACTTTGCCATATGAAATTGTGGACTAGCGTTGGTTGGGCAACAAGTTAGAATTCGTCCATACCTTGCTGCTTAAGTGTTTGTTTGGTATGGATTAAAATGGGTTTTTTGGTTTATTTGCTTTTAACCAACTGCAACTATTAACTATTCAACCATGATATTTGAAATTTTGTTTGTGATTTTAGCTAAAGGTGGACTTCTTTTTTTTAAAGATGGTTGACAAAAAAAAAAAAAAAAAATCTAGCCAGCACGCAATACTCGCATTCGATGTTCGCCATTGCTATCAAGCACACTGAGAAATTAGCCCATGTCGTTCACTACATTCATGCACTATCATCCAACCATTGCCCACAAACGGAGGCAACATTGCCTTGTCCACCTTCGCCGCCACTATCACCTGCACATCTTCCATCGCCGACCTCCATCAAAACCCCGAACATCCACCTCCAACCCCAACCCCCATGGTTTTCCATTTCCTGATAAAGTCAATATGATACCACATTTTTGGCTTTAACAAACACTCGTCAATTGCTCGAAAGACGGAGAGTGCTGGTGGCTCCGCCAGCATTTAAAGCTCCTACCACCCGCCCTTTGTGTCTCTATCTTCCTCCATTTCTCTCTCTATTTCTCTGTAATGTCTCACCTCAAGATCTTCACTTTGGTTAAGTAGGAATGATGAGTTATGCTACATATTTAAAAAGTTGTGGATAGATGAAGCTAAAAAAATTTGAGAAGAATGTAAGGAATGATGAGTTTTGCTAAAAAAATGTAAGGAATGATGAGTTTTGCTACATTATTTTTGTCTATTTGTCGGTTTGTTCATCTAAACGAGAAGAAGCAACTCTACAAGCTTGATTTCATGATTTACGTTGCAATTTACTAGTGATTTCAACGAGTGAATAATCATGGAGTCTTCATCTTTTTGACAACAGATACAAAAAAGACACGTGACGGTCAAATAATACGTCATCGTGCCCTTTATGTCTTGAACATATACGCACTACAATATCCATGATAAAATTCTATCTAAGTGAATTAATCCTAAAATCTCGTTCCCAATTCGAATTGCAGGATGCAACTTGCTAGTATATAAGCAAAATAGCTAGTTAGCACCAATCGATCATACATTAGTGAATTAATTCTCAGACCTTGTACACACTATTCATCACACTTAAAGAACTGACCATGACCGAAATTGTTACCTTAAGCGAGGAGAGAGATGCTATCAACTTTGTAACATGGTTTTTCCTTGTTCGAAGCATTTTGTTATGTTGACACTAAGATTTCTACTTTAAACTGAAAAATGATTATGCTCTTATTAAACTTGACATGATAAAGATAAATTGTGTCAATTGACGGTTTTATCAAAACTGAAGTTTCAACTTAAAATATCAACTTTATCAAAAAGAGTAATACAAGCCATTATATATTGGTTAATATTTTTTTTATCTTTTTTAGATGTGAGATTTTACCTTTAACATGCTCATGCGAAATGATAACTCGTCTGAGCACATCAATCTTAGAATTTGTATGTTCATTTGAACTTTGAACGGATCGAATTGTTCGTTTAAACTTAATGCACTTTAAATACCGTATTAAAACTTGAAGTTCTATCTTAAAAAGTCTAACTTTGTTAAGAGAAATCCCTAATCTCAATATATTAATTAATGTTTTCATCTTTATTTGATGTGAAATTTTACATTAACAAATTTATCTTAATAGTATCTAATTCTGTTCAATACAGTGCATGGATCATGTCATTAAAATACTTGAATTTATAAATAGTTTAACATGTAGATAATTGTTATAAATACGTTGTGACGAGAGTTGAAATTAATATCTTTATTGACTATAATATCAAATTTGAACCAACTCATATTCTCAAAAAGCCAATGTAAGTATCAATACATCAAGATTAAGAGTCCATTTGATTTAGCACAAAAAGTTGTTAAAAAGTTGAAATCGAAGCCAATAACTAATTTTAACCATATATTTCATAGTACTCACAACTTTTATCAACTTTTCAAACCATATTTTATCAATTTTTATAAAAATCTGCAAAAACTTTTATAAAATTTTTTGTCAAATAGTCACCAAACTACTTAATTGGTATTGGATGGTGAGCAACTTTTTTGGTAAGCAAGTTAACACGGAGGAGGCGATATCACAAACAAAACATTTGTGTGACCAGGTCTCGATCTGCTTTGCCCTAGTGGGCGGCAATTTTACTCCCACATGCGACAAATCAAGATGTGGGGCGCGATTTCTGCCCACTAGGGCGGAGATCACCGTCCTTGTGTGACCTTTTACCAAAGGATTTCTTCTAATAAAGTGCTTAAGAGTAATTCATTTATTCCGATTAGTGTTATCAGAATCGGTCAAACCCGGCTAAATCAGTTCAACCGATAAAATTGGAAATCGGGCTCAAAATCAGGCTAATTATGTAAAAAAATAAAAATAAATAAACCTTCTATTTAAAAACTTGCCCAAAAACTCGTCGATTTGCTCGATTTTGAGGAACTCGTTGGGCTGTTCCTGATTTTACAGGTATTAAAAACTATTTCTTTCCACAATTAATTTGACAATTGAAATTCATCTCCCTCCTTACACAAAATAGATTAAAAGAATGAAAAATCAAAAAATTCACTTTTGAGCAATTTTGTGATTTCCAATAACTTATTTTTCCTTTTTAAATTTTTTTTATTAATTTTTAAGAAATCACTGAGTTAATCCCAATTTGACCTTTTGACCTTTTGACCTTTTGACCCTTCACTTTTTCGCTTTTTTGAGTCAATGCCATGATCGATTTTTAAAACATTGATTCCAATACACAATATTGAATTAACTGTTTTTCTTCCTTGATAACATCTGTAAGTATCCAATACTTTCTATCAAACACGCACATAGTCAAAATAGTGCTCTAGGAAAAACTTTACCGAATAACCGTATCTATTAAAAATGGAAGAACACAAAGCTACTATAATACAATCTGGATTCTCAAATATATAATTTTCTGTATACACAAATTGGCAAGTATAAGTGTATAACAATGCTGCAAGAGTTCTGGGTATCCTCCATTACCCGTACATAGAACGGAAAATTTACACCACGAAGCAATCAAACCTAGTCGAAGTCTGTGTTAATAATTTTCCTGCTACCAAATAAGCAATTAACCAGTCGAGACAATACTGAAGTTCTTTCAGGAGAAGATTTAGACACGAGAGAAGTACCGTGTTCCATAAATAAAATTGTAATGTATTAAACGTCAAAGATACAAATACCCTATAACAGATCTCCTAAAACTTCCGACCCAGCCAATTACCATCTTCCCTTGCCATATTCACATAAATTGCACACAAGAGCGGAATAAAGAGGCTACAGGTCACCAAACTCAGATATTTTGCTTACACAACTAGACCTTGATGATTACATAATACAATCCATATGCAATCTGCATAAGGTGGAACAAGAAACTGGGAACAATGGCAGCCCCATACGTGCTACCATACCGGCCATTCTAATTTATAAGACCTCAAAAGATAGGAATTAAAACGTTGATAAAGGAAAACAGCAACTGAAATATCCCTGAGAGAAATTACCTGGGGGGTACTTAGGCAAGAGGTGATCTAAGCGCCTTGCTGAAAATGCTAATAAGCAGAACATGTCACGTACAAGAAGAATCCCAAATATAACATCAGAGAGTGCATAATCGGAAAAAGCAAAGCAATATAGGAATTTGGATGTCAATTCTCTACTGTCTCATTCGACTAAGACATGAATTCCACACAGAAAGCAAAAAATGAGGAAAAGAGTATTAAATGAAATTATCTTTGGTATTTACTTGTGCTCACCTTCCATCCGAGTGCAAACAAGAGGATTATAAATTCAAAGCTTGTCCCCCCCTCAAATAATGAAGCACAGAAGCCTGGGCTACATTAGTTAAAGATGGATTGTGAAGACAACTGAAAGGCACTTTATCGACTGATGGCAAGAACAGTTTGGAAAACTTTCAAGAAATTTTTAAGAGCACGAGACATCTAAACAGTAACATAATTATTGCTCGATGAAGATTATAAACAAATATGCTTCAATCCATTCAAGAATCTGAATCTTCCTCAACCTCTTTGGCCAACTCATCAAAGATTCAGCTATATACTGACCGCGTTATATAGCTCACATTATATACACAATATCAATAGAAACTGATATCAAGTGATCTCATTGTTCAAATCCCAGACAAAGGTGAGACCAGCTTTATCATGCTTATTGAGGTCCTTTCTAACTCTCGTGTGAGTCAGTCGAATCACATCCCTTGAAATATAGTCAAATTTCAAGTATATTATTAGTATGTGGAAATTTGACCTCCAATTACCTATGTTTTGAAATGTCACAGTGCAAAAGAGGAATATAAGCTTACACCTTTGCCATAGGCACAGAAATTATTCATGACACTTGATATCCATACTTTACTGGCTAGTGTTAAGACTTTCAGAGGTACAATGCAAATATCCTATGGACCCACCACCTCTGATGCAAAAGACCAACAATGATCATTAAGCAGGTTTTGTGCAAGTGCTACTGTTGAAGTGTTGAACCACCTCATCTAGACCTTTCAACAGCTACATCTTCATCAAATCTGCCCTTGTGATCAAACTAAAATTAAATGACATCTTGTGGAAGGAGCTTCAGAGTTGACCTCACGGTATTCTCGGGAATTGGGTAAAAGTAAAAACGCTAATCTTTTATTAATCAAAATAAGAAGCAAATACAATTTTGGATTTAGACAGGCTTTGTAGTTCATAGCATGAAGCTAACTACAAAACAGATATTAAGATGATTCCTAATACAAATAAATACACAAGATTAACCAAGTATGCGTTCTTTGTCGTAACTATTCCATAAACAACAATGTTCTCTTAAAAATATTCATGTGAAGGTGAAATGGAAATTCGATGTTCAACATGGATCTTAATCAGACATTTTAGTTAAGATCATTGGCTGCAGAAATGGAATTTATCATAACTTCGGGAAGTAACTTTTCTAATCTGAAAAATGTTCTCACTGCTCAATACAAAGTAAATAGGTTTACAGACAAAACTGTAAGCCTCATCTACACAGTGCAAAAGATAACTAGAACTTTCAGCATGTATGTATCACAATTCCTCAATGCCAATCTTCCCTTCATAGAAATCATAGAGTTTAGGTACTTGCTTCTCATATTTGGTCACAAACTTTTCCAAGAAATATTTCTCCGTAGGCAACAAAACAGTACTCAATTTCACATCTTTCTTAATCAATTCCCTCGAGAACAGAAAATGAACGGTGGAGCACCTAGGAATTATCCTATTCTCCAAATTGAAGAATAGAACTGTTGGGCATGATGCAATCATTCTGCAATCCCATCCCATCTTGTTAACCAGAAAGTCCATTGTTCTAGATATCTTCTTCTCAGACAAGATCATGCAATTCGGGTGTTTCCTAAAGGCCATGTAGATGTCATCCTTCGACCAACCCAATTTACTATAAGTCTCATAACACCGAGCCCATATCATTTTATTGCCTTTCCCAGAAATTGCATGTAATGCCAATACAAATGTCGATCTCAATGGATTGAATCCCATTTCCACCACCTCGGAAACAGAGGCTCTAAACTCGTCACTTTTTTGCATTATGGCCTCTGGAAAATGTGTCAGTAACAATATGATACACGATTGAGGGACATTGAGTTCTTTCAAAACTGTAATATTTGGAGCAAGATTCTTCTCAGGATCCTCTAGAAAAACCCATGATGTTCGCTTGACAGCAGCAGCCACCTTTTCATCAGTCAAAAGCACACTCTTCAGGTAATTATAGTTTGGAATAATTTGATTCTCCAAACTTCTAGTCAACAAAGTAGGGTCTCTCGATATGGTGCCCCCAAGGTGAACCTTTGAAACCCCAATAGATTTGAAAAATTCAAGCTTGGGCAAAAGGGTCTTCTCAGGATTGGATAAAAGAAGCACAGGCCTTCTCCTAACAAGATTAGCAATGTGGGTTTTACTAAACCCATGTTTCTTTAAAAGGGCTATAACAGAATTTGGTTTCTCTGGGGTTTCAAAATGCACTTTCTCAGAAGCAGATATTGCCTTCTCTGGAGACAGCCCACATGTATTTATCAAATAAGAAATAGTATACGAACTCTCTTTTGCTAATTTCTTTGAATTTTTTTTCTTTTTGGGTGCAGAAGTTGCAGTTCCTGACTTCAGCTCGGGAGAGCCTACATCGACGGTACTACAGAAATTGATAAATAATTGATTTTTACAGCATTCTGATGAAGTAGGATTAAAAATCAACCCATCTTTGTAAAGAAAAGGAAGCGATGCAGTTGAATCTGTAGCAAATTTCTTGAACGGAAAGAGTTTACAATAAAGATTTACTGAAAACATGGCTAAAGACCAAAATCCTCGAAAGAGTCGAAAGAAAAACTCACTCGTGATTTATATTATTGGAATTCGTTTTGAGGGAGGCTGTATCCGCTGAGCATCCTAGACTTCAAAATGGCCTCAAATTAAATTCGTTCAGTCGGCTTGTATGCGTGTGTGTGTGTGTGTGTATGTGTATGTGTATGTGTATGTGTATGTGTGTGTGTGAGTTCATCAGAAGGAAAAGAGGGAGGTATTGAGATAAAAACGGCTGCACAAAGAATGCGCTTTCTCAGAACTCGGTTTCTCTAGAGCTTATTGGATTTGGAAAGGGAAATTTGCACGTGTATTAGGGTAGGAAATTGGCGCAAATGGTACCAACATATGTCAAGCGCAAATAATTTCTAATCTTTCTTTTTTTGTAAAATGGTCTCTAACCTATCTATTTAGATGCGCAATTGGTCCTTATTTGATAAAAAAGACAAAAATATCCTTAATTTTAATTAAAAAAATTACAATTGAATTTCTAATCTTTGCAAAATATTCAAATAAGTTCGATACATTTATTAAACAATCTTTAATTTAACATATTAAATATATCATATAATAATCGTGTCGAATAAATTTTTTATGTTAAGAAAAATATAAAATTATAGCGCTTTAAGTATATGCAATTGTTATGTGATGTGAAAAATTTAAATAAAAATTAAGTTAAATAAATAACAAAATGGCGTATATAATTTTATGACATTGAACCAATCTTATTATGTATTTTTAACATAAAAATATTAACAAAAATTAATTTACACATTTTGTGTTCTTTATTTTTGAACAATAATAAAACGATAAATTAAAATATGAAGAATACAATTTGAGCTCTAATATTTGTAGTCAATAAACGAATAATCCAATGAAATAATAATATTTGATTATTAAATTTATTGCAAAGTTATTTTTCTTTTTATGTTATAATGATAAACTTAAGGGTTAATTATACTAATGGTCCCCATTCTTTTAGGTTTGTAACGATTTCATCACCATTCTTTTTTTTAGCAGATATTATCCCCATTCTTCCATTTATTCTCACATAGGGTTCCAAAATCACTATTTTTCACTATTCTGAAAATTCTATGACAATTTTACCCTTTGACTTAAATAAATTAAAATAATAGGAAAAAAATACAATGAAATTGGGCCCTTAACTTTTACAAAAGTACAAATAAATCCTAAACAATTTTATTTTATTCAAATTAGTATTCGTCCCCCACCCCACCTCACCCCACCCTCTTCGTTTTCATTCTCAGACGCTTTGCTATTTTTAGTCTCACCCCACATATACATACACCACCATATCTCTATTTCACATATCTCTCTGTGAAATAGAGATATGGCTCAACTAGGTTTCTCACCTCCTTCTTGCCAAAACTTACAGACACCTTCGCCGGAGAGATAGAGACGCCGACCAGATTTGAAGACTGGCCATTTCCATAAGTTTCTCTCTAGTTCTATGGAGAAGCTCCACTTGCTCCAACAGTATCAGCTGCAGTGATAGCAAGGAGATGCCCGTCATGATCCAAACGTCTTTCTACATTGACTGTTAGCCTACCATTAGCTCTAATGGAGAAGCTCCACTAGAGTTTATGCTGCAGAATTGGTGTTGGCATTGGAATATCTTCATGAGTTATGCATTGTTTACATAGATTTGAAGCCAGAAAATGTGAATTCAAGAAAATGTCCATTTAATAGATTTTGATTTATCAGCAAAACTCTCTCCAAAATCTCCAGAAATTCGTTCTTCCATGAAATCTATGATCAAAATTGAGCCCAGGAAGAAAAAGAAATTTGCTCATTTCTTCAAGTGTTGTGACTCTGGGATTTCGCCGGAGGACTCGATTAATCTAGTAGAACTCGACGGTGACTCAGTGACTCACGAGTCTGATTTGGTGCAGAAATCCAACCAGTTTGTCGGGACGGAGGAGTACGTGGCACCGGAGATCATATTAGGCATCAGCCATGATTTTTCCCTTCGACTGTTGGTGCTTAGGTGTCATGTTGTACAAATTTTATACGGCAAGACACCGTTTTGTATGAAATGTCATCGGCCATGTGGTGCTTTACCATTGGTGCAGCTTTTTTGTTGGGAAGAATACCTATTTGTATAAAATAAAATAGTTTAGGATTTATTTGTACTTTTATAAAAGTTAAGGGCCCAATTTCATTGTATTTTTTTCTTATTATTTTAATTTATTTAAGTCAAAGGGTAAAATTGTCATAGAATTTTCAGAATAGTGAAAAATAGTGATTTGGAGACCCTATGTGAGAATAAATGGAAGAATGAGAATGATATCTGCTAAAAAAAAAGAATGTGAATGAAATCGTTACAAACCTAAAAGAATGGGGACCATTAGTGTAATTAACCCTAAACTTAAAGTTCAAATTTTAATGATTACTTAATAATAAAAAAATAATTTTAATTTTAATTAACACGTTTGCTAATAATTATGAGCTTAAATTTTAGTTATTTTATAATAGTTCTTAAAATATACAAATAATTTAGTATATTATCAATTTGTCAGTTTCTTTTAAAAAAATAAAAGTAACAGACCCATTTGTACTTTTTGCAAAGGTTAGGGTTCCTATTAAAAAAATTTCTAAATAAAAATAAGAGCATATTTGTCTTTTTTATCAAATAAGGATCAATTGCGCACCTAAATAGATAGGTTAATGACCGCTCCACAAAAAATAAAAAATTAGGGACCATTTGTACAATAAGAACAAAGGTTATGGACCATTTATGCCAATTTTCCATTAGTGTATGCATATGAATTGAAATACAACGGGTATATGTTAAATATTTAAAAGGTACATGAAAAATAATATTAATAACTATATTTAGATATTTTTTATTTAGTTTACAATTAATTAAAACTCTATATATATATAAAAGTTTATTATTATAATGAAATACACAGTTTCTCTCTATTCTCCTTAGTTTATAACAGGTTATTAGCACGAATAAGTTCACTCAAAACAGAGAGAACATCCAAGAGTAATAGTTTAGAAAATTTGTAAAATTTGGACAGCTTGCGCTACTATAATCAAAGTTGATATCTCAATGGTTCATGGTCCGATCTTCGTGAAATTTGGACAACAAGTTCAAAACTTATTATTCTTCAAATCCAACGGTTAACATCAAGATCCTACGCTTCATTCATGAGAAAATTCTACATGAACAGTAGCGAATTTTGAATTAGTTAAAAGATCGTGATTTTTATTCTAAATAAGTTTATTCTTACAAATAATTTGACTATATTTTGTAATATTGGATTTACATGATTTATGAGGTTTTTATTTTAAGTCGATTAAATATTTTTATTTTAGCAAATTAAATGCTTTTTGAAGAAGCGGAACTTTATATGAATAGTATTGAAGAAATTGTGTTGATGTTTATGAAGAAATATAACTCAACTATATAAATATTCGAGAAAAATATTAGTTTGTTATTCATGAAGAAATCAAAATTTTATACAAGTCAATATTCTAGAAGAATATTATGTTAGTCTTGAAGATTAATTTTATACAAGTCTAAGTCTGATAAATATCTTTATGCTCTTAAAGAAGTAGAACGTTATATTAATATTCTAGAATAATGTTATTTGTCCTAAAATACCGTGACATTACAAATTTAATATGTTAGAAGAATATTGATTTATTTTTTTCGAAGAAACATAATTTTCTTATATCGATATTATTGAAGAAAATTGTATCGTTATTTTTGAAGAATTGTCTATTACTAAGAATCAATATTCTAAATGAAAATTGTATAATATTTTGAAAGAAACACAATTTTGCAAATATCAAAATTCTATTTGAATAATATTTGCTCTTGGAGAAGATAATTGTATAAAGATCTAAATATCTATTATGTTTTTCTCCTGATGAGTAAATTCTTACATAATTTAATATTTTTAAATAACAATATGTTGTTGCCCATGAAGTAGCACAACATTATATTAATATTTCAATAAAATATTACTTGTTCTCGAAAAGTATATTTTTTAAGACTTAATATTAAATTATTTTTTCTGAAGAGCGTAATTTTATAAATTTAATTTCTTATAAGAATATTATGATATTTCTCATGAATAGAAAATCCATATACAGTTTAATATTTCAAAATAATAATTTGGTGTTTCTTTTGAAGAAGCAAAACGTTATATTCATATTTTGGCACAATTTTAATTGTTTCTGAAGAGTATTATTACATAACAATTTCAATATTCTAAAAGATTATTGAGCTAGTACTCCTGAAGAAGCATTAATTTGAATAATATATTACGGTGCTCTCGAAGAAACACATGTCTTGAAAAATATCATACCACCTAATTAAATGATGAAAAAATTGTAATATATATACGTAAATTATGAACGAATACTTATCCCAGAAGAAAATCATATAACATATGTCATGTTAACATGCTTACGAAAGAAATTGAAACAGATTACTCTATTTGATTATATAGTTGTCTATATTAATTAATGGTAGAAATATATTTTTGAATATTTTATATTGTTACATACCAACATTTTAGAAGAATATTATTTTGTTATTTTTGAGAAGCGCAACGTTACATAAAATAATATTATAATATAATATTATGATGTTCTCTATTACAAGACACAAATTTATATATATACCAATATTCTAGAAAAATATCATGTTAACATTTCTGAAGAAATATTTTTTTCTTATATATGCTAATATTTTTGGAGATATTGTGTTGTTCTTGTAAAACATATTTTTGAACAAATATTAAGTTGATACTCTTGAAGAATATTATATTGTAGCTCTTGAAGAATCATAAACTTTATATATATTAATATTCTATAAGATTACTGTGTTATTGTTCTTGATGATCATACATTATAAGATTTGTTTTTAATTGTGTTTTTTCTGAACAAACACAATGTTACAATTTCATTAATATTTTAAAAGATTATTATGTTGTTGTTTTTTGAGGAAAAAAAAAATAAAACACAACCTAAGCATATAAATATTCTAAAAGAATATTTTGTTGTTGCTCTTGAAGAAGCATGTCTTAATTAAACAAATATTATATGATTGTTTTTGAAGAAACATAAATTTGTACATATCAATATTTAAAAAAAAATTGTGTTGTTGCTTTTGAAGCACAACTTTACAATTTCAAAATATTAATGTTGTGTAATATTAGAGTATTGAAACTCTTAAAGAAGTACAACTTCAACGTTTTCACTATTTTAGATGTGATAATTATCGAAGAATATCATATCACCTAATCGTATAAAAGGATATGATTGATACGGAAATTTTATGAAATGTAGTTCAATTCGCCATTATTGTCAGGTAAGGAACTTTGTTTATAGGGTATCATATCCTTTTGTTTATTTGATTAAGTCTAATTTATTAAATCAATTTACTTAACAACAACCAAGTCAATGATTTAGTTGTTGAATTGCTTTGTCTTAAAGAAAAAGATAGACTTGAAATATTGTATTGAACAAGAAGTTCAATAACTTAAAATTTTATTGATTGGCACGGCATTACCGGTTAGACCATCTCGGATCAATATGATACGAATTATTAATGAGAATATTTATGGAAAACCAGAAGATTATTAAATATATTGAATTCTCACGTGATGTTTATTCTCATGGTATATAAAGTAGTAGATCTTCACTAGCTAAAATTGAGATTGAATTCCGTGCTTTTCTGAAAATGTTTTAAGGTGATACATGGGGCATCGTCCCCCTCTATGTTGACCATTTAGCTATTAATTGTATCTAATAGATACATCTACTAGATGATTGTATGGTGTTATTATATATTCGCAACTTTAAATTTGCGAGAATACTTGCTCAAATTTTAGATTATGAGCATAACTTTTTTATTATACAATCAAGACGGTGTATCTTGTTAATGCTAGTGAGGCCAACTTTTAAACTTTTAATAAGTGTATGTTTGGTAGATTTTAAAATTAGCTTTTTAGGATATTTTGAAAAAAATTGATTAGATGTGTGGTTGCAAAGTTAATAAAAGCTGTAGATCACATGAAATGTGTAGTTGAAAATAAATTTGAAAAAAAAATAGTTTTAAAAAAATCTCCCAAACATGCTCAAACTGTTAGCTGGGATGACGATAAATTATTTAGTATTATTGTTTGTTAAACACCTCTAATTAATTCTAAATCATTATTATTGGGAAAAAAGTGCTTCCTATTTTTGTCTTGAAAATGGTATTTTATACGCAGCAACACTTAAATATATCATGTCAACATCAAAGTTATTATCTTGGCTTATGGTCAGAGTCTAATATTATCCATCTAATAATTTTTTATAGTGCAATATATGTACAATCGGTCCACCATAGGGCACGATATTAGAGAATGTTAAGAATACATGTTTAGTTTGAAACCTTATAAAATATATTAAGTCTTAACGGGTGATAATTTATAACACAATTTTTTGAATGTCATTTTGATAATATAATTTTTTCAACATTAGGAGGAGAAATTAAGTAGTTAGAAATAATACATGAAAATGCAGCATATTATATTTTTCTAGATCCTTGTACAAAATAATACGAACCATAAGTTCGACAGATAACTCATTTTTAAGTTATAGAATTGACAGATGCATTTACTGACTAGAGAGATTAAACCATGTCTCATATACCAGCTGTAAATGCCACAATTCATATTGACATTCTGGAAGGACAATCTATTAACATTATATCTGGTAAATTAATGGCAAATCTGAAGCACGGTGACATTGGATTCTAAAACAAAAATTCTCAAATTAAAAATAGAGTCAATTATAAAAATAGTCTCGTTGAGGAGGCATATACTCTAGAATAGTATATGAACATAACAAATTGTAAAATCCAAAAGAGGTTCAAGTACGTGAAATATTGAAAATGAAGAGATTTCAATAAATTATGTCGTCACGGGGAAAGAATGGAATAAAAAAGGAAATGTTGATTGACAACAATTTTGTACATAATGTAGCACTTCACAATATGAAAGATAGCGATGATATTGAAGGAAATATGTCAAAAAATTAATTGGCCAAATAAAAAATGTAATCCAAGTAAATTAAACTTACTAGAGAAACTTAAAGTTTTTGTACCTACAGTTCGAACGTCTAAAGATGTATACTTATGTGAAAAAGAAATGAGAAAAATGAAGTTATAACATGTAATGCACGACTTTTAATATCATGAATTTTGTAAATGCTTGTATAAAGCAATCATAAGTCAGTATCTTATTAGTCTGTCAATGCACGACATTTGATATGCGTATAATGAATATGGTTATAACAAACTCATCTGGCATGACTGATAAAATTATGTATATTAATCTTTGTAGGATTTAATATGCTTGTAGCATATAATTCAATTTTTTGAGAACTTAATCGATCAAAGTACATATCTGAAGTGATATTATAATGAGGTGGAGCAAATATGTGTTTTACTATTTTCTTTTTATAATAGTTTTGTCCTATTGAATTTTTCTGACAAGGTTTTTAATGAGATAACTTTCGTAACGTATTCAAAAGAATAATGTACTCTTTTTCCTTGACTATGATTTTCTCACAGGGTTATTCCTATTAAGGTTTTAACGAGACATATTCTTTGTTTAAATGATATCCAATGAGAAGTGTTATAAATATAAGGATAATTTGCACTTTTGATCCACAACCTTTCAAATCTGTAACAAATCTATCATAACTAATTTTTTTGCACCAGACATCTTCAACCTTTGAATTAATTGCAAATCAGGTCCCTAATCACAGTTTTCGTTAAAATCGGCCGTTAAGTCACCAGCGTGGACCTCACGCGTCTAAATTTCCTCTACCAGCTCGTCTGACAATAATGTTGAGATATGCAACAATAATTTTTGGCTTTTCGTCATATGATTTAACATCTTAAATCAATTCAATGAGTGGTGATATGTTGTGTTTTGGTGTTGGTTGTGTGATCCTCAGGTTTCGTATAGGGGACGAGTTGCCTGCTTGGATCCTCAAATTCTTTACAGATGAAAGAATTCGTTTTGCTAGCTTTGGTATTCTTGAGAAGAAAGATTTGTTCCCATTTAAAGAATTGGGATTGACTAAAAGTAAAGTGGATATTTGTTACCTAGCTGCTGAAATTCTTAAAGATCCCAAATACAAAAGATGGGAACTTGCTGATTTGGCACGAAAAGTTCTTTGGATCAAGAAAATGACCGGCTTGACAGAGGCTTCGTCTTTTGAGAGACATGAGCAAATTAAATGTGCAATTTGCCAGCTTTTTATTACTTATTGCTATGGGATTGTTGGGTGCCAATGTTAAGAAGAAATTGAAAGATTCACCCTTACCCAAGAAAAGCTCTTTTCTAAAGAATCACCATCCGCACATGTGGCTGTAGCCCCTTTTGCTGAAGATCTTAATCATTCCGCCACCATATTTTTGCGCTTCATAGCCCCTCTCTCGTCTCCTACGTATTTTCTGCAAACGGATCCTCCCTCCGCAACCCAGTCGCTGTCTAGTTTACTTTTCCTCACATCCATTTCCATTAATGCGTACTCTCCGGGTGGGACCGCATCCATTTTTACAGTTGGACCCTATGCTCACGAGACTCAATTAGTTTCGCCTCCTATATTTTTTACTAGTTGAGGTAATTTAGAAAAATCCCAAATGAATGTCGAATTTCATTCTTCATTCAGTTGTGCAAGCTCAACTTTCAACTACTCAATCTTGAGCCTCATAGCCCCTTTCAGGGTAAGGAGCGCTGGGTTGAGAAATTTTTTAAGGGAATTAAGGAAAATGGAGATTTGGGCTTTGAAAATCTTCTAGAGAATAATTTACAGAAAAAATTATTGTTGCATATCTCAACATTATTGTCAGACACGTTGGTAGATGAAATTTAGACGCGTGAGGTCCACGCGTGTGATGTAACGGCATATTTTAATCAAAAACTGTAATTGGGGACCTGATTTACAATTAATTCAAAGGTTGGGGATGTCTTGTGCTAAAAAAATTGGTTATGGGAAATTTGTTACAGATTTGAAAGGTTAGAGACCAAAAGTGTAAATTACCATAAATATAATAGTTATAGATGTTCATAACCTACGTACAATACATTTACCCTCAACATAACTATGTGATTATACTCGTGTGTTACGTATTCTATACGAGACCTCTGAAGGGACAACAACAAGATCTATGAATTTAATATAATTGCATCAGACCATCATGTTGACTATAGTCAACCAGAGATAATGTATGAAGATGATATTGCTTGGAAGTTATAACGTTGACTGAAACAAGGAGGAGTAGCTTTTTCCTTTGTTCATGTTTTATCCATTTGAGTTTTTTAGACAATATTTTAACGATGCAGCATTTGATTATTTCAAATTTTTTATAATTTTTTTTTTCATTTGTTTAGTATTTTTGTCCTATTGGATTTTTATCAAACAAAATTTTAACAAGAGAGTTATTATACTAATGGGCATCAAAAGAAAAGTGTTGTAAAATATAAAAAAAAAATTGATGACCATATTTAGATATTTCTTATCAAGTCTATAATTATTTGACACCTTATATATATGAGTCCATCATTATAATGAAATACAAAATTTTTCTCTATTTTCTCTAGTTTATAACACTAATAAACTAGTATACCGCTTTTCTTTGTAGTGGAATCCGACCGTAGATGATTTTAATGGATTGAGGAATTGAGAAGAATGTGAGAGAGAGAGAGAGAGTTTTGTTTGAGGGGAGTTTGATTTTGATGAATATGAAGAAGAATATGGAGAAATTGAGGAATTGAGAGTGAGAGATATGTGTTTTGGTTTGAGATGATGAAGACGTAGTGACGGATAAAGAAGTATTTCTTTTGTACTTGTAGTAGATTAAATCTCTCTACGGTCGGTGATAATAGTATCATTTGAAAAATATTGTACTATAAAGACTCGTTCTATTAGAGATGTTACTTGATTGAAAATCAATTCACCCAACTTATTTAGAGATATTTTATTCCACGAAATCTTCTTATTTTGGTTAGAAATTCAAAGTCTCCAACATATATCACCGATTCAAGGTTCCGATCCTAACTTTCAGCACATTGATAAACTAATATAAACATTATGGTGTGGACTGTATAAATTCTAATTGCTTTTGACGTTATCACCATAATGATAAAATTGGTATCACGAGACAATAAAGGGGGTTCAATTTCTGAAAGTTTTTTATATTTTCAAAATAGTGATAAAATATATGGGTCTCCACTGCAATTTTGCAATTTGAATCCAACGGTCTCCCAGGTATTTTTCGCGAATCAATATTCCACATTCTCTGATGATCAGCATAATGGATACTGAATAATGATCTCAACAAATAGTCCATGACCATGGCATGATTAGTAGTTTCATCAAAACTACTAAAATTATGCTGTGATTTACCGGTTTATACACAAGATTTTCATTATCATACTTATATTCGAATTTTCTGCATTTGTGGAACATTCAGAAGAAGGTATTTGCAGGACAAAAAATTGCCTAGAGACCACTACAGTTCATGAAAAATTGCAAATCAATCCACTGAAGATAAATTACTTGTTCCCTTTTGGCAGCTTCATTTGTGTATTCGATGGTTGGATCAATTTGTTGTTCATTTACAAGAACATAACTAAGATAATGAATGTTGATTTCGCGAGTGCTGCATTGTACAGAAAAATAACTTTGATAATGGGGCTCTTACAGTTTGACGGACATCCACTCGTAGCCGATTTTGGACCGAGACAAGTGAGCCCACGCCTCATGCTCAAAATCGAAGTTGGCCCATTTTTGGTTAATCCTTTTTTACTCTCATTTCTAATCATATACTCTCTTATCAAAAATGCTAAAGTTTCAGTTATAACCCTCATATTCATATGTATGAGAAGGAATCCCTCAAAATCTCTTATCGAAAATACCAATTAACCCTAATATTATCTGGCATGAGAAGGAATCCATCAAAATCTCTTCGAAACCAAGTTTCACAACATATTAGAATTTGCCTGTTTTGCTTTGTCTCATGCGGTCAAATCACCATTTTTGAAGACCAAGAAAAATAAAAAATAAGAGTAAAATTCTTAGATGCTTTATCTTCCATTTCAATTTCATTTTCAACCAAAGAGCCATTTGTAATCTAAAACACATAAATAATTTCAACCTGCGTAATCAGGTGGATTAAACTCATTTTCTGTTAATTTGTCCTTAATATAGGCGATTAAGATGGAAAGTAAAGATAATAATTAATACAAAATATATCTTTAAAATGAGAATGGGCCAGTATTTATATCTTTGAACGACTGTATAATTCTATTTTCTTGCATGAGATTGGTGTATGGCCTAATTTTCACATTTGGAACCCAACGTTTCGGCCTAATTTTCTTGAAGAACTCGGGTTGAAAATCAAAGCCCAAATGAAACTTGGGCCAATTCTGAAAATTAGCTCCACCAGTACCCCTTTTTTGGAAAAAGTTGATATAACTCACTTCTTAATTATTAATATTTATCCTGTTTTAATAAAATTTTAATGAACTTGACATTTATTATAAGGGCAAAATTGACAAAATCCTCATGCGACCAAAGGCCTAAATTTGGGTAACTATATTCACGTTATAATTTTGCTCTGATGCGCTATATTTTAATTGTAATAAAGATTTCTAATTTTTGTTCATTATTGCACTTATGCCTCGGACTTTCTTTTATCTCATGTTTATCTTCAACATTCTATTAATTAGCACATCTTGTTTGTAATGATAATTTTCGTCTAAAAAATACGTTATGAAGGTATAAAAAGACTTATTTACCCATCATATTTTTAAATAACCAAAAATAATATAAATACAAAGTTCGACAAAACATTTGCTCCTCATTGTAAAGCAGGCTAATATTTGGACAGAAACTGTCATTAGGGACACGATGAGCTAATTAATTAAAGATTGATTACCTTTAATGCAATAAAAATGTTGTGTAGTAAACAAAAAATGTAGTTTAAATATAATTACCTCTGAATTTCTCTACATTTCCCAACACACGTTTCCAAAACCTCAATTTCCCTTTTGTTAGTCAATTTCTTCATCCCAATTTCGTCGATCAGTCTCTTCAATCGAGCTTGAAATATGTATTAATCCTAAAAAATTGAAGAAGAAGTCCTCTAGGTCTACAAATCGAAGTAAGAGGAAGAAAAAATAAAACAATGGTTGATGAAAATGTTGAAGAACATCCATATGTATGAAATCTATGTGATGTATTGCTCTATTTAATGATATATTTTTTTTTTTTTTTTGTTGTCATGGTTTATTAATGCTTTATTTATTGTTCAAATTTCAATATTTTAGGAGGTGTATTCAATTGGACTTTTAAACTTATAGATTTTTGTAAGTGGTTGGCTTTTGTGGAATTCGTAGACTTTTTAGTGACTTAATTTATAGATATTCTTAGGTCATATAATATTAATTTGAACAACTTCTCACACATCCAAATCATTCACAACACATACAATTAAGAACCCTAAATTATAAATCTCTCATGTAAATAAAAATATTTTTTAAAAAATAAAAGTAAAAATTAAGTCACATCGAAGTTAGATTACGCATGAGTGTGTGTGTGTGTGTATTAAAAAGAGAAATCTAACATTTTGTTCAAAACAGACTTAAAAAAATAAAGTGATTTCAAGACAAAATGTATGAATTTAACGATATGTTTTTTAGGATAAACAAATGAAACCCGTACTATTGTGAATTGAAAAAATCCATGTAAACAAAATTGTCATAATTAGGAAGCAAAACAACTTGTTACAATCTTAATAACTCATTAAACAAAAACTGATTGATTTTTTTTAAAAAATTATGTTATGTAATCAAGAAAAACCCACACTTTAAATTCATATTTCACATAAATTATAAATTCAAACTTTACATAAATTAGAAAATAGCATAAGACAAAATGCATGAATTTAATGATATTTTTTTAAGACAAACGAATGAAACTCCGTATTATCGTGGATCAAAAAAATCCATGAAAACAAAATTGTCGTGATTAAGAAGCAAAACAACATGTTACAATCTTAATAACTCATTAAACAAAAACTGATTGATTTTAAAAAAAAAATTATGTTATGTAATCAAGAAAAACTCACACTAGAAAATGGTAAATTCATATTTCACATAAATTGTAAATTCAAACATAAATTAGAAAATAGCATAAGTACAATAAGTAAAATCAAATTCTTATCGGAAGAGATAGGAGAAAAGATAATAAGCGTTCTTTATTTTGGGGTTCTAGAATTTTCACAAATCTCACGGATATAAAAGAGATTTGCTTTTTTATACTTTCCACCAAAAAATCTCCCGAAATTTGGTAACAATTATCTAAAAATCATTCTCAATTTGAATATTCATGACTTTATAGAGACTTTTAAAAAGTTTTAATTGAATACCCCGTAACTTTTAAATAATTTTTAAAATTCTCTAGAAGTCTCTATTGAATACATCAATACTTTTAAAAAATTTTAAAAAATCTATTTAAAAATTTCAATTGAATACACATTTCTTAGTCTTTTAGTATTCATAATGTGAGTTAATATTGTACTTTGTATACTTTATGTTGGAATTTAACACGATCTCTTCTTTCTATGTAAAAGAGATTTAATTGATAATTTTATAGAGATCAGAGTGTTGTTGATATTATTGTTTTTTAAAGTTAAAAACGAGACTCCTAATTAGTACTTTATGCATGTATGTTTGTTTACTTGATTGAATAATTATAAATTGAGTATTTTCTCATCGACACATTGTACAAGATCTGAGTTTATGAAGATTATTCATATGCACAAGATAACTTGATTACTAGTTTACACATCAACAATGATATGGGCAATTTACTATATATTATAATTTATCTTGATTGTCAGAATCAGGTTTCAGACTATAATGACCTTCGTGGAAGTTCATAATATCCCCTTCAATTGATTCATGTCATCTTAAATGCATGACCATATATGTATTTTTAGTGTTTTAGTTATTTGAAATATTGTTTAAAAATTAAGAAATCATAGTGTTTGGAGTTAACTTACCATTTCATAACATACCATGTTACCTTAGTGTGTCTAATGTGTTATTATTGTAAGTTTCTTTCATTTGTTTTGTTTGTCAATATTGATTACTTTAGGTAACATATCATTTTTTACACCTTTTTTTAAATTTGTTGTCTGCTTTTATGTGAATAACATTACAATGTTAGCTATGTAGGTAACACATGATGCTACCATGTACATGCCACGCACATGTTCAAAATGTAAATATTTAACTCTTAACTTTAAGGGCATATTCTCTTTCAAATTGTTTTTAGTTTTCAATTTTGTAAAATACTCAAAACTTGTTTAAAGTTTAAATTTGTTTTTGAAAAAAAACTTTTCAAACATTTTAAGTGTTTTATGGATAACACAAAAACTAAAAAAATAAAATTTATTTAAATAAAATGTTTTTATAACAAAAATTTGAAAAACACTCAAATTAAGAAAACAAAATTTATATAAAAAAAAAATTTAAAAAAATAAAATTCTAAAAAACAAAAATTCTAAAAAATAAAATTCTAAATTCTTAAAAAAAAAAAATTTAAAAAAATTCTACAAATGTAAAAATTCTAAAAAGATTAAAACAAAATTTATTTAAAATAAAAATTTATATAAACAAAAATTCTAAAAATATAAAATTTAAAAAAAAACAAAAATTCTAAAAATAAAAAATAATTCTATAAAAAAACTAAAAAAATTAAAAATTCTAAAAAGTAAAATTCTATAAAAATTGAAAATTCTATATAAATTGAAAATTCTAAATACTAAAAATAATTCAAACCTTTGTTGGTTATTTAAATTAAAAAAATTAAAAAAATTCAATAAAATTGATTAAAATTCTCAAGACATGTCATTAATTTTTAATTTTTATTTTAATTTTTAATTAGTTAATTTATTATTTGTTTGCATTTTATTTTTGTAAAAAAAAATATTGTAAATTTCATTCACTGAATTTAAAATGTATATATTATTTTATCATATATATTAGCATAAAATTATTTTATTTTACTTAATAATCAATTTCATTGAATAAAATGATATAATTTTTTTTTTCAAAATTCCAAACAGAACGTGTTTTTAATTTTCTATTTTTAGAAATAGTTTTCCAGAATGACAAACTAAACATATTTTCAAAGCAATCTTAAAATAGACTTTTAAAACAGAAAACTGAAAATGAATTCAAAACTCAAAACTCAAACTGGAACGCAAAGAAAACATCCCCTAAGTATTTCAATAACATTGCAATGTTATATTTTTTTTTAAGGAGTGAGATTTGATTATTAACCCGGATAAATGGCTTGCGGGCAAAAATAATGGCGATTTATAATTTTGATGTAATCTCAAACATTTGTGGAAAGTTGAATCATCATGAAAAAGATATTGACCCCTTTCCATGCATATTTGGAAATGAAAAATATATCATTGCAACCCCAATTGATCTACTCACTTCACTATTGTTAAGGTATGTTCAGCAGCCCAACCTTAATGAGATTTTGTTCAAGATTGGGCAGAAGTGCATTAGGTTTTGTGTTGAAGAGTTTTGTCTTGTTTCTGGTTTTGGTGCGCGGGTGGGGTCGATATTTCTAAATATAATAGAGGTCAAAACAAGTTAAAGAAGATGTACTTCAAAGGTCTTAGAAGAGTCTCAAAGCTTGAACTTAGAAAAATATTATTGGGATTGAAAGATGAAGTCCCTCGTAAATATGTTGTCAAGCTGGTTGTCTTTATTTTATCTCGTATTTTTTGTATACAACTTCGTATAAGAAAATATGTAGACGAGTGTCATATGAGGTTAGTTGACTCGGATTTGATGTATAATTATGCATAGAGGAATGAGCTTTACTAGATTACAAGTAACCACTTCAAGTCTAAATTGAGTTTGGGAAACAAGAATGTAGGGAGTGATAAGAAATCTTGGTCTTGTAGGCTTAATAGGTTTCCACTTTCTCTTTAACTCTGGGTTTACGAAACAATTCCATGCCTTGATGGTAATATTTGCAGGATGGTTGGGAAGGCATGTGTTCGACCTCGTTTGTTGAATTGGAAATCTAATGTATCTCTTACAAGTCTATAATTGAAGAAGGACGTATTTGACGTTTTGATAGTAAGTACTTTCATATTTGGATAATTGTTTATAATAATAAATATTTTTATCTTCTTCCAAACACGACTGTAACAGTGGTGGAGACTGGTAAAAGATGACGGGGCTTTTTTTCCCTCGTGTTCACTCCGGTGTGATAATCAGTGTTTGATTAAAACATATGTGCAGAATAGCAATATGGAGTGTAGAAGAGTTGTGTGTTCTGTTTTTACCTGGAGAGTTGGCCTCTATTTATAGGGATGTCTGTAGTTATGGATGACGGGTGTCCATTCATCTCCCTCATTTGATGACGGGTGTCACTCCATCTCTCTCATTATTAGGAGTTAATGGGGATGTTTAATATTCTCAATTATTGGTGTTTCATCTTCTCAATTGTCGATAGTAATCATGTTATTTTATGGGTCGCTTATTCGGTTGGCCTAATGGCAGTTGGGCCATTGTTATCTATCTGTCAAAGATGAGCTAATGATACCAACGAGGCAGGCAAGTCGGTGAGACGAGCGTGCTAGGACGTGCCACTATTGGCAGATAACATATAACAGCTGCCATTATTTCTATCATCATAAGCCCCTCTAATTTCCTTTCCCTCTACTTTTTATAGACTGTCGTCAATAGAAAGTAGAAATAATATACCACACCTGCTTCTCTTTAAACTTTTCAGACAGAGGCTCATCGCCTTGATTTTCAGATAGAGGCTCATCGCCTTAATTTTCAGATAGAGGCTCACCGCCTTGACTTTTAAACATAAGCTCATCGCCTTGTTTTTCATACAGAGGCTCATCGTCTTAGTTTTTAAATAGAGTCTATCGCCTTGATTTTTAAACATAGGCTCATCATCTTGTTTTTCAATAGAGGCTACCGCCTTGATTTTTAAACATAGGCCAATCGCCTTGATTTTTTAAATAGAGGCGATCACCTTAATTTTTAAACATAAGCTCATCGTCTTGTTTTTCAATAGAGGCTATCACATTAATTTTTAAGCATAGGCTCATCGTCGTGTTTTTCAATAGAGGCTACCGCTTTGATTTTTAAATAGAGGCTATCGTCTTGATTTTTAAACATAGGATCATCGCCTTGTTTTTCAATATAGGATACCACCTTGATTTTTACACATAGGCTCATCGCCTTGTTTTTCAATAGAGACTACCGCTTTGATTTTTAAATAGATGCCTTGATTTTTAAACGTAGGTTCATCGCCTTGTTTTTCAATAGAGGCTACCGCTTTGATTTTTAAACAGATGCTCATCGCCTTAATTTTTAGCAGCACTCGTCGCCTATCAGGGGCGGATTTATAACATGGCGAGACCCCGCGTCCGCCCTAGCTGAAATTTTGCAAAAAATGGTCACTGAGTTTTGAGCAATAAAAGAAAATTGGAGATTGGATTCTCTGCGTGTAAGTATATGTATATATCTCGCTCTAGGCTCTCTCTTGAAGAAGATAACTTTTAGAATAATATAATGTATTCTCTCTCTCCTCCCTCTATCCTCCTTTATATATATATATATATATAATAATGTATTCTCTCTCTTTTTCTATCTATATATATATATATATATAATAATGTATTCTCTCTCTCCTCCTCTATCTATATCTATATATGTATATATAGAGAGAGAGAGAAATATATATATAGAAGGGATCAACGGAGGAGGAGAGAGAGAGAGATATATATGCAAGTTAAGAGTTGGAGTGTAAGAAAAGTCAAAATAATGATGATGTTTGTTGATCAAGTGGGCTGATGAATGCCACGTGTCGTAAGTTGGGATTGTACTAAATTTTTTTTAGCATTATTACAACTTGTATCAAATTATATTTCATTATTATATAATTTTTTTTGTTGTTTGATAAGTTACGTATTTATTAAAATATTTTCATAAGCATCGGCCGTGATGGTCGTCAACGGTCAATATTTGACCGCTTGACTGGGTCCAACGTCCCACCCTAGTCAACTTCAACTCTAGATCCGCCTGTCGCCTATCCTTGTTTTTCAAGAGGACTCATCCGCTTAGCCTTGTTTTTCAACAAGACTCTTCACCTAGCCTTATTTTTCAGTAGGACTCTTCGCTAGCCTTGTTTTTCGAGACAAGAGCAGTGGCCTTTTTGAACGAAGAGTGTTGTCATTATTTCCGCCTTTTTTCTTACATGTAGTAGTTGTCATTATTTCTGACCTTGTTTTTCAGACAGTAGCAGCTGGCATTGTTTTTCATACATTAGCAAACATCATTATTTCCTCGCATTATTTTTCAGACAAGTAGTAGTCGGCCTTGTTTTGACTCTTAAAATGTAAAACTAAAATGAATTCAAAACTAAAACTCAAAATTGAAATGCAAAGAGAACAACCCCAAAGTATTTCAATAACATTGCGATGTTATATTTTTTTCGTGATTGAGATTCGATGATTAAGTCGGATAAATGGCTTGCGGCAAAAAATAATGGCGATTTATAATTTTGATGTAATCTTAGACATTCGTGGAAAGTTGAATCATCATGAGAAAGATCTTGACCCCTTCCTATGCAAGTTTAGAAATGAAAAATATATCATGGCAACACCAATTGATATACTCACTTTGTCAGCGATTTTATATCTTTAATAATTTCGCAAGTGCACAAATCGCTTAAGTAATAAAGTGGATATTGAGTCCAAGTATTGTTCCCATGAAGATTTAGATAATTCAGTTCAATTATACTAACCTTAACCGAATCCAATGAAGTTTTGAAATTTTGTGTTTAAGAACTAATTAGAATCAAACTAAAAACAATAAAATAATTATAATTCAATTAACTAAAATTAGATTAATGAAAATTACTTTAACTTGAAGAAAGAAGAGTACTAGGATCCCAAATCCACTTATAATTGTTTATCCTCTATCTTGATTGTTGGTTTTGACAAAATACATCGCTTATGAAGATCAATATCCCTGCATTGTTTGACAATTTCTCTCGAATAAAATTAAACATATTCATAAGTATGACTCGACTATATTTCTATGACGAATGCGAATACAAACAAATGCATTAAATCTCTATGGATAATTAAAGATCACCTAAAACATAGCGGTATATTTCTGTCCCCTATCGGACTTTAAGATAATTAAAATATTGTCTAGCCTGCTTTCAATCTTTCGATAGTAAAACAAACCACAACACTCATACAATTATTACGCATATAATTGTAGATTCAAATAAATCAAAATTAATTATTCAAAACTATAATGAAATAAATTGTCAAAAATCAAGTCTTTGGATAGAAGAATTTAGATTACAAGTTTCATCGTAATCTTAGCACAAAATAAACTAGCCTAACATACTAATAATAAGAAAAGAAAGAGGAGAAGAAAACATGGAGTTCATCACCCGAATATGAAGAAACTTGAAAGAGAAGAAATCTTGATCTTGATCTTCGCTCAATTCTTCAAAGATTAGTTCTTGATCTTCGCTTCTTGTGTCTGCTCTTTGTGTTTTCTCTCCAAAACTCCATATATTATGAGTTAATAACTCATATATATACTACCCTAATGGTACCCCAAAAGATGCCAAAAGACCTAAAAATCGGCCAAAAGTTACCTAATCGCAGCTTGAACCGAAAAAGGAAAAAACTCGTAGCTAAAATTAGCCCACAGCGATCGTCAGTATTTCGGCGATCGCCTGTGTTCATGGTTTTACATTCTGCTTTGTTTGAACCATGCTGGGCGCTCGCCTAGCTATAAGTTGGGCGATCGTCTAGCTTACATATTCCAAGTGTGCTGTTTTGATCATCCAACTTTTCATTCCGTCTGATTTAGTTCTCCATCTTTTCATAACATCCCATTTGGTCCTTCAATTTTACATAATCTCCAATTTGGTCATTTCACTTTTGATAATCTCCAATTTGATCCTTCAACTTTCAATAATCTCCAATGTGGTCCTTCAACTTTCAATTGAGTGCAATTGATCCTCATACTTTCAAAATATCTTCTAATTTATACATCTTTTCATCCATTCTTCTCCAATTGCTATTAAATAGGTCCAAAACTGAAATATGAAGAATAAAATATCAAATTAAGTATAAATTCAGTAAAATGACGAAATAAAAGCTTAGTTTAAAGGCTTGAATAAGTGCACAAAATGCACTTATCACACTTCACTATTGTTAAGGTATGTTCAGCAGCCCAACCTTAATGAGATTTTGTTCAAGATTAGAAAGAAATGCATTAGGTTTTGTGTTGAAGAGTTTTGTCTTGTTTCTGGATTTTGATGAATGGGTGGGGTCAATATTTCTACATATAATAGGGGTCAAATCAAGTTAAAGAAGATGTACTTCAAAGGCCTTAGAAGAGTCTCAAAGCTTGAACTTGGAAAAATATTATTGGGATTGAAAGATGAAGTCCCTCGTAAATATGTTGTCAAGCTGGCTGTCTTTATCTTATCTCGTATTTTTTGTATACAACTTCGTATAAGAAAATATGTAGACGGGTGTCATATGAGGTTAGTTGACTCGGATGTGATGTATAATTATGCATAGAGGGATGAGCTTTACTAGATTACAAGTAAGCACTTTAAATTTAAATTGAGTTTGGAAAACAAGAATAAAGGGAGTGATAAAAAATCTTGGTCTTGTTGGCTTAATAGTTTTCCACTTTCTCTTCAACTTTGGGTTTATTTAAACAATACCATGCCTTGATGGTAATATTTGCGAGATGGTTGGGAAGGCATGTGTTCGACCTCGCTTTGTTGAATTGGAAATCTAATGTATCTCTTACAAGTCTATAATTGAAGAATGACGATTTGACGTTTTGATAGTAAGTACTTTCATATTTGGATAATTGTTTATGATGATAAATATTTTTCTTCTCCTCGGAGCATGGCTGCGACAGTGGTGGAGACCTGCAAAAGATGGCGAGACTTTTTTCCCTGTGTCCACTCCGGTGTAATAATTAGTATATGATTAAAACATATGTGCAGAATAGCAATATGGAGTGTATAAGAGTTGTGTGTTCTGTTTTTTACCTGGGGGGTTGGCCTCTATTTATAGGGATGCCTGCAGTTATTGATGACGGGTGTCCTTTTATCTCTCTCATTTGATGACGGGTGTCCCTTCATCTCTCTCATTATTAGGAGTTAATGATGGATGTTTAATCCTCTCAATTGATGGTGTTTCATCTTCTCAATTTTCGATGGTAACTTTGTTATTTTATGGGTCGCATGTATGGCTGGCCTAATGGCAGCTGGGTCATTGTTATCTATCTGTCAGAGACGAGCTTATGATATCAACAAGGCGGGCGAGTCGTTGAGGCGGCGCGCGTGCCGGGGCGCTACTATTAGCGACAACATATAACAGTTGTCATTATTTCTATCATCATAAACTCCTCTACTTTTCATAGACTGTCGTAAATGGAAAGTAGAAATAATCTACCACACCTGCTTCTCTCTAAATTTTTCAGACAGAGGCTCATCGCCTTGATTTTTTAAACAGAGACTCATCACCATGTTTTTCGGACAAATGCTCATCGCCTTGATTTCTGACATGCAGGGTTACCTTGATTTTTAACAAATGCTCATCACCTTGTTTTTCAGACAGAGGCTCATCGCCTTGACTTTTAAACATAGGCTCATCATCGCCTTGTTTTTCATACAGAGACTCATCACCTTGATGATAAATATAGGCTCATCGCCTTAATTTTTAAATAGGGACTATCGTCTTTATTTTTAAACATATACTTATCGCCTTGTTTTTCAATTGAGGCTATTGCCTTGTTTTTCAATAGAGGCTATACTGCCTTGATTTTTAAACTTAGGCTCTTCGCCTTGATTTTAAATAGAGGCTATCACCTTGATTTTTAAACATAGGCTCATCGCCTTATTTTTCAATAGAGGTTACCGCTTTGATTTTTAAATAGAGGTTATTGCCTTGATTTTTAAACATAGGCTCATCGCCTTGTTTTTCAATAGAGGCTACCGCCTTGATTTTTAAACATAGGCTTATCGCCTTGTTTTTCATTAGAGGCTACCGCCTTTGATTTTTAAACATAGGCTTATCGCCTTGTTTTTAATAGAGGCTACCGCCTTGATTTTTAAACAGAGGTTCATCGCAATGATTTCTAGTAGGACTCGTCGTCTAACCTTGTTTTTCAGTAGGACGCATCCGCCTAGCCTTGTTTTTCAGTAGGACTCATCCGCCTAGCCTTGTTTTTCAACAGGACTCTTCACCTAGCCTTGTTTTTCAGTAGGACTCTTCGCATAGCCCTGTTTTTCAGACGAGAGCACCGGCCTTATTTTTCGACAAGAGTAACCGGCCTTGTTTTTTCAAACGATGGCACCGCCATTATTTCCGCCTTGCTTTTCGGATAGTAGCACCGTCATTATTTCGGCTTTTTTCGACGAAGAGCAACCGTCCATTATTTCCGGCATTGTTTTTCAGACAATAGCAGCTGGCATTGCTTTTCATACATTAGCAGCTGGCATTATTTCTCGCATTTCTTTTCGACATGAGTAATGGCCTTGTTTTTCAAACAAGAGTACCGCCATTATTTCGGTCTTGTTTTACGCCATTCTACCGCCATTATTTGATCTTGTTTTTTTACGATGGCATTTGTCATTATTTCTGGTCTTATAAGTCCATCTACTTTCCATAGACTATCATCAATGGAAAGTAAAAATAATCTATCGCACCTGCTCCTCTCTAATTTTTTTTTGTTGAGGCTCGCCTCGCCTATTTTTTTTTTTGCTTGCCTTGGCTTTGGCTTTGGCTTTGGCTTTGGCTTGGCTCTCCTTGTTTGACTGTTGTAGTAGTTGAGAATATTTTTGTCACAAGTCAAGTCTAGTAGGTGTGTCAGGACTTTCTAGCTAGCATGATCCTTCCTTGGTATCCTCATAATTTATTTGCCTTAGAAGGTTTATTTTCTGCTTGCCTTTTTCATCTCGAGGTTCGGGCTCGTCTCAAGTCTTTCTTTTGTTAGACTCATGTTCCTTTCGATCTTTCATGTATTTGGTGATGAGATACGCTTCTTCAACGTCCACATACTTATCTCATCTCCTTAGTAACTCATGCATCGTGATCCGACGGGTTTTTAGAGAGTGATATTTTGAAAGGACTGCTTCCGAGTTCCACTCATCATGGCGTTGACTACAAAGAGACATCCGTAGATTTTGATTCTCGCAGCCCTATTGGACCGGCAATAAAATCTTTCAACATCTCGCCTTTGTCTTCGGGTCAATTACATCGTGCGGATGGCGCTTTTCTTAGCACATTTGTCACCGACAAAGTATACAAGAAAACTCTTGAAAAATCGTCAAATGTACGTGATCGATTTTGGGAGAATGGTGGCTATCTTGTCCCTGACTTCCCGCCTAAGTGTTGGCGGGAAAGCCCTACACATAATCGCATCAGTGGTGGCTTGCAACCTCATCAAGTCGACAAAAGAGTCGAGATGATCGACAGGATCAGATGATCCGTCGTACTTCTCCATCTTTGGTCGCTTTGAAATCTCGTGGCAAGGAGACCGCCATCACTTCTAGGAAAAAATGATTTTTTTCCAACACCATAGATTGTTGCCTACTACCTTTATTAGACATAGCCTCAACTATTTTGTGACCCATCATGTCTTCTAATCGCTGCTCTAGGTTTAACGTTGGTGTCTCAACCAACGTAGGCGTGGGCACCCATGACGGTTGCTCCCAATGTAGATTTGGGCTAGATGTCAATGAATGGAAGTAGGGTGTGGAAGGTGGAGCCAAAGAAACCGGAGTCGCTAGAGAGAGCCGCTGCATTGGCGTATTTCCATTGTTGGAAAGTTAGAGTATGGAGAGGAGTCCTCGGCGGTGAGGGCCCATCGATAGAAGGTTAGGGACTCTGTAGGCGGAGCCCCTGGTGATAATGATCCTACCTAAGGCTAGGACTGTGGTAGCCGAGAAACAAGCAGCTGTTCCGATCTTGGAGTAGAGCCGTTAAGGCCGCCACCTGAGCTCGCAGTGTTGCAAGTTGAGCGGTAGAGACAAATTCTTGTTGTGGGTGATTAGTGGCGGCGTTAGACTCGGTGTCTATATTTCCGACGGGGACTGGTGGAGCGGTTACATTTTTAGCTCTTCTAGTTCAAGCCATGACTTTTTTGTGCAGAGTTTTCCACAAACGGTGCCAATTGATGATAAATATTTTTTCTTCCTCCGAAACACGTCTGCGGCGATGGTGGAGTGGAGACCTCAAAGATGGGGCTTTTTTCCCCCGTGTCCATTCCAGTGTGATAATCAAGTATATGATTAAAACATTTGTGTAGAATAGCAATATGGAGTGTATAAGAGTTGTGTGTTCTTTTTTTACCTAGGGAGTTGGCCTCTATTTATAGGGATGCTCAGCTATTATTGATGACGGGTGTCCCTTCATCTCCCTCATTTTTAGGAGTTAATGAGAGATGTTTAATCTTTTCAATTGTTGGTGTTTCATCTTTCTAACTTGTAGGCGAATTTACGTGGAAGTGACCTCAAAAAGGATCGACCTCGACTACTTTTTAATTAAAAAGTGACATCTTGAAAGTGCGACTTCAAGTTCCACTCATCATGGCAAAGCTGACTACAAGTGAGACATCTGAGATCTTTGATTCCAGTGTGGCCCTATTGAACCGAGTAATGAAATCTTTCAGTATCTCGTCTTTATCTTAGGTCAATTGCATCAGTCGATGTCGGTTTTCTTAGCATGTTTGTCACCGCAAAGTATGCAAAGAAAACTCTTGAAAAAATCATAATATGTACGGATCGATTTTGGGGAAGGGTGGCTATCTAGTCCCCGGCTTCCCGCCTAAGTGTTAGCGGAAATGCCCTACACATAATCGCATCGGTAGGGGTGGTAAAAAGCTCGTCGGCTTGTCACCGGCTCGGCTCGTAAGCTCGGCCCACAAGCTCAAGCTTGGGCTCGTCGAACCACGAGCACGAGCTGGGGCGAGCTAGGGAAAAAAGGGCCGACCCACGAGTCCAAGCGTTATGGGATTTGAGCCACGAGCCGGCTCGGCTTGTGGCTCATCCCCAACGGTCACGAAGATGATCATCCAACGGTCACATTTGTGACCGCTGGCCATTGGTCAATTTTACTTTTTTTTTTTGGTTTTTTACTTTCATTATTTTCCTATAAATACCTATTTTCTAAACTCATTTTTTCACACTTCAATCTCTTATCTCTCATTCAATTATATACTCAATCCATTAAAAATTCTCAAATTACATTCTCTCAAATCTCAATATTAGTGTTTTAATTAGTATCTAGTATCTTATTATATAGATATTACGCTATAATTTTTTACTTTTACTAATTCTCTACATTTCTATTTTCTAGTTTCTACATTCTACTATATCTTCATCTTATCCTATTTTCTTTATTCTATTATTCCAAATGGTATACAACCTGAGTGATGATGATTTCAAATAGTCTTAATGACATTCCAATTCCAGACGATATTATTGATCAGTTTGGTGGTAGCACTGATCCAATTGATTTGGAAGACGTTCATGACGACGTCGATACACAAACTACCATTGACTCTAGTACTAAACGACAAGCCACCAAACAAAAGGCTATATGATGGCAGCATTTTCAGTTGATGCCGACTGGTAAACTAGTGAACGGAGTCCCTGAGTTCAAAGCAGAGTGTAAACACTGTGAGGAGAAGTTTGTTTGGCACAAGAGAATATGCACGACCCATCTAAATAGACATTTCAAAAAGTGTCAATACAAACATGGAGGTGTGGATACAAATTAGGCACAACTCCAGTTTGGATCTCCGGGAGCCGGGTCCATTAGTCCCGGTCTCAACAACTGGATATACTTACAAGAACTCATGCGACACGAAGGATTGGAATTGATAACAAATGTCGAGTTTTCACTATAATTGGTGGACAATCCTCATTGGACGTCATTCGTCCAAAAATATCTACAACCAAGGTACGTTAGTATTTCTAGAAATACACTTCGTAAAGATATTATTGTTAGATATAATACTAAGAAAGAAGCTATTATTAATGATATTAATAATTACAACGGTGTTGTATATTTTACATCGGACTTATGGACATGTTGTAACAAAAAGGATACATGGTCACAACCGCACACTACATTGATAATAGTTGGTTAATGCATAAAAAATAATAGTATTTAAACAAATAGACTATCATTATAATGGAAATAATATTTATCAAGTTTTATTAAGTGTGTTACATGAATTTAAATGTGATTCTAAGGCTCGTAGTTTTACATTTGATAATGCAGGCCCAAATAATATAGTAATTGAAAAATTAATGCAACACTGTAATCCACATTTTGATGGTATTTTATTTCATATTCGTTGTGTGTGTCATGTGTTTAATTTAATTATACAAGATGGATTAAAATTTATACAACCTCAATTGGAAAAAATTAGATTTGCTATTAATTATATTTCGGTTTCATCATCAAGAAAACAAGTTTTTGCTGCTTATGTACAGAAAATGGGCTGCAATCAAAATATTTTGCAACTGATGTTGCCAATTGGTGGAATTCAACATATCTTATGCTCAAATCATGTGAATGTTATGAAGATTGCATTACTGTGTATTATAATGGCCGATACTCACATGGCTCATAATATGATTTAGAATTACATGATTGAGAAATATGTGGTCATGTTAGAAAATTTTTAAAAAGTTTTTACAACACAAGAAATGCATGTTCTGGTGTTTATTACCCAACTACTCCACTTTTTTAAATCATTTATATTATATTGCTAACAATTTTCATAGGTATAAGAATTTTGATCTTTTACTAGTATTATACATGTTATGGAAGCTAAATTTAGGAAATATTGGAAACAATTACATATGTTATTTCCATTAGCATGTATCATGGATCATTGACTTAACTTATAGGGTACAAAAGTAACAATAATAGCAATTTCGGATAAATTAACTTTTGGAAATCCAATCACGTGTGCTAATTTAGAATAAACTTTATATTCTATGTATGAGGTCTATGCTGAAAAGGCCGGTACAAACGTTATACGACCCCCTAATCCAACATATACTTCGTCATCAACTGATGACATTGACTTATGGAGTTACGTCAGTACACATAGAACCACTCAAGGTCAACAATTAGTTGGTTCTTCTTCTAGTTCTTCTCTTCTCCGTTCTAATGATACACCTGTAGAATTAAGTAGGTATTTTGCGCATGATGTGCTTAGTATGCTAGATGAATAGGAGAGAAAAAACTTTGATATACTTAAATAGTGAAGACAACATCAACGTAGTTACCCAATTCTTTCCAAAATGGCACGTGATCTACTAACACCTCCGGTATCAACTCAGTAGCATCGGAGGTCGCATTTAGTATAAGTGGCAGGGTTTTATCTGATATTAGGTCAAGACTCAAAACTGACATTTTAGAAAGTTTACTGTGTCTAAAGGATTCGGATGATGCCGAACTTCGAATTCAAGATAAAGTAGACAGAATAATGTCCGAAGAACTTGAAGATTTGAATATGGATTAATCATATTCGTAGTAAGTATTATTTTGTATTAATATTTCGTATTTGAAGAATTTTCTTTATTTTAATAAAAATTGTACGCGTATCATCTTGTTCGTGTACAATTTTAACTCCGCCTATTTTTAAAGTAGCCGGTCCCAAGCCCGAAAAAAGGTGGAGGGTTTTAAATCTTACATTTTTAACATAAATAATTTTCGATATGGTATTTCTTTTTTATTTTCAAATTTTAAAAAAATGTAAAACACAAAAAAAATAGAGGTGGATTTTAAATCTTTAATTTTTAACATAAATTATTTTTTATTTCTACTTTCTTTTTTATTTTCAAATTCAAAATATATATATATATATATAAGAGTCAAATATGAGGATTTTAAAAACATAATCAAGATGATTCAATAAACATTTTAACACAAAGATAAATATTTAATCTTTAACATAAAGATAAAGATAAAGATAAATGATTCATTTTAAATATTTACATTTTTTTTAACAAAATAAAGAGAATGATTTATTTTCAAATTTTAAACACAAAAAAAAGAGGGCCGAGCTGAGGGGGCTCTTGGCCGACTCGTTCGACCCACGAGCTCGTTGGCTGAACCGAGCTCCTCTTTTGGAGAAGAGCTGAGCCTAGACTCGGCTCGTCCAATCTCCATGGACGAGCCGAGCTCGTGATTTGCAGGTCGAGCCAGCTCAGCTCGGCCCATTGCCATGCCTAGCATCAGGGGTGGCTTACAATCTCATCAAGTCAACAAAAGTCCTGAGATGATCGACATGATCAGAGGATCTATCGTACTTCTCCATTTTTATCTGTTTGAAGTCTCGTGGCAAGGGAACCGCCATCACTTCTAAGAAAAAATGATCTTCTTCCAACACCATAGATTGTTGCCTACTACCTTTCTCAGACATAGCTTCAGCTATTTTGCGACCCATCATGTCTTCTAATCGCTACTCCAAGTTTAACGCCGGTGTCTCAACCAGTGTAGGCATAAGTACCCATGACAGTTGCTCCCAATGTAGGTTTGGGCCAAATGTCAATGAATGGAAGTAGGGAGCGGAAGGTGGAGCCAAAGAAACTGGAGTCAGCGGTGGAGCTATCGTTGACAGTATTTCTATTGTCGAAAAGTTATGAGTATGAGGAGGAGTTCCTAGTCGTGAGGGCCCAACCGATGGAGGGGCTTAGGACCTCTGGGCGGAGCCCCGGTAGTAATGATCCCACCGCGGTAGGCTAGATCCTGTGGTGGGCCGAGAAACAGCAGTGTTCTCGATCTTGGAGTAGAGCCGTTAAGGCCGCCACCTGAGCTCGCAGCGTCCGCAAGTTGAGTGGTAGAGGCAAATTCTTGTTGTGGGTGATTAGTGGCAGCGTTAGACTCAGTGTCTACATTTCCAACGGGGGTTGGTGGAGCGGTTACATTTTTAGCTCTTCTAGTTCGAGCCATGACTTTTTTGTGCAGAGTTTTCCACAGATGGCACCAATTGATGATAAATATTTTCTCTTCCTCTGAGCGCGGCTGTGACAGTGGTGGAGACTTGCAAAAGATGGTGGAGATTTTTTCTCCTGTGTCCACTTTGGTGTGATAATCAGTATATGATTAAAACATATGTGCAAAATAACAATATAGAATATATAAGAGTTGAGTGTTCTGTTTTTACCTGGGGAGTTGGCCTCTATTTATAGGGATGCCTGCAGTTATTGATGACACATGTCCCTTCATCTCCCTCATTGTTAAGAGTTAATGATTGATGTTTAATCTTCTCAATTCTCAACATCTTCCCAATTGTCGATGGTAACTGTCATTTTATGGGTCGCCTGTCTGGCTGGCCTAATAGCAATTGGGTCATTGTTATCTATCTGTCAAAAACGAGCTTATGATACCAAAGAGGCGGACGAGTCGGTGAGGCAGGCGTGCTAGGACGTGCCACTATTGTCACACAACATATAATAGCTGTCATTATTTTTATCCTCAGTTTAAATTATTTTTTTATACATTTTTGTGTTGAATTTTTCATATTTACCAATTAATTTTCTTTAGTTTGAAGTTAATGATTTTGGGTCAACTAGTGAAGAGAAGAATGATATGTATGTTTCTAGGTTGTTTGATAAGAAGCATGCAACTATGGAATGCGATTCTAATTTTGCTGATTATTTCCATATCGATCAAATACGAATTATTTCGAGGCAGCACATAGTGCCATTATTTCGAGGGCTGGTCCTGGTGAAAGAAGTCCAGTCACAAGTTTTTAATTACGAATTATGCTGTTTTGTTTGTTTGTTTTTAAAGGTTGCTGTTACTTAAATGAAGTTGTCATGAGTCATTTTTTCAAAATTAAATTGAAGCAGTCAGAGTTAGAAGTAAAGCATGCTGAAATTATTTTATTGCGCCATGATTTAAAAAACTAGATGTATGATTTAAGTAGAAATATGCATGACATGACTGCAGACTTCCTAAAACAATTGGAAAAAAGAAGCAGAGGTAGTACACGTGATGCTCTGGGCCATTAGCTTGTTTTATATATTGAGATGACGTTTCTTTGGAAAGAAAGGTATATTTTCTTACGTGTTTATTCTTTTGTAGCATGTAATTAAAGCACTATACTTCTAATAGTAACACATGTAAAGGCACAATGTTACTTCTAATAGTAACACGTGACTTTCAAATAATGTTGAAATAGAAGGGAATATTGTTAATGTGAAATTGAGATGAAAGTACGTCTTATAAAACGTTAATATAATTTTAGTGTCACGTGTTTATAATTTTTATGATGTTGTATTGAGTAAATGTAGTCTGTATATTAAAATGTACGAATCATAGTAATTATTGTTATATGTTCAATTTGAGAATAATTTGAAATAGAAGCAAAAGGGGCTGAAGTTTAGAAGGATGTATATTTAATAATTTTATATTTTTTCGATGCATATAATTTAAGTGGAATGTTGAAATGAGTAATACACATGTTACCGTGTATTAAAATGCAAGAATTATCTGTTTTAATTACATTTTTATGTATAGTAGTGCCAAAAATGATTCTTCAGTTGGTTGGTATAGGATGGTAGAGTGGAGCAATCATGTATTCACATAAAAGAGAAGTTGGGGGGGGTGGGGTGGGGTGGGGTGGGGTTGGGGTTGGGGGCGCTACTTTGATATTTCTCTAGGTAGATTCCTAATTGTTAAGGCCATATTATTGAAAAAATTTACTAATGAAATAAGATTTTAGTGTTGCAGAGATCCTAAGCAATCTAAACTCATGACCTTAGTTTTGTGCAAAGAAAATGTTGGTTTTTCAATTGGTCAACATGCTAATTGGTAAATTTTTCACATGCTTTGTCTACTAGTTCAATTTTTGTATACCATACAAATTAAAAAGATTGGTGGGGTTTGTTTCCAAACATGTGATTCATACCTTTTAATACACAATAACATATTTTCATGTGTTTTAATTATATTTTTGATGTATAGAAGTGAGAAATGATTCTTAATTTGTGCTCGTGTGTTTTAATTATACTTTCACATGTTCTTTTCCGTTTGTTTTAAGATATCATATTACTTTAGTTTTTTAGTATCATACCAAGTGCCTAAGTTGGTTTCATCTTGTGCATGCATTTTCTGCATTGGTGCCTTTGTGTTCTTTGATGTGTCTAAATTGGTGCCCTCGTGTTCCTTATGTGCCTAAGTGTGTGCTATCGTGTGCCTCATTGTGCCTAAGTTGGTGCCTTTTGGTGTTTGGGTTGCTACCACATTGGTTCATTCATGTGCCTAAATTGATGCCACGTTGTTTTTTCTTTGAATGTGCTATGTTTTGATGGTGTTCAACGGTAATACATATGTTACTGTGTTAGAAAATGCAAGAAGGATTCTAATTGATGTTTCATTTTGATGTACTTTTTTTTTATTCGTGTTAGATTGATGATAAGAACAATTCTAAAAGAGAAGAAATATGAGTTGATTTTGAGTATTTTGTGAATGAAAGTACTTTAAAAGGTGCTTCGAATTTTGAGGTACATATAATTATATTTGGGAAAATTTTATTTTATTAAGATATTTTTTTCATGTTACACTTTAAAATTGCTACTCACTTCCATTCACGTTTTTTACCTTATCCATTATTGAATTGGACTAAATGCTCCTCCCAAGGATGGCAATTTGACCTATCGCCTTGGAATCGCCATGGGCTATCCCATTCTGATTATTCGGGTTATAGGAACAAGGCCGCCCCGCCCCGACCCTTGCCGGACCTTCCACGCCAATAATTTTTTTTTAAAAAAAATTTAAATCAAATTCAAATTTTTTGGAATAGGATTTGAACCCGAGTGTTAAGTGTGAAATTACAAAGTTTAACCGCTACACTACAACACTAATTTTGCATTTTTTTGTTTGTTCTTTGGTTTAATTCACTAAAAAAATTGTAAAAAATTAAAATATTAATAATTGGGGTAGTTGGCGGGTCATTGGAAAATCTGCACCGCCTTGCAAATTGGTGGGTCTAGGAAAGAGCATAGCTACATAGAGGTCTTGTAAATTGCAAAAGTATAAGTTTTCATGCAATATGTATGGAGATAAGTCAAGGGAATTTAAAGATGCTTGATTTGATGAACACAATTATTAATTGGACTATAGTATAGAAAAGGATGCCACATTTTACTTGTTTTGTTATCTTTTAAGCCTAATAATGGAGAACAAGGAGGTTGCAACTTTTTTGTTACTCAAGGAAACAGTAATTGGAAAAAGAAAGAAATTCTTCGAACTCATGTTGAAAGTGTCAACAGTTCACACAACCGAACTCGAAAAAAGTGTGATGCTTTGATGAATTAAGCGAAAAATATTGAGACGGTTTTCTTCAGATAATCAAAACAAATATGAAATGAGTATTGAACACATTTAACTATATCAATTGACTGTGTTTTGACAAGGACTTTCTTTTCTCAGTCATGATGAATCTCAAGATTCAAAGAATCGAGGTAACTTTCTTGAACTCTTACAGTTTTTAGTCGATTACAATGACGAGATTAAGGCTATTACTTAGAAAAATGCTCTAGAGAATTTGCGGTTACCGAAACGATTCATGTTATTATCTAAGAAATTGGCGATTCTTTATTTTCAATATTAATTGATAAATCTCGTGGTATCACAGTAAATGAGAAAATGTATATTGGTTTGCCTTGTGTGAACACAATTGGGCGTGTAGTTGAACATTTTGTAGGTATTGAACATGTTTCTAGTATCATGCCTCAGTCACTTAAGGATAATATTGATAAATTCTTATCCAGATATGGGTTGAGTATATCTAGAGTAAGAGGACAAGGTTCTGATGGTGATAGCAATATGCAATGTGAGTTTAATGGTTTGAAATCACTCATTTTGAAAGAGAACCCGTGTGCTTTTTACATTTATTAATTTGTTCATCAACTTCAATTAGCTCTTGTATATGTGGCAAAGAAGCACACTTACATTGACACACTTTTGCTTTGATTGTTAATGTGGTGAATGTTGTTGGAGCATCGACTAAAAGATGAGATCTTCTTAGAGAAATACAAGCAACCAATTTTTTTAAAGCACTTAATGATGGTGAAATATATACTGGATGACGCCTTAATCAAAAGCCTGCTCGAAAACTTTCTGGTTATACACGTCGAGGATCGTACTATTGTACTTTGATAAACTTAATTAACATGTTTTCGGCTGTAATTGATGTCCTTGAAATGATTGTTGTTAATTGAACGTGTTCTAAAAAATAAAAAGGGTGAAACAGATTATATGTTGGATTTGATGAAATAATTTGAATTTACATTTAATCTAAATCTCATGAGAAATATTTTGGGAATTTCAAATGAATTGTCAAAGGCTAGCTAAAGACACTTGATGATCAACTAGAAACTTGTATTATTGATGTGCACTCTAGTAGAGAGTTCGAAGAATTACGGGGTCTTGGTACTCTTGCACACAAGTTGGTTGTGACGAAAAATGATAAAATATACCTATTACTTTACAAACTTGTGACTTTGGCATTAATTCTTTTGGTTGCAACTACTACGGTAAAAAGAGTATTTTCTGTGACAAACATTGTGAAAAATTGACTACGCAACCAAATTGGAGATCGATAGATGAATGATATGATAGCCTGGTTGTCTATATTGAAAAAGATGTATTCGATAAAATTGAAATGATGTCATTATACGACGTTTTCAAATTATGATTCGTAGAAAACAATTGTAAAATCGTTTAATAGTTTTAAAATTATTGCGTATTTCTTTGTTTCAAAAGTTTTTATCTAGTTAATTTGTGCCTCCACTAAACTTACTTCTTGGCTCCGCCACTGTTTCTCGATATTCTTGAATTCTGTCAAGTGTAAGTTTCAAAATTAGGACTTGCATTGTTGTCTCTTTTCTAATTTCCTTAAATCTCTTGCAGATTCTTATTTAACATAGTCACAATTACGGACTCACACCAGCATAAACGATAACAAATAAAGGGAAGGCGAAAGGTGTTGACTAGTGGTAGTACGAGAGAATAAAGTAGAGATAAGTTGGGTAGGAAGAACATTGCTAAACATGAAGTGGATGGTAAAAACTGATAACATTGTTATTCTGAATCGTCATTTTAAACGGGGTTTTACATTATTAGACTATAGTTGAGGGACTTAAATGCAAATCACCTTGCCACGAAAAGTAACACCCTACGACCATACCCCTATACCCCTAATCAATGCACCTACTACTTTCAACTTTTAAGGCCGATAAAAACCACAAGGACAAAAGACAACCTTAAAATCTCCAAACTACCCTCCTTAAATATTCCACCAAACCTTAAATGCAGGGTCCATTAAGTAATTTTAAAATGACAGTGTCGGTTGCGGGCCGAGATTCCAAAAGCCCGTTTAAAGAAAAGCCACTTCCAGGGTTCCTTTTTATTTAATGCGTAGCCTTCCCTTTCTTCCACACCTTTGGCGGGTTCCTTACAAACTGACGAAACACTAGACAGAGAAACTAGAGAGAGAGAGTTGTATGTATATGTATGTATGAGAGAGAGAGTGTGTGTGCGTGTGTCGTATGGAGGAGAGAGAGAGAGAGAGATGTATAGTGCAAAAAGTAAAGTAAAATGCTTTGACAAAAAAACAGAGGGGCTTAAATACCAGGCCGTACGAACACTACACACACTATCTCTCTCTCTCTCTCTCTCAATCATACTGTACAAAAGTACTCATCAATCGCACTGTAGAAAAATCTCTCTCGGACAACCCAAACACCCTTCTTCCCTCGTACGTAGTAGTTAAATACATATTACAAGATCATCGAATTTTTCGTATCATTTAAGGAAAAATGAATATTTTATTATGTGAGTATTGATTATTATTCCCTTTTAGCGTTTGATTCTGTGAAGTGATTGAGAATAAAGTGAAAGAGGGAATGGAGTTGTACGGAAGGAGAAACGGGTCAGAATCGGGCCAGCATCACGTGGAATGGGCTCCGGCAGGGCAAGAACAGGGTTTGGAAGGTGGGAATTTTTAGCATATTTTGATTTTTGTTGGTTGTTTACGTGCATTGTAAAATGTTAGGGTTTCAGTAATGAGAATGGTTTCTGGTTAATGCGTTTTTGTTTTGATTGTTTAGAATCGATGCGGAGGTTGAATTTGTGGGAAAGGGAAGTGTACCCGGAGAGACTGGGGGCGGCAGATTGCGGGTATTATATGAGAACCGGGTCCTGTGGATACGGCGCGAAGTGCCGGTATAATCATCCCCGTGATCGTGGAAGCTCGGTATGCCTTTGATCACGTTCCATGTGTACTATTCCATACTTTTTTGTCTGTATTTGTCATTGTAAATATTTAGTTTCTGTAGCCATTTTAATCAAAAATTAAACTCTTTGATGGGGGTGTTTCAGTTTTTCTTTATGTTGATTTGAGCTCTTTAATTTTAGTTTCTGTTTCAGTCATTTTTTGATGAATTGATTTCTTTGTTACGCATTTGTATAATGTATGTTTTACTTCAAATTGTGGGTCGTTTTATTTTTTCTGAGTTCTTTGATTTCTTGTTCATCAGATTGGGGGTGTGAGAGAGTATCCAGAGCGAGTAGGGGAGCCTTCATGTCAGGTACCCCGCATTACCTTTTTGGGTGACTGGTTTGTATTTTTCGCATTTCATGTTATATTGACAATCTCAGATTCATTATTATTTATATGATGTAATGCTCGATCTTTTTATCTAATGATTGAAATGTCATTGCTGAGTGTGCAGTATTATTTAAGGACAGGGACCTGTAAATTTGGTCCGTCCTGCAAGTTCAATCACCCAAAAGATGCTGGAGGATCCTTGACCAATGTGCCTCTAAATATTTATGGATATCCATTACGACCGGTAATTATTGTCAAGGTGCCATAATATATGCACCGTTAAAAAAACTTGTTATGAATGGGTGTAGATTCAAGTTAAGGATTTTTATTTGTCAAGTTTTCATCCTTTGCAACAGGGTCAGCAAGAATGCTCCTACTATTTGCAAAAGGGGCAATGCAAATTTGGTAGAACATGTAAATTCGATCATCCTCAACCAGCTGGTTTATCAGTGCCAGCACCTGCACGTCCATTTTATCCAACAGTGCAGTCTCTTTCTGCTCCTTCTGAGCAATATGACAGCACATCGACCACCTATAGGGTTGCAAGGCCTCCTCTATTGCCTGGTTCATATGTGCCCGGTGCTTATGCTCCCATGTTGCTTCACCCAGGAGTGGTTCCCATGCCAAACTGGAATCCTTACTCGGTAGGCCGTTCTTGTTGTGTTTTAGTTGATAAATTATCTTCATACCCACATGTGATGCCCTCATATAATGTTGTTGGTTTACCCGTGCAGGGACCAGTTAGCCCTGCGCCATCACCTGGTGCTCAACCCTCAGTTGGAGCGGCTTCTGTATATGGAATGTCACAGCTAGTTTCTTCTGCACCTGCCTTTACAGGAGCTTATACCCAGTTACCCTCTTCTGCCTCCCTTATGAGTGGTGCAACATCGGAACACCAGTTACCAGAAAGACCTGGCGAGCCTGACTGCAAATTCTACATGAGAACTGGGGGTTGTAAATATGGATCATCTTGTAGGTATAACCATCCACCAAACTGGGTTTGTACAAACACAAATTGTGCGCTTAGCCCCATGGGACTACCTCTGCGTCCGGTATGTATGATCTTTTCTTTTCACAAGCTCCTTCTTTTATCTGAATAGCTGAACTAATTTTTTCTTGTTTCTTTTCCGCTATCTATTTATGGACTTTATTTTTTCTTTCTTATCTTTCCCGGGTGGGTGGGTGAGTGTGCATTGTTTTGGGTTGGGAAATTCCATTTCAGGTGTGCTAGTGATTGATTTTCTTGTGTTCTTCTCATGGTGACTAGTATTGTGAACACCTGGCTTATTTTTATTGGTATTTATGTTTCCACTTCTAAGTGCAAACTACATTCTGCTTTTTAATACAATTTTGCACTATATTGAACTTGTAGAAAGTTAGAATTTGTGGGGCAATGGGGATGCTTGGATCCAAATGTTCTATTTTAAGCATGGACAATATCATTATGGTTGTTTCAACAAATCATAAGCTACAAGTTTCCAGAATTCCTTCGATTTTAATTCTGGTCTCAATGAAATTTCCAGATTGAGAAAGACGATCATTACTTCATTTCTACATGGTTCTGGAGTTCACAAAATAATTTTAATTCTCTTCTGATACTGGAAACTATTTTATTCTTGTCATGGTACCCAGCACCTTTTTTTTAACCCCTCTCTTTCTCAGCTCCACACACCCTCTCATATGATTTTATTCTAATTATTTGAATTGGATGATTTACTTCTGAATAAAGAAGTTCTTAAACAGTTTGTTTTTGTTGAGGTTTGGAACCACGCTCCTACATATAGTCAACAAAAATATTCTTAATTGATGTAAAGTGTTGCCCTATACCATTCTGGGTGCCCCTTCTCACAACTTTGGTAGGGTGGTAGTTGGACATTAATACTTCTATTCACTACTTAACAAAATTAATCCCTAAGAGATTTAACAAAAGAATAAGATTCAGGGTTTGTCCCTTAAATGTACAAGATTATTTACTTCTGCTTGTAAATATCAAAGGATTATGAATAGATTCCAAGTGATAAAAACCTGCTTTTACATGGTTATATCAATGGATAATTTGTTGGTTAGATGGCTACTTAGTTTACTAGTTTGTTCGTCTGTTTTTATTCATTTTATCATTCTTTTTTTGGTTTGTGTAATGCCTCTACTGCTTTAATTCTTCTTAGACTTGTTTATACGAGAATTCCAGTCTTTAGTTTATTACCCTCTTGATTTTCTTACACTTTTTTCATACAAAGCTTCCAGTCTTTAGTTTATAATGCTCTTGATTTGGTGGCATGCATCACCAACTTCAACGAATAAAAAGAGATAATACATTAAACAACACGTGCATGTGGTAATGGATGGGAGTTGAGAACATAAAGTAAATAGCGACCTTAGCAGTTGCCAGGTTTTTTAAGGGAAATCACTAACTGAAAACATTCACATGCTGTAGGCCGTATCATATATATTGGATGCTGACATCAAGAAAGTGGGATCTAACGAGTTAATTATGTTCAGATATACAAAGTTAAAGTGATTTTCTTTTTTTATACAGTAATACTGTCACTTGAATTTTAAAAGATTCGTTTATTTGTTGTTCTTTTCTGACGTAATTATGAATCATTATTTCCCTCTTTGGCATGGATTCTGATTTTAGGACAAGAACAATCTGAAATGGAATTTTTCAATTATAATCTTAAAGCCAGATCACCACAGCTATAGACAGGATAGAAAGAAATCTAAGCGTATGTTTGGTAGTGCTGAAATTATATTTTAAGTGCTTATCCATACTACTTCTAAAAGTCTAGAAAATAGAGAAACATTTTTGGACGAATGCATCCTCAATAATATTTTGTATTTCTTAAATTGTCCTTCATTTAATATTATAATTCCTAATTTAATATTTGTGACCACATTTAGTCCTTAGAAGTTGAAACGACTAAATCACCATTTATATTACATTTAATTACTAGATGTTAAAAATATTTTTGTCGAATTATAACAACGAATTTGGTCAGTTATAAAATGAAAAGTCATTTACCTGCTACCAACAATGTATTCAACTTATTTCAGGCCTAATTTAAGTTTAAAGTTGCTTCATTTGAAAGTAATTATGTAGTTTGTGAAGTCTATAAAGACTTCATTTGAAGATTTGTGTTTGTGATTATGGTTTTTGTTACTTTATAAAAGTTGCGGTGTATTTTTTAATTATTGTACATGCTCGTGTGTTTGTATATTATTTATACATCTAATTAACTTGCGGCTTCAAATTTTCTAGACGGAGAACTTTGTGAGTTAACTTCAATAATGGTTTCAGCCCACTATTGATATGTATCTCATTTCTATTATTCTTTTTTATGTTTTTGAATTGAATTATTATCTATTGCTTAAACTAATTTTTATTAACTATTTATCTCCCGTGTAAGACAATTAAATCGCTAGAATATTTAGTTTTTGGTAATATTACTTTATTTTTTCATTACCAATTGGAATAGTTCACGTGAAGACATTTGGACACTGAATTGTGCAAATAAGAATGTTTAATTTTGCTAATTGCTGATGTAATTGTTTCTTTTTATATATTGATTGATAAATCTATCTACAATTGTTAACTTGGAGTGCTACGAGCCCGAATTGCATGTGATATTATTTTGGGTTAAAATATCTTCATAGTTGGAGAACTATATTAAATTACAAAGATTTGTTATAAGTCATTTGCCATCTCGTAAAACAAGAAAATTCAATGGGTTTGAGTACTCGATATATATAAGAACTTGCGTACATTATTTTTGATTCTTTTTGTTTGCATCCTTTAATTGACATTTGATTATATTGCAAACCTTAAATAATATAGTTTCAACACTCTTGCTTGCCACGTAATTGTAGAAAGTACTTTGTGTTATGCATTTAAATTAAAATGAATGTATTGATTAGTAGTTAAAATAAATATTAATCATTATTACATATGAACATAGATATTGTGACGGTTGAATATGACATCAAACAATATTTTCTAATGTCAGATTTTTGTATTTTAATGCAGTATTAAATTGAAATATATTATTTAAATATTTGAATATAAATATATTTCACAACACCGTTATTAAATCACGTGTAACGCACGTATTACATACTAGTATTATAAGTTGTGGGTGAATATGTGGATAAAAAATGAGTTGTAAGTTGTGGATCCTATGAAATGTGCGGATAAAAAGTATGTTTCACCAATTTGACCAACTGAAATTATAATTTAAGAAATGACAAACATGGGCTAAAACTCCTAAAAATTTATAGTAACTAGCATTGGACTTGACATTCAACATGTCAAGCAATTGAGCATCACTGGATGATGATGTTGAGGTACATAGTGTTTTGATAGTGTCAGATGATGAAGTTTAGGTAAGATTGAGAAACTCACAAGGAGGTTTCTTATTTTCAATGAAGTGTTGCAGGTTGACTTATAGAAGGTGTGGGCGTGAGGTCCCAGTTAAGATAGAAAGTTGAAGTAGTATCAGTTGGAACGGATAAGTATGCCTCAATCTGCAATTTGGTGCCAACTACCTTGAAGTTGGTGATCTTGTGAAGTGCCGCTCCAGGTTATCAGAATTTGCATAGTTTGTTCTGCAGAATCAATAAAATCAACTTGTCTTTTTTTTTTTTTATTTGGGTATAAATCTCACGTGTTGGGGTTATCTGCCATTAGATGAGAACTAATGATACCAAGTTGTGAAGGAAAAGAACACCATGACATTCCGTGTTAAATCCTTGAACTATTCTACCCTAATGTTGTGCATATTATTTAAGTATTTTTAGTCCTTTCTCTCTATCTTTTAGGCTAAAAATAGAAACTCAAGAGGTTGGATCTATGTGAAAATTAATTGTCTTCTGGAAGTATGTTATTCCGAACTTATCATAAAGATACCCATGCAAATAATAATATGTTTAACTTATTGATGGCAGTTAATAAGCCAAGTCAATCTACTTGGATAAGTTGAACAAATTTTGCTCTTTTGGAGGCTGACTTTCTCTGGGTATTAAAGACGTGTAATCTTTTCCTTGCACAATTTTCATTTTGAGGAACAGGGGGTGCAGGCCTGCTCTTTTTATTTGCAGAAAGGACACTGCAAATTCGGGCGTACTTGCAAATTTGATCATCCAATGGGAACTGAAAAATACAATCCAGCCTCGTCATATGCTGAAATGCCAGGTATTCCTTAAATGCTCAATCTATCTGCTCCTACAACTCTTGTACAAGTTTGCTCATTTCGGGAGATGCAGGCTGAATATGTTGCAGGGTCGAAACTGGATCTTGGTATAATCAGGACACAGCCTTCTGGAAACAATTCCAGTGGTTCTGTTCGTCTGATGTTTTCACAGATTGTTGCTGTTTCTCGTTCCAACATCCAGCTCTTTTAAATGAGATTTATCCTTCAAATACCATATAGAAGCACAAGAAAAGATAGGGAAATTTGACATTCAATATGAGACGACTATTATCCTCCTATTTCAAGTTTCGCCACCAACATTTGTAGCCAGACTCTTTTTTCGATTATTATTTATTTAATGTTTCCGTATGGTTGATCAAAATTCATCAACTCTGTATGATATGTAATTCAACACATTGTTATCTGAGATGTTGATCTTTTGGTCCACGTTATATATCTTGAACATGAAATTTAAATAGCGTAACCATTTTGGTTTACTAAGTTAATCTTTAACTTCTTCAGACAATAAAATGTTTCTTCAATCTTACGACTCTTCTTTGAAGTCTAAGAGCTTTTGTCGTCTGTTTTTTCATGCGAATTTATCGAAAGGGCGTTCTTACAATTGTTACGGTGGATTTGACGGATCTCGAGATTCAACGTAGCGAATGATATCAGAACTGTGGATGCTATAAATTTGTGTATTAGTGGGGAAATTTCACGATTCAAAATATTAACAGTATAAATTTTTAAACGAGGCAGCTCAATGATACGCGTAAATCAGAAACTGCGCTTTTATGCATATATTATTGTTTATACACAATTTGACAATATCACAAGTTCTCTAGTATAGTATCAGTATGGTTCTTTGAAGAAGATAACATATACAATGCAACAAACTGAAAAAATAACGATTAAAATATCAAAAGTTAGAGCAGACTTTGCCTGATCACTTAACTCCATATTTTTTCCACCCAAACGATCCACCATGTCTGGTATGGATTCCCAATTCTCTAAATCTTGCATGTAGGGATCTTCCAGCTTCATCCTCATTTTCTCTGCTTCTCGACTCGCTGCCTCCTGCGCTAGTGACCAATCATAGAACTTTCGCTTCTCGTCATTGCTTAGAACATCATAAATTTCTCTTAATTTCATGAACTTTTCTGATGCAGCTTTGAGAGGAAGTTCTGTTGTGTCTGGATGGTATTCCTTCGACAGCCTCCGGTAAGCTGCTTTTATTTCTTCCAATTCTGCACTTGCAGCTACTCCTAAGAATCTGCAAGATTTGTACCATGGATGAAATGCAAATGTGCTACACCAAAAATATTCTATAAAACTAAAACAACATTCATGCTTATATGTCAGATCAAGATCAGACTTTTAAGAAAAACCTTATATTTGCCGAGGATAGGAACCATCAAAGGTAATAAAGAAAGAAAAACAGCAAGTGCTCATTTGAACTTGATCCTTTTGGAGAGAGAGTCAGTTAATGGCGCAATAAAAGATTTTTATCTTCAAAACCTATCGTAAGAGGCCGTGCATCCATATTTAGCTACTGATTATGGTTCTCAAGTGTCATCGACTAGTACAAGAATGGAACCTAAGGAACCTATTATGGGACTTGTGGTGCATCATTATTCATTTCCTTCGTACGTACATTCATTGCTGAATCTAAAATTGAGTGTATGTCCTCCAAATTTTACTGCACGACTTCAGACACTTAATATCAATTTCTTGAGAAACTTGTCGCTACCTTTATGGCGTGTTTGATAAATTGCGTTGAATGACACTTGACATGATAACTTTTGTTACATGTCTCTTCGTCAAGTTTATTATTGTACCAAACATGTCCTGCTGTCTTTTTTGTTCTTTTCTTTTTCGTTTTGGATTTTGATGCAGGAACATGAACTGACAGAGTGACAGTAAGCTCTAGGCATAAATCAGAGTAATAACAACAACAATAATTGCAAGAAATCCAATTAAAATCAAGAAATTGAAGATAATGAAAACGTACTGGTAATAAGAATCAGATGAACTGTTGAGTAAATCCGAGAATTTTTCATTTAGAAGATTCTCTTCATCTTTGAGTTGCTCTTTCGTCGACTGCGAATTACTTTCCCCTAACCAACCCTCATTCTCATTCTCCCAGTGAATTCTCGTGTCCACTCCAGGAGGGGGCTTTTGCCGGCTGTTTGAACCTTGCACAGCATAAACCCTAAAATTTCCATGCCTGTTTCTTCTTATTCTCACCAAATTTTGTGCTTCGAATTCTCGAATTCTGCTTTTGCCCCTCAGTCCAAGAGAAAATGCAGCCGGCGGAGCTGCTGCTGGTGAAGCCATTGGTGCAGTAATATAGTAAATTAACAAGCTGATTTTGAATTTCAGAGTTGGGGTTGGAGTAGGAGTAGGGGTAGGGGTAGGGGTAGGGGTAGGGTGGGGAAATGGGAGTGGTTCCCTGCCTCATCTTCCTGTGGCTGAGGATCAAGAATGAATTTTTTTTTTTTTTTTTTCTTCTTTTTTTTTTTTTTTTTTTTTTATATCAAGCTCTCAAAGCTTCACATTTTTTATTTGTTTCGAACGCCAAGTAATCGAATAAATTGTATTAATGAAATTCCCAAGCCACAAATATTACATCACCAAAACAGCTCAGCAATCGAAGATTACATCACTCACCGCTCCATCTAGAATCAAACTCCCCATCACGCGAGGTTGCGTAGCCCCGCAATGCCCGGCCCTTTGCCAACTTGGTACGTTGTCCCGCAAGGCAATCTCTTCACATTTTTATTTGCTTTTCAACGCCAAAGGAATAAATTGTATTAATGAAATTCGCCACGATAGTAAGCAAAAGAAAATGGGGAATGATCTCCTGTCCACTATGTATGAAAGATATGTTCTTTCACTATACGTGGATACATTTATGTCCCATCACGATGTGGTCACATCGGTGATGGGTAATATATCTCCTCCCAACTGTGGATATGAGATAATTCTTTAAAGAAAATGATTCACTTATTACTGATTCAATAAAAAAAAAAAAAAATAGAAAAACCCCGATGTTAACATGTGAACTATTTTATTCCTTACAAGAGAAATGAAACAACAAGAGCCAAAATTTATAAATAAAGACAAAATATCTCTCAAAATTCCTGTATTTGATGCAAAGAAAAAAATCAAACTTTGAACGACCCACAGAGAGTCACATTCTACCATAGTGATCCGATAGTCATTTTATTTAGCACGCTTCCTCATCCTCCAGCAAAATGTCCCATAGTCCTCTTCGTATATGTCACCATGACTACCCCAAACTCATTGGAATGACAGCCCTTGCATTCATGAAGTCATTCTCCCTTTTAAGTTTAACTGTTACATCGGTATTCAATTTCAGACCACTAGCAAGCAGTGGCTGCCAACGTAGTGGCAGTGTGGCACCCTTGGCCCTCCCTCCGACCCTCCCTTATTCGGTTGCTCACCTTTCTCCCTCGCCATCCATTCTTTTGCAGTAGCCCCCGCCTCCCTTGAAGTTTCCTATGGCCGACCCGGTTTCGTACTCCTATTAAAGTAGTAGATTAATGGAGTTGGTGCATATGAGTACACAATTTGGTAGTATTAAAATTATTTTTTAAGTGTTTATAAATTGTAGTTAGCATTGTCAAATATGTAGATAATAAGTAATTTGTACAAAATATATATATAAAAATATATTTAAGTTTGGTCAAGGATAAGCTTATTATTTTGTACAATTATTCTTACTTATATAGTTATTATATTGAGTATAAAGCGTGGTTTACAAAATAGCACCTTCACTTGTAAATGCAATGTATTCTTTTCATTTCTGATTTTTTATAAACGTATCAAAGCCTCAGTAGGTTGCATTCTGAGATTTCTTCTTCCCAAAATCCCTAAATTCCTAAATTTGTAACTTGGTATTAGGAGCCCATGGGCCAAAGCCGGCAATCTCACTCCATTTTCGTCTGAGACTTCTCCGTCACCAGCTATTTCAACAATGGCACCAAATCTGAGTGGAACCAAAGTAGTAGCTCCATCAGATTACAGAAGTTGTGGGACTTAAACTGTATTTATGGCTTGCTATTAAGCAACTATTTGGAGCAGACTCGAAATCGAATGTGATTTTCTACAAAAAAAAGTGTCAGACTATTAAAAATGGATGAATATCTAAAAACCATGTAGAAAATTTGGGGTAATCTTACTTTGGCTAGCCATCCTGTGACAATGGATGACCTGGTTTCTCAAATACTTGGCTAGGTTGGATTGCATGGACTACAACCCAGTGGTTTGCTGATTCAATAAGATGGAGAATATTACGTGGATTGAGTTGCAAGCTAAGCTCCTTGGCTATGAAAGGAGACTTGATCGGGTTAATGGTGGAATTGGAACATTGAAACTGGGACAAGCTACTGCAAACTTTATCTCCAACAGAGGAGGTTACAGTCAGAACAAGAATCAAATCAACACTACTGGACAAGGGTAGTTCAGAGTGTCCAACACTGGAGGTTACAGAGGAGGGAGACGTGGCCGAGGTTACGGAGGAGGGAGGTCAGAGGGATATGGGGATGACCCCCTCCTGACCAAAACAAAAATCACAACAACAAAACTAATCCTCACTCAGTCTACATAGCTTCACCTGAAACCCTTAATGACCTTGCCTAGTTTGTAGACAGTGGTGCAAGCAGCCACGTTACTGGAGATTCTTCTGCAGAAGACTGAGTATACTGGTAAGGGAAACCTAGCTGTTGGAAATGGTGAGAAACTCAAAATTTGTCATGTTGGAAACACTAGAATGCCTGCATTTAATGATAAACCACTACTTTTGAAAGATATCATACACGTCCTCTCTATAACCAAGAAATCTATAAGTGTGTCACAACTGACTGTATATAATAATGTTTATGTTGAATTTCACTCGTACGATTGTTTTGTTATGGACAAGCAGACCTGAATGGTGGTGTTGCAAGGGAGACTTAAGGATGGCCTCTACCAATTGGATTTTCCTTTAGTCCAAATCAATTTCCTTCAAACATCCTCTTAATGCTGAGGTATTAAATTCCACAAAAGCGGAGTCGCATAGGAGATCAGACCACCCTTCAGATCGAGGACTAAGTCAAATTCTCAAAGCTTGTCATCAACATCATGAAAAAGGAAATTTTTGTGGTGCATGTCAATTTGGAAAATCTCGCTATTGTCTCATGCAACAAATGTGCTTGATCTTGTTCATGCTGATGTCTGGAGACCATCCCCAGTCCTTTCCACATCTGGTTTTGTGACGTGGCGTAAACGTAAACGAATGAAACAAAGCTCAAAATCAATTCGTTGATTCCTATGAATGCCGAATTAAATTGATTAAATATGGAGAAAACTCCAAGAACAATATTCTTCTTACAAAAAACAACTAACTCGATCAATTAAAAAGGACTCTTAAATACTAACTGCCTGTTTGAGGCAGATTAAAAACCAGTTTTTTCAACAGTAATTAGTTTTTTCAACAACCATGGCCCACAAAGTCAGACAATGTACAGCAAAAGCCAAAAATTTGTTGGATAACTTCCAAAACTACCCTTGTATGTATATGTATGTATTTCACAATTTCAAAGCTAAAATGTGGTCAATTATTGCGGCTGTTTGATGGTACACACAGGGACAAATTCGGTAAGAAATTTTTCTCTTTCTTCACATGGCCAACTTTAGTCAATGGTCAGAATGAAAAAAAACCAAAAATCAATTTAAAATCTCCAACAAACAGACTCTAAACTTCTAGTTGAAATAAAATCCTAATTGATAGATAAAATGCAAAAAGACAAAAATAGACATGAAACTTAAAGAAAGCCGTTTTAAACTAACTAAACGACTTCAAACGGCTAAAATCTATCATCAGCAATTGTAAAACAATTGGTCTTGTCCGGCTCGTCAAGACGATTCCGAAAACATATAATAATAAAATTTTGAGCCTTATGTCCGCTTCTTTGATAAATCACGATTCACGATCCTTGCGTCCCGGATAAGCCAAAGCTAGGTCCTCTCGCCATCATCTCCCCAGGGCAAGAAGATTCGACCTCGAATCGCCAATCACCTTGTCATCGGAAGAATTATCACTCACATAAGGCACTCGGATGTTTGACATTGAAAACGCCGGCAATGCGAATATGGCTCGGTAGCTTCAAAGCGATAGGCATTGGGATTAATTTTCTCCACAATCTCCAAAGGACCAATTTTATGGGACGATAATTTGTTGTACTCATGAGCCGGAAATGGTCCTTCGTGAGAACAAATGACAAACAAAATCACCCACCTCAAACTCGACATGCCGATGTGTATGCATGCAATGACGCCTTGTATTTGCCGTGGCACCACCGAGTTGGCATGAGTGGCGAATGTATGTGTTGTAGTCCCTCAATAAAGTCAAGACAGCGCCCATGAATACGGGTAGCGGTTGGCAATCGATAATAAATCTAAAGGACCCCGATGTATCATAGAAAAAACAATACTGAAGGGCAATACCCGGTCTTTGCGGTTGACGGCCAATTATGTGCAAATTCACTTGACTAAGCTGGCGATCCCATGATTTAATATTGTTGCCAAACAAACACCGTAACAAATTACCCAGAGACCGGGTTCACAACCTCCGTCTGTCCATCCGTCTGCGTAGGCGATAAGGCGCTACTAAAATTCAACAAAGTGTTTGCCATGCGCCATAAACTACGCCAAGTGACTAAGAAATCGGTGTCACAACCGACACAATAGAAGATGGCAAACCATGTATGCGATAAATCTCGCGAAAGAAGAGTTGGGCCACATGAACTGCATCAGCAGTACGCTTACATGGAACGAAATGGACCATCTTAGAGAAACGGTCAACGACGACAAATATCGAATCAAAACCTTGTTGAGTCCGTGGTAACCCAAGCACAAAGTCCATGCTAATATCCGTCCATGGCTGAGTTGGTATAGGAAGGGGCCGATATAAACTAGCATTGGTCGCAGTACCCTTAGCCACATGGCACGTGCGACAACGTGCGACATGCCGAGAAACGTCACGCCGCAAAGAAGGCCAAAAGAAAGTACGATGGACCATCTCCACTGACCGATCACGACCAACATGTCCAGCTCCATGAAGTTCAGCAATAATTTTATCACGCAGATCGTGTCGAATGTAAAGTTGTAAACCACGCGGTAAATCCATCCGAAAGTATATAATCGTGCAGACCGACCAACTCAAGCTCGGTCACAATAGGCCCAAAAACGAATCGATGCATAGAGGTCACGGAAGGTGTCAAATCACGTGAACCGCAACGCACAAATCATCAATAAAGAGTGACGCCGACTCGAGCATCGGCCACTTTGTTAGAAGCACCAGTTTATGCTTAATAACAAAGGTAAATTGTTGCGGATAAGCAGTCCAAGAGGCATGGTGTGCAGACACATTATTCTGATTGGCCAAATGCTTCAATGCCTCATGGTCTGTGTATAAAACAAACTCCCGTTGAAACAAATAATAACACCAATGGCGAACAGCCTGAACCATGGCATAAAATTCCACATCATAAGTACTATAACGACTACGCGCACCTCCCAGTTTCTCACTAAAATAAGCAAGTGGACGGCCTCCTTGGCTCAGTACTACCCCGATGCCCACCTTGGATGCATTGCAATGCAACTCGAAAGGAAGGGAAAAATTAGGAAGAACGAGAACAGGAGCCGAAGTCAATTTCTACTTGATAAGATGAAAGGCCTTATCTGCGTCCTCAGACCAGGCAAAGGTAGCTTGCTTCATACAATCAGTCACAGGGGCGAGGATGGAGCTAAAATGCGATATGAAACGCCTATAAAAAGAAGCCAGCCCATGAAAACTACGCACATCCGTAAAGAGTGCGCGAGTTAACCAATCTTTGGATGGCCTTTACCTTAGCATCATCAACTGAAATACCATGTCCCGATATCGATAACCCAAAAATAAAATCCAGCGGAACAAGGAAAGTGCACTTACTAGGGGCAGCAAAAAATTTCTCTGAACGAAGAATAAGAAAAACTGAACACAAGTGCTGCAAATGCTTAGAGATTGTGCGGCTATAGACTAGGATGTCGTCAAAGTAAACCACCACACAAGTACCAATCAAAGAACGGAGGGCCTGGTTCATAATACGCATGAAAGTGCTAGGGCGTTGGAAAGACCAAATGGCATAACAAGCCATTCAAACAACCCTTCCTGAGTTTTGAAAGCCGTCTTCCATTCATCCCCGGCCGTATCCGAATCTGGTGATAGCCACTTTTGAGGTCAAGTTTACTAAAAATCGAAGCACCGCTCAATTGGTCCAAAAGATCATCCAAACGAGGAATGAGAAACCGATAACGGACTGTGATTTTGTTAATGGCCCGACTATCAACACACATACGCCAAATACCGTCCTTCTTAGGAATGAGAAGAGCTGGTACCGCACATGGGCTCAAGCTCTCACGAATATGCCCCTTCTACAACAAATCCTCCACCTGATGCCTCAACTCCTCATGTTCACCCGGACTCATACGATAATGAGGGGCGATTAGGAAGAGAAACCCCGGAACTAAGTCGATCGATGTTTGAATGTCACGAACCGCCGGCAATCCTAACTAAGAAGTCACCCGAAAAAGATTGGAAAAGTCCTCCAACAAAGGTGCAACCGTTGATGGCACCTCAACCCCTTCCAAAGCGGGCTTCCCAATCAATAAAAACATCCCCACTCTGGACACCATTTCACGCTCAAATAGGGTATGAGATAAAAAGCAAATTCAGTAATCTCGTGGGGCACCACCGTCTCGCGGTGAGGATGGTAACAAAGCGCAATTTTGTACCTCCAAATACAAAACTATAAGTGTTCTTATGACCATCATGTAAAGCCTCCCTATCAAACTGCCATGGGCGGCCCAATAAAATATGGCACGATCCATTGGAGCAACGTCACAACAAATAGTCTCCCGATACTTGCCACCAATCGATAAAGGAATAGAGGCACGACGATCGATGTTAAAAGCGATACTCTTACGAAGCCAGCAAACTGATATGGTCGAGGGTGTGCTTGAGTAGGTAATTCAAGCTTTTGATAGCATCATCGAAATAACATTCTCACAAGAGCCCCCATCGACAATAAATCGGCCGACTTTACCATTAACAAAGTGCAAGTCGACTCAAACAAATTTTATGACGAACACAATCATCATCGGTAACATGTGGGGTAAGGTAATTACGCGCGCAACACCAACGCCGACCATCGTCACCGTCCACACCGCTCGACCGGTAATTGGTCGATTCGTCAACATAAAAATAGATGGCCCATCATACTGTCGCATCCATATCATCCAAAAGCGTACCCTTTTGCGCCTAATGCGGGGCAAGCAGATTAGCGATGTCTCCACTCATCACATAAAAAACATCAATACCACCCTGATTGCTCTCTCCAGCCACCGTGTCCCCAACTCGATTGCGTCGTCCAGTCGCCCCCATAGGCGGAGTGGTGTTGGGAAAATGACCCTCACGACCCCAGCGGATCGCGCCCGATGGGTTGTTGGCCAGCGGCATTTGCCAGCTGGTGGTCTTTGCCAACAAGAACTGGCAAATTTAAAATCCAAAACCTCGCCATGAGGCCTCGCTTCTCCAAAGCCAAGTGCACGTTGATGCGCTTCAAAGAAAGCAAACAGAGTAAAAAGGTTCAACACATCCCGAAAATTCACCCCTAAACCACCAACGAATCGAGCCACAAGCTGATCATTGCTCTCATGAATCTCATTTCGCACAATCAATCTCGAAAAAATTATGTCGAGTACTCATCATTAGTCCTCGTACCTTGTCTCAAATTTTGTAATTTTGATACAAGATACGAGTGTAATTGAATGGTAAGAAGGACTCTTTTATATGTTTCGTTAATTTTGCCAAGAAGAAATTTTGGACTTACCACGTCAGTGGCGGGTGACTTTCAATTCTTTGCCACCACCATGCCGCCATCCTACCACGAAACCGAGTCGCCACAAGAGAAACACGCCTAGCATCGTGAACTTCTTTGAAATCCAAAATCCCTCACTGCACATAACCAATCCAATAATTCATTGGCCTCCAATCCGCCATTGAATTCTGGGATATCCACACGAAAACCAACTTCCCAACGTCTGCCAAGGCCATCACTCCGCCCAAAGACGCCATTCGTGGTCCAAAGGTGCAAACGAATTGTACACCGACGCTCTCTTCGTCGGAGGAGGAGTCCAATTGAGGAGGACTACCTCTCGTTGCCTAAACTGCTCCCTTACAACCACGCCATCCACAGCTGTCGCTCGATGTGGTCCACCCGCATCTCGAAGACCACCGCGCTGTAGACTACGCCCACTGGGTGCGCGCGCACCCTGAAACGGACCGTTCAGAATTTTCAGCAATTTCCTGTTTTGATCCAAAAGATCAATATGTTGGGTCCTCATCTTGGCCATCTCTTGTACCAACAAGTCGATCTGTTGGCAGATCTGAGTCGCCTCTTCTCTATGATGCTGCTCGTCTGCAATATTATCATGAGGAGTCGCTGCTGCCGCCGCTGCGGTGGTGGTCGTCGTGGAGGCATGTTTTCAGAACGTTAAACTGGCTTTGATACCATCTAACGCAGACAGAAACGTAAACGAATGAAACAAAGCTCAAAATCAATTCGTTGATTCCTATGAATGCCGAATTAAATTGATTAAATGTGGAGAAAACTCCAAGAACAATATTCTTCTTCCAAAAAATAACTAACTTGATCAATTAAAAAGGACTCTTAAATACTAAACTTCTAGTTGAAATAAAACCCTAATTGATAAATAAAATACAAAAAGACAAAAATAGATATGAAACTTAAAGAAAGCCGTTTTAAACTAACTAAACGACTTCAAATGGCTAAAATCCATCATCAGCAATTGTAAAAAAATTGGTCTTGTCCGACTCGTCGAGACGATTCTGAAAACATATAATAATAAAAATTTTGAGCCCTATATCTGCTTTCTTTGATAAATAACGATTACGATCCTTTGCGTTCGAGATAAGCCAAAGCTAGGTCCTCACGACGACCACCACCGCCGCCGGCGGCGGCGGGGCAGCGGCTCCTCATGATAATATTACAGACGAGCAAAGATCGTAGAGAAGAGGCGACTCGGATCCGCCAACACATCGACTTGTTGGTACAAGAGATGGCCGCATCTCGAAGACCGTCATAACAGAGACCACGCCCCACAGGTGCTACAAGACCGAAAATGGACTGTTCACAATTCCCAGCAATTCCCTATTTGAGCGTGAAATGGTGTTCGAGAGTGGGATGTTTTTATTGATTGGGAAGCCCGTTTCAGAAGGGGCTGAGGTGCCATCAGCGGTTGCACCTAGAGACCGATTTACAACCTCCGTCTGTCCATTCGTCTGTGGGTGATAGGTGCTACTAAAATTCAACGAAGTGTTTGCCATGCGCCATAAACTACGCCCGGAAGTGACTAAGAAATCGAGTGTCGCTGTGCGACACAATAGAAGATGGCAAACCATGTATGCGATAAATCTCACGAAAGAAGAGTTGGGCCACATGAACCGCATCAGCAGTACGCTTATATGGAATAAAATGGACCATCTTAGAGAAACGGTCAACGACGACAAATATCGAATCAAAACCTCGTTGAGTCCGTGGTAACCCAAGCACAAAGTCCATGCTAATATCCGTCCATGGCCGAGCTCGGTGATAGGAAGGGTCGATATAAACTAGCATTGGTCGCAGCATGCCCTTAGCCACATGGCACATATGACAAATAGCAACATCTTTGGGAAACGTCCACACTACAAAGAAGGCCAAAAGAAAGTACAACCCACCATCTCCACCGACCGATCACGACCAACATGTCCAAATTTCATGAAGTTCAAATAATAATTTTATCACGCAGATCGCAATCGAGAATGCAAAGTTGTAAACTACGAAATAGAAATCCATCTGAAGTATATAATTTGTGCACCGACCAACTGAAACTTCGATCACAATAGGCCCAAAAAATAGATCAGATGCATAGAGGTCACGGAAGGTGTCAAAGCCGTGAACCGCAACGTATAAATCATCGATAAAGAGTGACGCCGACTTAAGGCATCGGCCACTTTGTTAGAAGCACCGCATTTATGCTTAAAATATACCGGTTGTATCCCTTGAAACACAAGTCTCTTTTCTAACTTGAAAGCCCTAGTTGAGAATAAGTTTGACAAGAAAATCAAATGCATATAGCCAGACTTGGGGGGTGAATGTAGAGAGATGATAGACTTTGTCAAATCAATTGGGATAGAGTTTAGACATTCCTGCCCGTACACTTCAACACAAAATAGAAGAGCTGAGAGGAAACACAGACACATTAACAGAAACTGGATTGACTCTTCTTGCTCAATTACATATGTCCTTAAAGTTCCGGGTAAAAGCTTTTCAAACAACAGTTCATCTAATGAACAAGCTTCCAACTTCAGAATGGAATTTCACCAACAAAAAAAAATTTATGAGATAAAGCCTAAAGCCCTAACTATCTCACCTTGAAAACATTTGGATGTGCTTGTTTTCCTTGCTTAAGAAAGGCTGACAAAACCTACCTCTGTTAATGAAGTACTGAGGTAAGACAGTGGAAAGAAGTCATGGAAAGTGAGTTCAAAGCCTTGATGAAACTTGGACATTGGTTCCCTACTCTCCAAGAATAAATGTTGTTGGGAATAAATGGGTATATAATGTCAAACAAAATGCAGGTGGATCTTTTCAGAGGTGCAAAGCAAGACTTGTGGTAAAGGGTTTTCATCAAACTCTAGGCATTGACTACTCAGGAACTTTTAGTCTACTCGTGAAGGCTTCTAAGATCACGGTGATTCTTTCTATTGCAGTATCAAGAAACCGAGAATTGAGGTAATTAGATGTGAATAATGCCTTCTTGAATGTACTGCTGTAGGAGATTGTTTATATGTGCCAACCAGATGGCTTCATTGACTAGGAAAAACTTGATCATATTTGAGGGCACTCTATGGCTTGAAACAGGCCCCTAGAGCCTGGTATGAGAGGTTGAAGACAACTCTCCTTAGCTGTGGCTTTGTAAATTGAAGATGTGGCACTTCATTATCCTTCTTCAAAATAGAAAAGCAAGTGATGATGGTATTAATCTATGTGGATGACATAATAATTGCTATGATGCACCGATACATATACGTATATCCGATATGACACGTATCGGATAAGTCGACACGCAATTTTTGAAAAATTACCGGCATCGACACACCGTCGATAGTGTAAAGAAAATAAAAATTTTATACTTATTTCATAAAAAACAAATACTCAAAAAATGAATGACTTATTTTAACATTAACAAACAAATAATTGACTCATTTAAAATGTTGACCGGCCCATAAGGATTGATTTATTTTTGAAAAAATTTTGGGCCGGTCACTGTTAATGCCATGGTGGGCTGAAAAGTCATATGATATAATCTTAATTCAACTAAAGTCATACTTTATTACTAAAAGACCAATATACCCTCTAATTGTAAAAGCATCATTTAAACACGTAAAAACCAACAAAATCATTTCAATACCTGTTTAGAAACTCCTTCATTTACTTTTAACAATTTTCATCTTCTTCTTGTGTTTGATTCTTCTCACCGTAACCTCAGAACCGCATACAAACAATTCGAAAGTCGATATTTCAATGGCGAACATATTTTTTTATTTATTTTTTTATATAAAGTAACAATTTTCGGTTAAAAATAATCATGAAAATATTGAGATATTGTTCCAATTGAAACATATGCAATGCGCTTAATGAATGGAGTTTGGATGAATTGATTCAACTAGTTTTTGATAATGTAGTTGTTGTGAGTTATGGTTTTATGTTAGAACATATAAAATGCTTGATACTGTTTCAATAGATATGTTTCAATATATGATACTGTTTCTAATGATAGTGAAATTTATTGATTTTTTTTCTTTGTTTTTTAATGATAGTGAGATATTAAGATACATTTAATATGTTGATATATTAAGCCACTAGTATTTATGATACTGTTTTATTTAGATAATGTGTAGTTGTATACTTATATCATATTTTTATCTGTGATACTGTTTTATTATGATAATATTTCAACCTATGATATCAGATAAAATTAAAAGCAGTATCATTACTTCAACCATTAAAATATTTTGTGTTTAGTTTTATGATCTTTGTTTTATCTATGATACTTTGTGATCTTGTTTTGTGGTGATCTTGTTTTATTGTGATACTTTTTTGTGATACTATTAAACCTATGATTTTGTACTACTAATGAAACATTTGAAGAACAATATTATTCTCTTGTTTATTCTCTAATTGATTAATTAGTCTACTTACCATTAAACACTTTATATATTTATACTTATCCAATGAGAATCTATGTCCTAATTGAATCTCATACATGTTCTAATTCAAGAGAAGAATTAGAAACATTATTCATAGTTTTAGATGAGAACCATTTGCATCACTTCCAATTTGTTGACCTATGGTTAACTTTAAACATTAATATTTTGATTATAACAAACAAATTGGTTATGTTTTCTAACAATCTATTTTCAAACAAAATTCAAAGCGCTACAAATCAAACTCTCATGCAATGACAAGTTCAAAGTCAAAATCAATACAAGAGTTCAAGCATCTCAAGATCCGCCAAATTCAAGATTCAAGATCAAGGCTCAGAGAATAGAGATTTTAGATATAAAATTGTAAAGGTATTAACTCTTTAATCCTTAGCAATTAAATGAACGAAAGCTCAAAAATATTTCTTATCACTTGTATAAAAATAGTTTGATCAAAGCCAAAAATCAAATTTTCAAAACTGTGGAAACGGACAATCCGTTTGGCAAAACCGGTTTATCCGGTCGACCGTTTGACTTGAACCGGTCGACCGTTTGAACGTCTTTTTTCAAAAAGTGTCCGTTCTGATTTTTTGCAGTTCAACGGCTAGTTCTGACCAATCTGACCGATCGACCGTTTGGTCATCCGTTTGGTCAGAAAGTGACGAAAATTCATCTCTATAAATACCACTTCTTTCATTATCATTTAACAACACATATAAGAGCATTTATAGAGAGAATCATATTGAAAAACTTCATTCAAAGCTTTATTGCATTTATATCTTCAATATCTCTATTTGAAAAACTTTGTTTGATTAAATCAAACTTTTGGTTCATCTTTGTCAACAAAGTTTTCTTCTAACACTTGAGCTTTCCTCATCCATTGCTATCCATTAAAGTGTTAGTCTCTCTTAGAACTAAACTTGTATTTATCATTCATCTAGAGAGAAATACTCAAATCAATCTCTTTATTTATTTGGGTCATATTGAGGTCCTTTGAAAAGCTCAATATTGTATAAGGATCGGTGCTCCTTGTTTGTAAGTCACCGGATACATTGTAAGGGTTTGGATTGCACCATAAGTCAATAAAAATAGTGGAAAGGCCGTGCTCGTGTTGGAGAGCTTGGTAACGGAGGACGAGAGATCATTGGTTGGATCGAACCTCCATAAAAATCGTTTGCACTCTCTCTTCTTTTTATTTACTTATATTGTGCTTATATTTTTGTGAATCTATTTTTATCTCTTAAATATCATTTTGAGAATATTTTTCAAAAAGTTTGAGAAAACCAATTCACCCCTCTTAGTTAGTTATTCTTGGGCTATCACCATTAACTTGAAAATGATTGGCAGTTCTTCTTTCTTTATCTTGGCATTGCTCAAGTATGTGTTTGCTTTTAAGGGACCCGATACCTTTTGGAAGAGCTTTAATTTGCAAAAAAAGGATGTACATTAATCCGTGATACTGTTTTAGAATATTTGTGATACTGCTTTTGCGAAAAAAAATTAAAGATTACCATTTTATGCTAAAGAGACGACTTCAAATAGATAAAATCCATCATACGCAGTAGCAAAGCAACTTGTCTTGACCGTCTCGTCGAGACCATTCCGAAAACATATTATAATAAAAATTCTGAGTACGTGTGCAAATTCTATATTAATTTCTATTGTGATACTGTTTTGCATAATACAGTATCAAACAACACACATAACTATGATATCATACTTTTATCTTTGATACTGTTTAATTAGTCATATATTTTGTTTGATCTTCAGACATGCAAAAGTATCGTAGATTAAAACATGGATTAAAACAGTATCAAATTATATTAATGTACATTACCTAAACAAAACATTATCATGGATTAAAACAGTATCATAGACAAAACTAAGACATTCAAATAGTATCACGGGTTCAAACATTGCCATAATTAAACAGTATCAAAAATAAAAGCACGGTATTATAAATAAAATTCATTCCACATAGATTCAAACAGTATCATAGGATTAAAACAGTATCATGGATTAAAACAATATCAAAATATACTAATGTACATTACCTAAAACAAAACAAGATCATGGATTAAAACTAAGACATTCAAACAATTATCATATGATTAAAACAAGATCATGGATTAAAACAATATCAAAATATACTAATGCACATTACATAAACAAAACAAAGACGTGGATTAAAACTAAGATATTCAAACAAGATCATATGATTAAAATAGTATCATGGATTAAAACTAAGACATTCAAACAAGATCGCAGGGTTTATGACAAAGTTTCAACCTATTAAACATTGCCATAATTAAACAATTTCATGAATTAAAACTAAGACATTAAAACAAAGATCATGGATTAAACTAAGATATTGAAACAGTATCATGGATTAAAATTAAGACATTCAAACAGTATCACAGGTTCAAACCTTACCATAATTAAACAATATCATGGATTAAAACAATATCATAGGATTAGCTGTGATATTGTTTTTTGTGATATCTTGTTTTGTTGAAAACATTGTAGCCGCCTTGTAACCAACCGTGACAAGAAGCAAGGCTTTGGCAAAAATGCAAAATGAACTTCTGATTGCCAAAGCAACATAGACAATGATAAACCAACTCGGCCTTTCTCTCTTTCTTCTTCTTAAATAAGTCATCCCATTTGTCTCCATTGCATTATCTATTTTATCATTTTGATCGGTTGGAGATTCCTTTTTCTCAGAGAATTCTTAGCATTTCTTGTCTTGCTATCCTCACCAATAGTCACGCCCCACGCCTCAATGGAATCAAGTCTCGATAAAGCTTCTTTATGCACCAACTAGTTCTATGAAATCACAACCGGATTTTAGAATATCGTTGTACTTTCCAACTTGAATAATCCTTCCATCTTTCATAACCCGATGATAAAGCAATTAGGTTTTGTGACCCAACTCACCAAAACCGGATCACCTCTCGGTAAAAATTGTACTTGATGCGTGACATAAATAATAGCTTTTGAATCCAAGCCCCAATATACATTCCCCGCAATGTAAACATGATAAATATCATAACAAAGATCGAAAAAATGCATATTTTTGGTTCTATTCAATTGGTGTCCATGGGAAGCAAGAACAAGGTTGACAAGATTAAGCACAAGAACAACTAGAATTACTTTAGAACAATTATAATACCGAGGAGAAGCAGAACGTAAATTGAACAGATGAGTTCCTGTATGTGCATCGACAGCACTAAATGGATCGTCAAACAAATATATATCAAGATCTTGCACAGAGCACGCGCAATCAGTATCCTAAAACCAATCCCAAAACTAGTTTAGATATACCAAAATCTTTCACAAATCCTTCATTCCTTCCATGAATGCTTAGATATCTTCACAATTCAATAGCACATAGCCCAGATTTTACTATATGGAATTAAAAAGTGACACTACGCCGTAGAAGCTCTCGCCAGAGGTCACCGGAGGTAGAGGATGTTGTCGCCGGAGGTCGCCGGAGGTTGTCGCCGGAGGTGGAAGAGGTTTGTGGAGTTTGAAAATTGTGCCAATGAAAAATATGGTTAAAATGGGTGATTTTAGAATTAATATAAAATATTGCTGTGAAGTATGACTTAATCACAATTTAAAAAAAAGTTTTGACCTAATTTGAAACAAGTCATGTGGAGATGACTTATTGACAATTTTTCCTTTATTTTTTCTTAATCCAAAACAAATACTCGACGAAGTTTTCGATACGTGTCGGTATCCAATACGTGTCTGACACCGACACGCCGGTGCTGGTGGCGTGTCCGTGCTTCTTAGATCTCAGGCAATGACACATAGCCACTTGACAAGTTTGTAAAGAAGCTGAAAATATTATTTGCATTGAAGGATTCGGGTCACTGCATTATTTCCTAAGAATTGAAGTTTTCAAAGATGTGACTGGTATTAATTTAACTTAGACAAAATATATTGAGGACGGACATTCGGAAGAGAGCAGGCATGGAGAACACAAGGCCATGGCATAGTAGGGAAACCTCTCTGATGGAGAACCTATGAAGGAACCGACCACTTATAAAAGCATGATTGGAGTCCTACAGTATCTAGCCAACACGCGACCTGATATTGCTTTCATCGTAAACAATTGAGCCAATTTTTACAAGAACTTAGGTGTACTCACTGGCAAGCAGTTAAGGGAGTTCCCAAATACTTAAGAGGAACAACAGATTATGGCTTACATATCAAATATAGTGAAAGATTGGGATTGATAGGATATTTTGATGCAGATTGGGCTTGTTGCCTTGATGACAGAAGGTCAATGGCAGGCTACTGTGTGTACTTTGATGATAGCCTTTTATCTTCGTCATCTAGAAAACAGAATGTCGTGTCAAGATCCAGTACTGAAACTGAGTATAGGGCTTTGGCTCTAGTATTATGTGAATTGGCATGGCTAGAAGCATTGCTTAGGAAGGTTACTTTTCCTTTGCCTTCAGTTCCTATAACTTGGTGTGATAATATGAGTGCCAACGCACTGGCTGCTAATCCAGTATGCCATGCCAGGACCAAACATATAGAGGTGGACAGCCACTTAGTGAGGGATAAAATTCTAGGTAAGTATATTCGAGGGATGTATGGAAAACTAAATTCTTGGTGTCATTACAAATTCTCGCAACCTCAACTAACATATCCCTTTCATCCCCCGTTACCGCAGGAGGTTTAAGCCGCCGCCACCACCATTCCAGGACTTTCCACACTTCCTTCACAACCCAACATGAAAAAAGCGCATGCACCATCGACTCCACCTGAACACATCTTCCATTATCTAGTTTTGTTCGAGTGAATCGAAGAAGTCAAAAGATAGCAAGTGTCAAAATTTCAATTCCAAGCAATTGGGTTCTTCGACTTATCAATTTTCTAGCAAGTAGATTCTCAATGCACCATTTTTATCTATTTAACCGTTAATAGAAAAGATGAAGTCCGTCACTTAAACTAGTCTACATTCAGAACTGACACAACTCCGTACCTACGCCTCACTTACTAGTTACTACTTTGTAATATTATTGTTCTTATCCACTCGGGCTTTAGCATTCTGATGCAACTGGTGTATGTTGGGATGAACTGAATTTTTTCTCTTAGCCCTGTGCGGCGGAGGAGTGCCTTGAGTCTAAGTGGTAGAGTGTTACCATGTCCCATGAATACATTGAGACGTGTAATATATAAGATAAACATCAAATTGTTGAGTTGAGTTTACAGTGATAAGTTGAGTCCATGAACTTATAGTTGAGTTGCAAGTGTGCATACCATACCGAATATGAGTATTGATGTCAGAAATTCATTAGCAACGGATCTTTGAATTAGACTAGACGGATAATAACGAAGATGATAAAATTCATCTTATCATTGACAATAAATTTATGTTATATCACAATAAAGTGGAGTGATAGTGAAATCCTATCTACAACAATGAATATGTAGAGTTTGTTGATTCTCCAAAATATTTTTCTCTACTAGAAAAAGAAAAAGAAATAAATATATATTTAATATTCATGGTGGAAAAAGATGTTTGGTGTTATCAACTGATGGCCCTTTTCTCGTGCTCAAGATTCTTCTCAGTTAAATTTAAAGAAGCCGGCCAGTCCAAAAGAGGGACAAAAAAGGTAAAATTATTTGCTAGAAAAGGATATGATATGATTTGGAGTGATTTTGAAAGTTACTACTCATATATATATATATGGGATGGTTTTTAAAGATGTATATTGTATTATTAATTATTCGTATAGGTCTATAAGTAGTGGTGGCAATCATGTCATTGTTGGGTTGTATGCCCAAATAACATAATTTTGCTGTGATGCAATGATAATTTTATATTGAATAAAACTTTAGTTTGTATTCATTTATTATTATTGCATTTGTTTAATATTGAGTATGTAAATAAAGTGCCAATGAGCATTTGTGATAATATAAGTTAGATGTTTGCGTTGAAAAGTATAGTGTGACACAACTTATATTTTGATCATCAATAAAATTGTTCACAACTAATGTATAAGGGTTGGCGCCAGTACTTAGGAAGGTTGTAGTGTTGATTATTTAATCATTCGGGTTTGTAATTTGTCCTTATCGCAGAAATAGATTAATGGTGATACTAGTACACTTGGAGTGTATTGAACGGATCATGTGTCGAATTTAATTATATAGCATGACCGTGCGAATAATTAAATTCTACTTGATCACCGGATATTTCATCTAAATCCTCGACAGATTGTGTATATCTTTTGTTAGTTTGATGGTTCTTTGATTCACCAATGGGTGAGATCAATTTAGTTGATCAAATATCTCGGTGAGTTGGGAGCTTGAGAATGAGCGAAGTAGAGAACACGAATTCGTGTCAGAAACTGTCGCCCTAAAAAATGGGTCGAGTGACAACTTAAGTATTTTCTGTTGAACGGTTATAAATCTGAGCTCAATATTTAGCGACGGCTAAACTTCGACACACTCTGAATTAGTTTATAGGACCGTTGAAGAAAATGTAACTTAAAGTTAGTGAGAATAATTAGAAGGACAAAACGGTCATTTATGCTCATACCTACTTATCGGATCTCGATGAGATGAAATATATTTACAGTAGGTCAGAGGAAAGTATTACAGCTTCTGTAATCTTATATATTCCGAGAGTGCGATCTCTTGTATTTAGTGGAAAAGCAAAAGACTAATAATTAGATCGGACGGTCTAGGGTCAACTAGACAGCCTAATTATTAGAGCTTGAAAATATACATTCGGACAGTCCCCTGTGGTAGCTCTATAAAGTTTGGACTTAATCACAGTTACTAATAAAATTTTGGACTTGATTGTAATTGTGATATAAGTTCAGGGATTACATGTGTAATTAAATCAATACTAAGCTAATTGAACTTAGATGTATTTTCATTGTTTGCAATCAAGACTCTTGTCATTGGTTGCAATTGGGATGCTTGTTATATTTATATCACATTGCATGTGATGTAAATTAATTCCAATCAATTCAATCAAGAAAAAGAAGAGACTTGAATTTTAGTTTCTTAGTTTTCTAGATTTGACTAGTCCAGAAATTAGTTTTTGATTTAATTAAAAGGTGCCCACACACCGGTGTAATCTATACTTGGAGAATACCATAGAATGCTTGAACGTTGGAAGCACTAAGTTCGTGAATCAAAAGCAGCAAGTTCGTGAATCAGATCCAGATTAATATCGTTTATCGATTCAGGTATAATATTAATCCATTAGTATTTTAATTATAATAAATACGTGAACGCCTAGTAAAAATTCTGATTTTATGAATTAAAGAAAATTTTTGTTTTTTGACTAATTCTCGTGCCAGTTTCTAACACTCATGTCTATCCAAATTTTGTTGTCAAACTCCCACGAGCCTATCTTTATTTGAAGTGCCGATACAAAGTGTGTCAACTGGGACAACTTTACTGGACAAATGTATTATCATGTTAGATTTTATGTTCATTCAAAACTATAATTTTTATTTTTTGGCTTGCACTAACATGTGAGCTATAATGTCAATTTAACACAAGTTGTACTGCTCTTGGGCAGGACTTTTTAGAACATCTCTAATACATTCAATAGATTGTGGTTGATGTGGCAATTAAATAGATGAGCTTTTAGATTATGTGGAATGAATAGACGTCCAAAAATTCTCTCCAGTAGGTTCTTTCTACAATCCAATAATGTTGATTATATGACATTTATTTTTTTAAATTAAAAAATAATAAAACTAATCCACTTAACATAATTTTAAAAAATTAAGTCAAAAAAATAAATTGTTGACTCATCCAATCTCACACAATGTTTAGATGTAGAAGGAGTATCTCACATTTTTTTTTTGTTTCATGTCAGCCTGACATAGTGTTCCACATTGTGCATTGAAAATTTATTTTTAATAGATATTATCTATTTGATGATGTGTCACACATCTTTTTTCAATCCATTGAATGCATTGGAGATGTTCTTAAGACGGCTCCACTATTTATAAGTCAAAATATTGAAATGCATCTTGTTTGCATGATTCTATGTAAAATTTTCAATTTATATTCGATATGTCATATTTACTATCTCGTCTAATTATGTCAACATTAATATTTTTTTCTCAACCATTTTTTTAAATCATAAGAATGCACTCTTTATTTTTGCTCAACATGTCAAATATGGCATTTAAACAAACAATATAAAACAACCAACGTTTAAATTTATTTGGAAAATCAACGACAATTTTTAGCAGTTGTCAAAACTCTATTTTCATTAAAAAATGAAAAAAAAAAAAAAAAATTGAACATGTTCATATCTATGTTTTAACATGTCACACTTCTTGTTCGGTGAAATTTCGTAAGCGTACGAGTTCGTTAACAAGTAATAATAAAAATAAGTAAAAAAATATCGTTCATACGAGAAATTATTTTAGCTTAATTTTAACCAATTCGAGCTTAAGTTGAATACACACAATAAATGATCGAATGATGTTATTCAAACTACGCCTATATTATAACTATGATTTAAACTAAGAACAAATATGATTTTCGGAGAAAATTCAAGTAAATGAGTTATTTAATGAATCTCACTTCACCCTTAATATCTATTTTAATTCATAAAACTCTACTTCTAATCCAATTTATATTTAATTTTCTAATCGATAATTCTAAGTTATCTAATAATCTATTTCGAGTAGAATTAGACATACTATCATATACGATCCAAAATATTCCTATTTCGAATTCGAATACATAACAACACATTTATTATCAAGATTATCAAATTTGATTGTACAAAGCATAAAAGATAATGCCCAAATATTATAGGACATTGTGATTGTTGTCAACAATGAGCTAAGCCTACTAGTTTCAACCTCCCGAAAGCAAAAAAAGTCGCAAATACGTTCAAAAGTTGATCATTCATTCAAACGGCAATTAAAATACCAATCAACAAAACATAAATTAATTTTAGAAAAGAGAATTTTGACTAACGGTTTACATCCTAAGTTCTAGCACAAAGAATTTAACAATAATTGCAAAAATATTTAAATAATTGAAATTTCATCTCCCGAATTCTATGAAGATGAAAGTAAATAGAAGATAAATCTCGACCACTTGAATGACTTCAATATTCGTATTCTTCTTAATTGAAAACCAAGAAAACCAAGGTTGATGTCAATGACCAAGAGAAATATTGTGTTTTTTCCTCCTTTTTATCTTCAATTTTTCCAACCCCATGAAGTACAAGAGTTTTGGTATATATTAGTGTCAATTTAGGGCTAAAAATTTGTGCCAAAATTCTCCAAAACAACCCCCCTAAAAAGAGTCTTAAAAATAGCCAAATCTGCCCTTCTAGTATGCTCCAGCGGGTAGAAGCATTCTGATTTTTAGTTTCAGGCTCATTCGAGTGGACTCAATTGCTTCCTCGGCCCATAACTTTTCATAGAAAACTCCGAATTGCAATTCCTAAAAAGCATTCGACTCGTAATTCATTCATTAAAGGGTTTTCTTCAGAAATAACCACAATAATAAAATATTTTTAAAATATCAAGATATTTTTTTAATTCTAAAATATCGTTTTTTTTTATTTTTGTAACACTTGTTGTTACATTTGTTATTTTAATTATAATAATGTGTTGCATTTGTTATGAACAAACATAACAAATGTAACAACAAATGTTACAAAAATAAAAAACTGTATTTTTAGAATAAAAAAAAAGTTAAATAGTATTTTTAAAATTATTTTATATTTTGTAGTATATGGTGAAATTATCACTTTATTAAATGTATATCATTTGCCTCGTGGATATTTTTTGTACAAAACTTTATGTTCTAATTTTTCTACATGCTCTTGGTCAAGTTTGTAAGGATGGCACTTTGCCCCGTCCCCGCCCCTGCTTAACATTTTCCCGCCCCTTACAATCGAGTATTCGGCCCGCCCGCCCGCACTCCATAGAATACTTTTTTTTAAAATTTTTTAAAAATCACCGTTAAAAAAAAAATTTTAAAATTTAAAAAATAATAAACGGGCGGAAGCGTCCCGCCCGATTTAAACCGGTAACGGGGCGGGTATGGGGTAAAAATTCCCGACGGGTGGGGACGGGGAGGGCCGCCTCGGCCTCGACCGCCCCAGATTGCCATACCTACAGGTTTCTTAATTCGCTTTTTAGACTTTCGGACATTTGATCATTCACTTCAACTCTTCATTATCACTTCAATATACTTTAGACTTCTTGATTTTATCTTCTTTCACATTCTTCAATGCTCGTCTCTTGATCTTCATTTTGAAAACATTAAATTCTCTCATTTTCTTGCCAATTTTTCAATATAACTCGAGTTTGAGGATTTCATCCTACAATAAAAAAAAAAAAAAACAAAGACTCAATAAATATCAACTCTAAAACACTTAGATTTATAATAAAACTCTTCATTAAAGAGTCGAGATAATTGTATGAATTACACTTCTCACTTCTCACCATATAATTAATGCACTAAAAATGTGTTAAATACTATTACATATTCTTTTCATCACACAATTCTTTGTAAAATGTGCTTATTTATGGAGATAGTAGCGAGGTGGAGCGGGGCGGCCATTGCCATCCCATCCCGTCGGAGATTTTGGGAGGATTGGCGGGGCGGGGATCGAAAATCCTATTTATCGCTCCATTTAATTAATTAATTAAATTTTAATATTATTTTTCATTTTTTTAGATACGATATAAATTTTAAAATATAAAAACAATATAAAATATTCGGGACATGGACCCCCATCCCCACCCAGATTACCTAACGGGACGGGTCGAAATATTTTGACATCCATACTTATTTAGTTGCGTACATGGTGTATAAATGTTTAACAGAATTTTAAATGATATCCAATCAAAATGACCTATGTGCACCAAAATTGAATGCTTCGATATGGAAATTAAGAAAATTTGATTTGATATTCAAGTCCTCTAAGAGCATCTCCAATCGTAGGTTGCTCTAAAAAGTTGTACTATATAAGCAAACTAGAAATTATTTAAAAAAAATTATAATATAATCTGATAGGACTTCGTCAAGTTGATGTGATAGATAAAAATTTTAGGCATTGTCTAGATATTCATTTAGATTTAGAAACTCCATTAGACAGCAAAATTTAAATTTTCTGTTGTATAGATTCAAATGTGATTTTACTTTTATATTAATAAAATAAAATACACCTAAATAGAAATTCATAGAATACATTGGAGACCAAATTTGAACTTGAATATTTATTCATTAAAAATAAATGTCATGTAGATTGAAAGTCTTTCAATCTTCGTACTAATTAGATATTAATCCATAGAATGTATTAGAGAGGCTCTAAAGGGACAATGTTCGAAGATCACAATTGCAAAATTTCCCGATTCTCCACTTCTCAGCATATAATTAGTGTGCTAAAAATGTGTTAAAAGTACTATTTCATATTCTTATCATCACATAATTCTTTGTGATAGAAGCTAGTTAGGCATCAAATTGTCGGTTATTATGGTTTCAATAATTGAAGTTAATTAGTACTAAATAAAAGTTAGCGTGGTCGGTTTCATGTTAAAGAGCTCATACTTTTTTACTTTTCAATTTTTAGATAATTAATTAAGATTCTTTTATCTTTTGAGATATATGCCTTAATACTATTTATAGCAAATTGGAAAATTTATTACTATGATTTGTGGGATAATTTTTTATTCTATGAACACTTTTTATAGTGGATAATTAAGTCCCAAAATATTCATTTTATTGTAAAAGGTGAATTAGTTTTTATATTTTTTGTTTATAGTAGTATTAAATCGAGTATGTTTGATTGTGCTTCAAAATCAGTTAAATTTAATTTTTTTTAAAAATAACTTTTAAGCACAACTAAAGATGTTGTATGCTTGTATTTTTTTATTTTTTTATTTATGTTTAGTGCCAGTAATATTTGAACACTAGAGTAATAAATTCAATATATTTAAAGCTTTAAATACTTTAAGTTCAAAATTTCAATTCATTTCCTCACTATTGGGTTAGGGAATTCATATTTTTATTTAATTCAATTATTTTATCTGACTTTATTAGCTTGTAGATATTGACTTGACGTATAAATTTGATCTAGACATATCTAAAATTGTTGTGATAGTGTTTTCGTTTGTCAAGCTAACTCGTTTGTAGACGAAGTTATTTAATTGAATAAATATATATTGAATGATCTAATAATGATTTGATAAAGTTCAATAACCCATTTAAAATTGAATTAATAATTAAATGACCTGAATATTTATTATTATTTTTAAATGAGGTTCATGTTGTTGTAGGAGGACGGAAAACTTTATGTTTTTCATATGCACATGAAGCGTGAAAGAATTCAAGAACACAGCGATCTAAGATCGTTGAATCTTCATATTGTCGATCGAATATCAATATTTGAGAAGAGTCTCCATGTTTTATTTAATATATATTAAAACAATTGAAATAATTAAGAGATTTTAAATAGCAACAAAAAGAAATCCTACCACCATTTAATGCTCAAAATACCTTCAACTTAGAATTAAAAAAAAAAGAAAAAAAGAGCTGATATGCGCCAATTGTCGCATGTCTGTTATGCAATATCCTGACGCTCTACTTCCCAATAGCATATAGATTATTGCTTATCTTTTGTACGGATGTTTCTTTACATTCCAACATCACGTCTTCATCCAATTTGTTCCGCGTCTTATCATCATCATTCTCTTTACACATAATAAATCAATTCTTATCCACATCGACTATCTATTATCTCTTAAATAGTGGAAATAAATCAAGAGTAGACATTTCAACTACAACCATTAAATATAGAAGCAAGTGAAAAACAAAACTTAGTTTCATGAAATTGAACATGTGAGAACTATGTGACAATTTAATAAAAATTTGAACTATTTTGTCATTAAGAATTAATTATGTAACTATAATGAAAGATCGAACACAATTTGTTACTAGACAATATATGACGAACCTATGGTGCGTTTTTTGAAAAACAGAATCTCCCAACACCTTAAATGACGTGTGCCCTCGTATGTAGTGACTAGTATAACTTAAAGATAATGTTGTCAACAGGCAATGGCCAAAGGAGAACCACAGAAAAAAGGATGATTTCACGTAACGATGGCATCTGCCTATCTCATTGTGGTTTGATTGACGTGTGCCCAAAGCATATTGTAAATTCCTCTCTTTACAACAAGGCCAGGATTCTTATTTGGTGATGATCATCCAATGAAATAAAGAAGATGCTTTCCAACTTTTTTTAGTTTTCGACACGTCCTCAAATGCAAGTCCGACGTAGACGAATTCCATAAATTAAATAGATGATAACGAAACTTTAAATTTAGGATTTTTGTCGGCTTTGATATTACGTTAAATTATATTATCTAAAAAATTATATATGCTTCATAAAGTTTTTTGTATATTATAAACAGTGGGTCCTATAGAATATATTGATAAAAAATAAGTAAAAATTGTGAGTTCTACGAAATGTGTTAAACTTCGATGACCTAAATTCTAGTGGACCAAACTCGAAAAATTTGTAGTGCGACATATGTGGTGAAATTAAAATTATGAGAAAAAATGAAAGTCTGTGATGGTAGCGAAGAGGATCGGGCCAAGAGGCCTAATCTCGTAGTATATATATATATATATATATATATATATATATATATATATATATATATATATATATATATATAATGTATTCTAGAGTTAGTGAATATCTTTTCTTTGTAACCATTTTTGATATAGTAGATTATTATTTCCTCTTTCCGTTGGTTTTTCTTCCTATTCTAAGGTTTTCTACATAAATCTGTGTGTTCTTGTTCCTTTTTTGTTGCCTATTTTTCGTTCATATTATAACAAAATATGTAAATAAAAATGATACTTGTCCAGTTTATAATGCTTATAAGCACTAACAAACATATTGTATCACTTGTATTTTGTAATTGGGAGACTTTGAAGGATTCATTACAATGGTAACGTTGTATCACTTCGTTTAAAAATTTTTGTTCAACATGGTATCTAAACTAAGCAGACAAATATTCGAAACTCAAGTCTCGCTGTCACGTTTTGATAAAAAATTTACACGTCAGATCTTGGACCCTTCTTGTTTTTCTTATTCTTCTGCTAGAATTTTATTTATTGTTTTTTTTTTAAATTCAGTTTTCCCCCAAGTTAAAGTGAGAATGAATTGGATAAGCTTTTGCCTTTATAATTTTTACACATCAGCCAAGGATTCCAGACAATAGCAACCAGTGAAAAGTACTAAAAATCTTCACACTCCAAAACCAAATTGGTAATTATAGCATCCAAAATTTGGCATGTCTTGGTGTACCTAATTTCGAATCATAATTTTGTATTACTGAGAATCACTCTAATACTTAAATCAGTTATTTTTAGAAGAAACGAGAAATCGACAACTATATAAAGAACCCAATTCCTGATGGCTCTCTAGGGGTTGACATTGCAAAATATTCAAAATTGAGAATATCACTATTTATCCTTAAATATGTCAAATCCACTAATAAACTACATGTTTTTGTTCCATCTTTTCTAGGTTTAGTATTCCATGTCTCTTTATATGTGTAGGTCCATTTGAATATTATTTATCTCTCCAAGACCCACAATTTGTCCCATAAAACAAAAGAATATATCCCAAGGCCCCTTGAGCAGTTAATCCTGTTGTTTGATTCTGATTGGCTATATGAACATTAATATGTGTCAACTTGTATGCAGAATATAGGATAATTTCCAAACAAATTATCAACATCCTTTTTCTTATCCAAATTTATATCTTTCTTGACCATGTTCGGTATGCAATATAAAATAGTATAGTATTATAATCTATCTTGCGAAAGCTAAAAAGATACATCTTTTCGAGTAAGATTGACACACAGTATTGTACAGTACTATATAATCTATCTTACGAAAAGTCAAAAAGTTTTTTTTTTTTTCGTTTATTTATGTGAATATTTCTAGTTTCCTTCTTCAAGACATATATTTTTTATATTCCAAACAAATATCTTATCGAGAAGGTTCGATATGCAAGACTGGATTGTGCTGACCTTGCGAAAAGACAAAAACCTACTTTCCCTTTTCATTTTTATATGTGAATATTTCTAGCTTCTCTCTTCAGGATAAACAATGTAATCCATAACTGACAACTGCCTCTATAAATAAGGATGATGAAAGCTCAAACTACACACAGATACACCAAGAAAACCGAGAGTTTACGCGATATTTAGCAGTCAATCGTGTCTTTCGATCAAATTATCGATCCTTTACACGGGTTTTTTTAGCAGAAGAAGATTGAAATGGATAAGATAAGAGAGTTGGCTTCAAAGAAGGCAGCAGTGATTTTCACAAAGAGTTCATGTTGCATGTGTTACAGCATAAAGCAACTGTTCTATGAGTTAGGTGCAAGTCCTGCTGTGCATGAACTTGATAAAGAAGCAAGAGGGAGAGAAATGGAGTTGGCCCTGAGAGGCTTAGGCTGCAACCCCTCCGTGCCGGCGGTGTTCATAGGTGGCGTATTTGTGGGCTCCACCACGGATATCATCTCTTTACATGTTGATGGATCTCTAAAGCAAATGCTCATTGATGCCAAAGCTATTTGGTTCTAGCTATAGTTATGCTGAGTAAACCTCTTGTGAATAGCTCTTTAATTACCTTGTAAATTGTGATTAAAGGCTTCCTAATTTTGTTGACTCCCGTGAAATTTTCTTCTGTGTAAATTTTGACCTGCAAACCTGGCTCTCTAGGCTTGCGACCTGCGCGACGGTCCATACATGCCATCATAATCTTTTAACTCCTCTAGTATTTTTGTGTCAAACCAAGTAAGGTAAACAAAAAACAAATGGTCGGTCCAGTAGAAAATACGAGTCGTGCTGGCCCCTAGGCAACTTACAATGGACCACCTAAAAATGGCTTGAGTTGATTAACTTTACACTTTTGCCGTGCTGAGAAATATTGATTTGGTATTCAATAGAATGATAAGAATTTACGAAGAACAAAATATTCAATTTTTGTTCATAGAATGTTACACTTTGTACAATTCTCGACTCGTCCTCTCACCAAGTGAACACTCTCAACAAATCCTCCATCCAAATAATGTAGGGAAAAAATGCAATCTCCAATCTTTTGATTTTTGCAAGTTGGCCCCAACCTTTGACGGGACTAGCTTGGGGGTCCGGGAAAGTTTTTGCGATAAAAAAAATTAAAAAAAATGAGTTATTTTTCTTATAATTCTAACAAATTTCGTCTGAAAAAAGCCTTCAAAACTGTAAAACAAAAAATTATTGTGGCAAACAAACCTCATAGCGTTTCTATAATAGTCACAACAAAGTCTCATAAATTGTAACCATTGATCTATTAGAAAATATATTTTTACACTTAGATTTGTTAGTTCAATTTTTTAATTCATGAACTTCATTATCAGTAGTCGAGACACAAATAAATATACAATGAAAACCTAGAAACAAAAGAACGAAAAAATAATTTGTTTGTTGCAAAATTAAGACTATATGCATTGTATGTGATAGTCGAGACATTGATAAATATTTGCCGTTGCAAAGCTAATTTGTAAACTATGTGAATATTGTTGATAGATATAACAACGACAAATTAAACTTTGTTGTCAATAAATTTAAGTCGACTACGTAAATCTTTTTTTTTTTTTTTTTTTTATCTAATAGTTAACAAATCTAGTGGGCAATCTACCTAACGCCACTACCAAAATCTTCCCCGATCCATTGGTAAATCTTTATTAATGTTATATTGTTTTACAAAATTATTGAGGGAATATTTTCCTTTGGTAATTATTATTTAATAGTATTTTAATTTACTTAAATTATATATAATTATATATATATATATATATATATATATATATATATATATATATATATATATATATATATATATATATCAATGTAAACTCTGACTAAAAAAAATGAAATTTTTTTAATTAATTTTCCTATTTATTATTTTCTTTATACCAACAGATATGTTCTCCTTTTCAAATAAAATAATAAATAATTTTTCGATAATTCGTTGGAAATTATCTGCCCGTAATATTACGTCCCTTGCCGTACATGGAATAATTGAATGGTCGATTCGTTATTTGAAATTTTTATCCACACACACATTCACAAACCATCAATAGACAAGTCTTTGGCCTTAAACTTTGATGGCAACGCTTTATTGCTGTCAAAAAACTGTGTTATTTCATTATTGTACGAGGATTTCACATATACATCAAAATTAAGAATAATAAAATATTCCTAATTTCTTGGATGACAAATACAATTAGTCTTCAAATTCTTGAATATCGTCAAAAAAATTAGGCAAACAAGTCATGTCAATTACTAGAAAATCAAGATTAGGAATAGGTCCTGGAATAACATATTCCGAGAGCGGATGTGATCTCCAATGATCTTGTGACGTCGATCTTTGACATTGTTTTGAATTCTTTATCTTCGTCTTGCTCGAAATATGATTCTTCAATTTAAGTTTCTTTGATGTCTTCGTTCTTGATTTTCGTCGAATTGGTTTTGAAAAATATTCAATGAAAGAAAGAAGTGTATTTTTCTGATTTTTCGGAGATTTTTTATTAAATTTCATCATTTGAATGGAAAATAATTTTCATATCGTAGACACGATATATAAGAGAAGAAATCCTAATCAAACTTGGCAAAGGATTCTACTTGTAAGTAGAATTAAATTAGGAAATTATAATTATATTCATATTAGGAAATTGAATATTTTAAAAAGTTCAAAATAGGAGCCCAGCTTCCCAGCCCATTATTTAGGTTCAAACCATAATGGACTCGGGCTCTTCGTTGGATGAGCCAGGGCATGGGGGGCACAGCACATGAACAAGCTGGCTTATGGCCCAAACGGTCACATTTTATCAACTGCAGGCAGCCTACAGTTTACGGCTTTTATTTTTTTATATATATATTTTTTAAAATGCAGTTTTTTTTCTCTATAAATAGCCCCCCTCCCCTCCCTCCCCTCCCCTCCCCCAAACACATTTTCTCTACACATCAATCTCTCAACCTATTATTCTGTTCAATATCAATTTACAAATTCTCAAATCTCAATATTAGTTGATTTGTTTCTGTATTTCTAATTTTCTAGTTTCTACCACCTCTTATAGTATTTTCTTTATTCGAAATGTTTTACAATCGATTTCAGTGGTCTTAATGACATTTCAATTCTTTGCGTTATTGGTGATGATTATGGTAGCAATGATTTGATTGATTTGGATGACGTTCAAGAAGAAGTCGACGTACAAACAAATACAATCACCGGTTCGAGCGTTAAACAAAGAGCCAAAAAATAAAAGACTAATTGGTGAGAGCATCTCCATTTGGTACTCACCGTAAAAAAGTTAGCATAGCAAAAGTGGACATGTACGACTCATCTAAACAGACACTTCAAAAAATGTGTGTTTAAATACGGAGGGTTGGCATTAAATCAGGCACAACATGCATCGCGAAGGCATGACATAGTTGGTGGCAAGTGACGAGTTTCTATTTAGTTTGATACAAAGTCCTCATTTCACAAAGTTCTTACAAATGTATCTCCAACCGTGTACCACCTTTTTTCTAGAAATACTTTTCGGTCACATAGTTTTTTTATTTAATAAAAATAAATAAGATATTATACGTGATATTTAGGGTGTGTTTGATTTTGATTAAAATCAGATTTTTTGGAAAAGTTGATAGAAGTTGATGAAATGTGTGATTGAAAAGTTGTAAAAAGTTGTAGGTTCATAAAATGTATGGTTAAAATTAATTGTTGACTTTGACTTTAGTTTTTTAGCAAAATTTTAATTGAAAACAAACAAAACCTAATAATTATACTGGTGTTTTATCTTTTAGTTCGAACTTATAGTCTGGTAAAAACCACAGAGGATATAAGGCTGCCACTACACACACTATATTGATAAACATTGGATCATGCCTAAAAAATAGCATTTAAAATAATTGATTATCCTCATAATGTACTTAATATTTTTTATATTTTAATTGATATTTTACGTGAATTTAATTGTGAAGGTAAGACCCATAGTTTTACTTTTGACAATGCTGGCCCTAACAATATCGTAATTAAAAATGAATTCAACATTTAATTGATGGTCTTTATTTCAAATTCGTTGTGTATATCATATTTTCAATTTAATTGAGAAAGATTGACTACATTTCATATAAGAAGAATTACAAAAATTAAATATCCTATTAATTATATTATAGTCTCACCCGCTAGAAAACAAGTTTTTAGTGCTCTATTTGTTGAAAATGAACTTAAAGAAAAAAATGTGCACCGATGCATGCCATAGATAGAATTTAACATATCTCCTTCTTGAAGAGAACAAAGATTGTATTACTGCATATTATAATGGCCGACACTTACAAGGTCCAGAATATGATTTGGAAAATCTCTTATCATGTTATAAAATTTTTGAAATTTTTTTACAATGCAACAAATGCATATGCATATGTATATTAACTAACTACTACATTAGTTCTCAACTATTTCTATTATATTGCTAATAATTTTAATATGTATAAGAATTTTGGTATTTTTTCTAATATTATATTAGCGATCGAGGCTAAATTTAAGAAATATCGGAAAATTTGCATATGTTATTGTCATTAGCGTCCATTATGGATTCCAAATTTAACTTAGAGGGTACTAAAATAACAATCACGACAATTTCACAAAAATTGAATTACGAAAATCCACTAACATATGTTAATTAGAAGGAAAAAATTGTGATATGTACGAGTTTCTGTTGAAAAGACCGATAGGAACATCACATGACCCTCTGTTCCAACACTTGCTTTATCATCACATGACGATAATGACTTGTGGAGTTACCTTAGTCCAGTTAGAATAGTCAACAACATGCTAGTAGTTCTTCTTATTCTTCTCCATTTTTCCGTACTATGAATGTAGGATTATGTGCTATTGATATACATTTAGAATTAGTTAGGTATTTCGCCCATAACATGCTAAGTATTTTGGATGATGAAAAGAATTTTTTTTGATATACTACGATAGAGGCAAAATAAACGTCAATACTTAATTAGTTTCAATTATGACACGCGATCGACTAACACATCTAGTATCAACTATAGTATCAGAGTCTGTTTTTAATACAAGCAGCAATGTTATGTTTGATTTCAAGTCAAGAATTAAAGTCAACATATTAAAAAGGTTAATATGTCTGAAGAGTTGGGATAATACCGAACTTTGGATTCAAGATAGAGTGCACAGAATGATGCCTTGAAGAATTTAAAAGGTTGAATACTTGAATTATTTGTAAGTATTGTTTCTATAAATTTCTTTCATTTGTTTTACTTTTACAAAAAAATTGTATACGTAACAACTTATTCGTGCACAACTTTAACCCCGATTACGTTAAAAGTAGCTGTTCCCAAACTTTGAAAAAAAGAGGATGGTTTCAAACTTTTATGTTTTAATTAAAAAAAATTCTCAAACAATATTTCTTTTTTATTTTTAGACCCCGTTTATGATGTAAAAATTAAAGTTATATTTGTTTTACAAAATTACTGTGGGAATATTTTTCATTGGTAATTATTATTTTATAGTATTTTAATTTTCTTAACAATTTACTTTCCCTTGATAATTTTTTATTTTTTTTTTTTTTTGTATAGTTATCAATGTAAACTCCTAAAAAAAATTTGGAAATTTTTTAATTAATTTTCTATAACAAACGTATTTTTGATGGTGTATTACCAATAGAATTATTCCCCTAATTTATTCTCCTTTTAAATAAAATAAAATTTTATTTTTCTCTAATTCGTTGGTAATCTATCATTATTAACAACGAAAATTTTTCGCCCGCAATATTCTGTCCCTTGCCGTACATTATTTTTTTTGAATGTCATAGAAAGGCTACAAAAATTTATCCACAATAAACATTCACAAGTTACCAATAGAGAAGTCTTTGGCGTAAAACTTTGATGGCAACGTTTTATTGCAGTCCAAAAACTATCAACTATGTGTTATTTCATTATTGTTAGGATTCCTTATATACATCAAAATTATGAATAATAAAATATTTCTAATTTCTTGGATGACAAATACGATTAATTTTTTTGAATAAGATCATACATTAATCTTCAAATTCTTGAATGTCGTCAAAAAATTTAGACAAATGGGTCATGTCAAATACTAGAAAATCAAGATTAGGAATAGGTCCCGGAATAACGTATTCCGAGAGCGAACGTGATCTCCAATGATCTTGTGATGTTGATCCTTGATTTTGTTTTGAATTCTTTATCTTCGTCTTGCTCGAAATAAGATTCTTTAATTTAAGTTTCCTTGATGTCTTCGTTCTTGATTTTCGTGGAATCGGTTTAGAAAAACAATCAATAAAAGAAAGAAGTGTATTTTTTTTATTCTTTGAAAAATTTCTATTAAATTTCATGATTTGAATAGAAAATAATTTTCACATATTAGACACGATATATAAGAGAAAAGAAGTCCTAATCAAACTTGCAAAGGATTCTACTTGAAAGTAGAATTAAATTAGGAAATTATAGTTATATTCATATTAGGAAATTGAATAATTTTTAAAAAGTTCAAAAATAGGAGCCCCCGCTGTCTAGCCCACTATTTTAGGGCTGGGTTTGGTCTTGAAAATATGTTTGGCTAAGCTTAAAAAAAGATAAAGGAAACTTTTATAATTAACTTTTTATATTTAAACATGTTTGAATATATTAATTTTTTCTTACTTTTAAATAAAAAAATTATTTTTAAAAGTAATTCTTCTTTTCAATGTTGATCTTTGATCATTAAAAAAAAGTATTTATTATAAAATTTACTTATTTACTTATTTGTGAATATTTATGGGTAAACCTTTTAAACTTGGCCAAATATGCTTTTCAAAATGGGTTTGGGCTTTCAAAGTGAATTAGGATTTCGGTTTTGAATAGTATCTCTTTTTTCTAATTCGATTAGCATATTTATAGCACAAAATTGAGGTTAGAAATTGAGGTTAGAAGGAAAAAAAAGTTAAAATTTACTATATTTATAAACGAGTTTTATGATGGGTGGAGGTTGATATCGTATTGTAGCTAGTCATAATTGCGACTCCTTGTGATCAAGAAGTGGTTGTGAGGTGATACTTGACATTTTTATCTGATTGCATACTTCCACAATACCTTTGAGGCATGATAAGCTAAGGTATGTAAAGGCCCCAAGGTATTGACTCTTTGTCTAAGAGTGTTAAATGGGACGAGCGGCACGTAGGCTCGTCGGCTCGGTCCATTTTTGCCCATAATTGGCTCAAGCACGTCGTAGGATGAGCCTGGGGCACATGAACGAGCCGACTCATGACTCGTGGTCTAAACAGTCACTTTTTTTTTTCTACTGTTGGTAGTCTACAATTTGCTGCTTTTAATTTTATAAATATATTTTTAAATACGGTTTTTTTCTATATATACCCTTTCTCCAAACACATTTTCTTCACACATCAATCTCTCAATCTATTATTCTATTATATATACTCAAGTTCACCACAATTCTCAATTCTCAAATTATCATATCTCAATATTAGTTGATTTGTTTCTATATTTCTAATTTTATAGTTTCTATCACCTCTTATAATCTTCTTTTTATTTAAAATGCCTTACAATCGAGTGATGATGATTTCAATAATCTTAATGATATTTCAATTCCTGGCGATATTGGTGATGATTATGTGTGTACCGATCGATTGATTTGTATGACATTCAAGAAGAAGTTGACATACAAACAAATACAACTCTAGTTTGGATCTCTCGGAGCCGGCTCTAGTTCTACTTCCAATCTAAATAATTGAGTATATTCACAATACAGCATGCACCGCGAAGGCATGAAGCAGTTGGTGGCAAGTGTCGAGTTTCCACTTAGTTTGGTGAAAAGTCCTAATTTTACGAAGTTCATATAAACGTATCTCTAACCAAGGTACCAACATTTTATCTAGAAATACTCTTGATTCGACAATGTTGTTTTATTTAATAAAAAGAAGAAATATATTACACGTTATATAAATAATTATACGGGTTTTTATCTTTTAGTTCGGACTTATAGTCCGATAATAACTACAAAGGATGTATGGTTGCACTATACACTACGTTGATAAAACATTGGATCATGCATAAAAAATAGCATTTAAAATAATTCACTATCCTCATAATGGACTTAATATTTTTCATGTTTTAATGGGTATTTTACGTTAATTTAATTGCTAAGGTAAGATCCGTATTTTCACTTTTGACAATACCGGCCCAACAATATTGTATTTGAAAAATTAAGTAAACATTTAAATCCAAAATTTGAAGGTCTTTGTTTCAAATTCGTTGTGTATGTCATGTTTTCAATTTAATTGTGAGACTAAATTTCATAGAATACCAATTAAAAAAATTAGATACGCTATTAATTATTTTATGGTCACACTCACTAGAAAACAAGTTTTTAGTGCTATATATGTCGAAAATAGACTTAAAGAAAAAAAAAATTGAACCGATGTATGCTTATGAAGAGTACGAATATTACATTACTGCATATTATAGTGGCTGACATTCACACGGTTCTAAATATGATTTGCAAACATATGATTGGGATAGAAATTTTTTGAAAATTTTTTACTACGCAACAAATGCATGTGCATCTGACTACTCCACTAGTTCTCAATTATTTATATTATATTGCCAACGATTTTAATAGGTATAAGGATTTTACTAATATTATAATAGAGATAGAGGCTAAATCTAGGAAATATTGAAAAGATTTGCCTATGTTATTTCCATTAGCATCCATTGTGGATCCCAAACTTAACTTAGAGGATACTAAAGTAACAATCACGGCAATTTCACAAAAATTAACGTACGAAAACCTACTAAAGTACTTTAATTTAGAAAAATATTTATGTGATATGTATGAGTTCTATACTGAAAAGATCAGTAGGTCTGACCTCCTATTCGAACACCTGCTTCGTCATTATATGAATATAATGACTTATGGAGTTACCTTATTTCAATTAGGGGTAGTCAACAACATGCTAGTGGATCTTCTTCTTCTTCACATTCATGTACTGCGAACGTAATATTAGGTGCTAGTGATATACCTTTAAAGTTAACTAGGTATTTTGCCCAAGACATGCCAAGTATTTTAGATAATGAATAGAGAAATTTTTCATATACTATGGTGGTGGAGACAAAATGAACGTGAACATCCAATTGTTTCAATTATGGCACACGGTATACTAACACATTTGGTATCAACTGTAGTATCAGAGTCTATTTTTAATACAGGTAGCAGGGTTATGTCTGATTTGAGGTAAAAAATTAAGGCCGACATATTAAAAAGTTTAATGTGTCTGAATGACTAGGAGGATGAAAAACTTCGAATCCAAGATAAAGTGGACAAAACGATGGTTGATGAATATGAATGATTGAATACTTGAATTATTTATAAGTATTGCAGCGATGGCAATGGGTCGAGCTGGGCTGACTCGGCCCTTGCCACGGGCCAAGCTCGATCCTTAAAGACACATGACTTGAACCGTCCAAAAAAGTCAAGTCCTGGCTGGGCCCGTGGCTCTTGGCCCACACGGGCCAAGCCACAGGTCGCACGTGAAATTATAATTTTTTACAAGTTTAAAAAGTTAAAAAGAAATAAGTTGTGATAAAATTGACATTTCAAACATTCTTCTTTTTTCTGGGCTTTGGACCAGCTACTTTTAGCGTAGACGGAATTAAAATTGTACATGAACAAGTTGTTACGAGTACAATTTTTGGTAAACTTAAATATCAACACTTAAAATGAATAAAAATGATACAGATTTACACAAATTATACTTACATTTTATGTAACCAGTTATTGCACTTCTTTAACTAATATGAGGTTTAGTTTATCTTGGATTCAAAATTTTGCATCATCCCAATCTTTTAAACACATTAAACTCTATAATATGTCTGGTTTTAGTCTTGACCTCATATCATTCAGAATCCTACCATTTGTATTAAAAGCAACTTCCGATGCTACAGCTTAATATCGGAGGTATTAGTAGATCGCTTGCTATAGTAGAAACAATTGGTATTGACGCTCGTTTTGTCTCCACCATCTAAGTATATCAAAATTATTCATCTTATCTTTATCTAATTAATTAAGCATATTGTGACCAAAATATCTAGCTAACTCTAAATATACGTCTCTAATATTTGTTTCTACATTTATGGCACGAAAAAGAGAAGAAGAAGTAGACTGTTGAGTTCCCTTAAGTAGAAGGAAACTTCAATAATCGTTAGCATTATTTGATGACGAAGAAAGGATTGGTGCAGGAGGTCTTACCAATTTTTTTCGCATAAAAGTGGTACATTTCACATAATATATTTTTCTAAATTACCATAAGTTATTGGATTACCATAACTTAAGTTATTAGAAATTTTCAAAATAGTATGTGTTGACCACAAATCCCAGCTGGATCTACAGTCAACACTGAAATGCCTTCCATTATCCAGCTATGAAATTCATGCACACTTAACACCAAGATAGTCTGTTAGCATAGGAAACCGGAGAGATAGTCGTATGCACTCTGATGTTCAAATTAGAATTTATGCTTTAGCCGGACTGAATGAATTCAAGAAAAGCTAATATCAAAATAGAGTTTTTCAGAATACTTACCCTCTTTTATGTTCTCTTTTCTTCTTACATCTCTCTCAAGTTCAATTGGCATGAGTTAGACTTCTGAGTGAGTGATGGACTCATGTCTCATCAAACTGTCAGTGTCGTCGTTCTCTTTTGTGTCTGACTTTGGATTTGCAGACAGCCGCCTTATCTTTTCTTACACTCTCCCTTTATGTCAGGCTAACAGTGTTGCCTTTTTCTTTCTTATCAGTCAGTCAGAGTGGTTCGGCTATCGTGGAGTTTTCAGATTGCTTTCATTAAAAGCAGTCCGGATGGTTCTAAAGGTGTCTTTCTATGTGTTGCCAGGTGTATCTACTTTGGGGCTGAGTCATTATATGAGGCTGACTTGTATTGTGTCACGTGGGTGTGCTTCTAGGAGGCGTAACATGTTTTGTCTTGTGTCACGTGGGTGTGCTTACGGGAGGCGTAACATGTTTTGTACCTTGTAAATTTATTTTAGGGTCCATAATTGATGCTAACGGAACAACATAGGCGAGTTCTTTTCAATATTTTCTAAACTTAGGGTGCGTTTGATTGCAAGTATTGAATTTGGGTGAAAAAAAAATGAATTCCAGAGGGAATTGAATTGCCAAAAAATTGTAATTGGAAAATATCAATTTAGAAGACAAATTTTACCTGAAAATAAAATATCCCCTACCCTAAGAAAACGTTTTCTTTATTTTCAAGGAAAATGTAGCCATTTATGTAGAAATGAGAAAACGTTTTACCTGAAAAAAATGATCATCAATCAAACATGTAGTTGGAAAATATGTGGAAAAATACTTTTTGCATAGAAAAATGTGGCTACCAAACGTATCACTTGAAAAATATGTAGAAAAAAGGGCTTTTTTCATGGAAAATAGGTTGAAATCAAACGCACCCTTAGTTTCTATTGCTACCACAATATAAAAAAAAAAATTGCAAATATCTTATACCTATTAAAATTATTTGTAATAAAATAAAAATGATTTAAAACTAGTAGGATAATATACGCCAACACATGCATTTGTGGCGTCGAAAAATTTTTATAACAAATTTTTCACATGGAATTAGGAATGGCATGGGGCGGTCGGCCCCCGCCACCTTACCCGTCTGCCCGCCTTGAGTGGGATGGGAGGGCGGGGGCGGGGAAGGTCGAGCTTTGACCCGAATAATCGTCCCGATTAAGGAATTTTTATTTTTTATTTTTTAATTTCTTTTGGAAAAGTTGATAGAAATTGATGAAATGTGTGGTTTAAAAGTTGTAAAAAGTTGCAGGTCCATAAAATGTGTGGTTAAAATTAATTATTGACTTTGACTTTAGCTTTTTAACAAAATTTTAATTGAAAACAAACAAAGCCTAATAATTATACTAGTTTTATCTTTTAGTTCGAACTTATAGTCTGGTAAAAACCACAGAGGATATATATGGTACTTATCGCATACACTATATTGATAAACAATGGATCATGCCTAAAAAATAGTATTTAAAATAATTGATTATCCTCATAATGTACTTAATATTTTTATATTTTAATTGATATTTTACGTAAATTTAATTGCGAAGGTAAGACCCATAGTTTTACTTTTGACAATGCTGGCTCCAACAATATTGTAATTGAAATGAATTCAACATTTAATTAATGGTCTTTATTTCAAATTCGTTGTGTATATCATGTTTTGAATTTAATTGCGAAAGATTGACTACATTTCATATAAGAACAATTACAAAAATTAAATATGCTATTAATTATATTATAGTCTCACCCGCTAGAAAACAAGTTTTTAGTGCTCTATTTGTCGAAAATGAACTTAAAGAAAAAAATGTGCACCGATGCATGCCATAGATAGAATTTATCATATCTCATGCTTGAAGAGTACGAAGATTGTATTACTACATATTATAACAGTCGACACTCACACGGTCTGTAATATGATTTGGGAAATCTCTTCTCATGTTATAAAATTTTTGAAATTTTTTTACAACGCAACAAATGCATGTGCATGTGTATATTAACTAACTACTCCATTAGTTCTCAACCATTTCTATTATATTGCTAACAATTTTAATATGTATAAGAATTTTAGTTTTTTTTCTAATATTATGTTAGCGATCGAGGCTAAATTTAAGAAATATGGAAAATTTGCATATGTTATTTTCATTAGCGTCTATTATGGATTCCAAATTTAACTTAGAGGGTACTAAAATAACAATCATGACAATGTCACAAAAATTAAATTACGAAAATCCACTAACATATGTTAGTTAGAAGGAAAAAAATTTGTGATATGTACGAGTTTTACGCTGAAAAAACTTATAGGAACATTAGATGACCCTCCGTTCCAACACTTGCTTCATTATCACATGACGATAATGACTTATGGAGTTACCTTAGTTCAGTTAGGATAGTCAACAACATGCTAGTAGTCCTTCTTATTCTTCTCCACTTTTCTGTACTATGAATGTAGTGTGCTATTGTTATACATTTAGAGTTAGTTAGGTATTTCGCCCATAACATGCTAAGTATTTTGGATGATGAAAAGAATTTTTTTTGAAATACTACGATAGAGGCAAAATAAACGTCAATACTCAATTGTTTCGATTATGACACGCGCTATACTAACACATTTGGTATCAACTGTAGTATCAGAGTCTGTTTTTAATACAGGTAGCAGGTTTTGCCAGATTTCAAGTCAAGACTTAAAGTCAACATATTATAAAGGTTAATGTGTCTGAAGGGTTGGGATAATACCGAACTTTGGATTCAAGATAGAGTGGACAGAATGATGGCTGAAGAATTTAAAGGGTTGAATACTTGAATTATTTGTAAGTATTGTTTCTGTAAATTTCTTTCATTCGTTTTACTTTTACAAAAAATTGTATATGTAACAACTTATTCGTGCACAACTTTAACCCCGATTAAGTTAATAGTAGCCATTCCCAAACTTAGAAAAAAAGAGGATGGTTCCAAACTTTTAAGTTTTAATTAAAAAAATTTCTCAAACTTTATTTCTTTTTTATTTTTAGGCCCCGTTTACGATGTGCAAATTAAAGTTATATTTGTTTTACAAAATTACTGAGGGAATATTTTTCATTGGTAATTATTATTTTATACTATTTTAATTTTCTTAACAATTTACTCTCCCTTGATAATTTATTTTATTTTTGTATAGTTATCAATGTAAACTCCTAAAAAAAAAAATTGGAAATTTTTTAATTAATTTTCTATAACAAACGTATTTTTGACGGTGTATTACCAATAGAATTATTCTCCTAATTTAATCTCCTTCTAAATAAAATAAAAAATTATTTTTCCCTAATTCGTTGGTAATCTATCATTATTAACAACGAAAATTTTCCGCCCGTAATATTCCGTCCCTTGCCGTACATGAAATACTTGAACGATCAATTTTTTTTTTTTTTGAATGTCATAGAAAGGATACAAAAAATTTATCCACAATAAACATTCACAAGTTACCAATAGAGAAGTCTTTGGCCTTAAACTTTGATGGCAACGTTTTATTGCAGTCGAAAAACTATCAACTATGTGTTATTTCATTATTGTTAGGATTTGTATACATCAAAATTATGAATAATAAAATATTCTAATTTCTTGGATGACAAATACGATTAATTTTTTTTAATAAGATCATACATTAATCTTCAAATTCTTGAATGTCGTCAAAAAATTTAGACAAATGGGTCATGTCAATTACTAGAAAATCAAGATTAGGAATAGGTCCCGGAACGACATATTCCGAGAGCGGATGTGATCCCCAATGATCTTGTGACATCGATCCTTGATTTTGTTTTGAATTCTTTATCTTCGTCTTGCTCGAAATATGATTCTTTAATTTAAGTTTCCTTGATGTCTTCGTTCTTGATTTTCGCGGAATTGGTTTGGAAAAATAATCAATAAAAGAATGAAGTGTATTTTTTAGTAGCCATTCTAAAAAAAAAAAGCTAGATTAGAATCTTAGAGACTGAAGATGAGAATGGCTACTACAATGTCCCAAAGCTCGCTACAAGGGTCACATAGAAAGCTAGTGAAAGAGAAGTATTGCACAGAATGTAAAACTGTTAACAGGAGTTGAATAAATAAAAGAGTAGAAGTGCTCAGGAAGGATTGCTAGATTAGAACCTTAGAGGCTGAAGATGAGAATTTAGAAATCTCTAACCATCCTAATTCTCAGAATACAAGTGCTAAGTTTTACCACTTTTGTTGAAAAGAAAGAGCATTGTGATGATCAATAGAAACCAACTTCGCTAGAACACCTCGGGATTTGAGAGAAGAGCTTTAGAAGTGTGATAACTTACGAGAGGTGTAAGGAATAAATGACTACAAAGGGTTCGGGATTGTTAAAATATCAACCACACAATATTTGTCATGGTCTAATACATATATAAGTTTAATGTTTGGCTATTCACACACTCACACAAGGTCGAGCATCGGATAAGTGAAAATTTTTATGTTGTTGTTTGATATCCTTCTAATAGTGTTGCTTTATTTTTGAACTTGAGGCGTATGGTAAGGAATTTAGCATTGACTAATTTTTTCGTTGATTCAATTAGCTTAGTTTAAATTATATTTTAGTTTTGTTTTTTTTGTTCGAGGACGAACAAAGGTTTCTAGATGGGTTATTGATAAGTGCGTTTTATGCACTTATTGTGGCCTTTTAATTAATCATTTATGTCGTCATATAGTTGCTTTTTTACTTAATCTAGTTTATTATTGTTTTATTTCAGTTTTGGACTTGTTGGTGAACAATTGGAGAAGTTTGGACGAAAAGAGCAATGACTTAGAAGATATCTCATAAGTTCGAGGACTCAATTGTACTCAACCCAAAGTTGAGGGACCAAATTAGAGATTATGCAAAGTTGAAGGACTAAATGAGATGTTATGAAAATATGGGAGACTGAAATGACCAAGACCCAAAGTTGAAGGACCAAAGTGGTGACCGTTAAAGTTAAAGGACCAAAATGCAAGATGGGAAAAGTAACGAGTGAAGCGATCTTGAAGCTTAATCTTTAATGAGCGCCCAGCACCTCAAATCAGAAACAGAGACCCAAAACGGCCTCCTGGGCGATCGCCCAGGCCAAACTCGGCTGCAGAATTTTTGCTTTATTTTCTTTCATTTTTTGAGTCCCAATTCAACTAGGAAACGTTTTGGACGAATTTTTAGGTCTTCTTGGGATATTTTGTGGCACAATTAGGGTAGTATAAATATGAGATATATTCTCATAACAAGGGGTTGGATTTTTGGGGAGCAAATCAAGAGAAAACGGAAGAGAACAAGAGAACAAGACCTCCTCGACTATCAAGACTTCTTCGAAGATTTCTTCTCCTTCAATCCTTGCCGGGTTTTATCAATTATTGTTTTTCTTTTTAGTTTAATCATGTTCTTCTAAGTTTCTTTAGCCAAGGTAGACGATGAAACCTTGTTTTAATTAAGTAATTATTTCATTATTCGTTTAATTCCTTTTAGGGCTTTTAACGTTCATAGTTCGTTCTTAACTAGATTAATTAAACATAATTTTTTCATCTTAAATATCATGTATTTTTGATAGTTAGATATTGGTTTAATTAATCCATGCTTGATGCTTAAATAAGTTTTATTAATTGCTTTTGATTTTTCATCTTCTTTTATTCTTATTGGGATACATAGAATGCTTAGGTAATCTTTGATTCTTTGTCTTCTTTCAATGGAATTTGATATGAAAAATGCTTAAGTAATTTATGTTTGAAGCATAAGGGAGCCTATATTTGATTCTCTTCTTTTGGACTTACTTGATAAATCTTTAGGGACGACAATAGATTGATTTCGTGTTGTCGTATGTGTTTTCTCTAAGAATTAAAGAATGATTAGATGATTGCTAAGTTAGACAATGGTGGATTCCGAAACCTTGGTGTTTTACACTTCTTGATTATTCAATCTCATTATTTTCGCATAATTAGTTATTCTTTAAATTAAATAATTTCAACAAAACTCTTTTCGACTCAACTAGCCTAGAATAACAGTTAATTTGGATTAAATTACACCTTCCTCATAGCAATCTCTGTGGGATCGACCTCGTTTTTACTTATCTATATTCCAGTAGATTCGTACACTTGCGAGTTAATTAAAATTTGACATCAGTTATCATTTGAAAATTGGTTGAATGCTCATAGTGTTGGATGTCGATATGGAGAGATGTCATCAAATGCAGCTGAGTCTTTTAATGCATGGATAGTTGACGGTAGGAGTTTGCCCATAACCCGAATGGTTGACATGTTGAGGATAAAACTGATGAACATGTTTGTTACAAGAAGAACTGATTCTGGTAATGTTATGATACTGTTTTATTTTCTGCATGATACTGTTTTATTTTCACTGTGATACTGTTTTATTTTCTGCATGAAACTGTTTTATTTTCACTGTGATACTGTTTTATTTTTGATGTGATATTGTTTTATTTTCTATATGATACCGATGTAGGTGAGTGGACAGGGGTTGTCTGTCCCAAGATGATAGAGAAGTTGCAGGGATATGCAGATGAAAGTCGATCATAGAATATCAAACGGTCTTCCGATACAATTTTTGAAGTTTTTTCGAGCCATCGGTTTGTGTGGATATCTACAAAAGCACATGTTCTTGTTTCCGATGGCGGTGAATGGGTTCCCATGTATGCATGCAGCTTCTTTGCAATTAATAGATCTGGAAGGCGCATTGATGAATTTGTTGATTATTATTTTCATGTTGTAACATTCCGCAAGTCCTATGAAGAAGCTATACATCCCATTCCTACGTCAATGAGGTTGGAATATGAAAATTCTGCCAATTTTGACATTTTGCATCCACCTACAAAGAGACAACACTGGAAGACCTAAAATAGGCGAATTAGATCAAGGCGAACAAGTGCGGATGATACGTTGTGGTAGGTGTGGAAAGGTGGGTAATCACAATAAGAAGACTTGTAAGGAGTCATTGGTCTAAAAGATTGTTCCCATGAAGGATATTATTCATTCTTTTTTTTAAATATGTACGAACACGCTTGTGTTGTAATGATTTGTTGGTTGAATTAATGAAAGCAACATTTATTTTTAAAAGCAGATCACAAAATGTTTATTTTCACAAAACAGTATCACAAAAATTAACAAAACAGTATCACTAACAGTATCTCATTAAGAACATTACATTGCAATACAGTATCACAATTTACTATAATCCCTGGTGTTTTTGAGAGTTATCTGTTCGTGTGAAAGATATTATTGTTTCTTTTTAAGTTTTTTGATGGAGAGATATTATTTGTTGGTCGAATTAATGAAAGAAACATTTATTTTACAAAACAAGATCACCAGAATGTTTATCTTAATAAACATTTGTTTGATACTGTAAATAGTTTAACAAAACAGTATCACAAATAGTTTAACAACACAGTATCACAAACAGTATTTCATTAATTAACAAAGCGGTATATTTACAATACAATATCACAAATTGTATTCAGTATCAAAAAAAAATTTCAAGTACAATTTACAGTATCAAACAAAATCCGCAACTAGGAAATCTATTCATCTAGAATGAAGAAAATCTATTCATCCATTCATTCATCTACAACAAAATCTTTGATGAATTGAGAAACCATGTTTGCTTTATATTGTCTAACTTCCTTCATTGTCATGGTTTCTTCTATCTCTTCATTCTTTGCTAGTCTTTCCATCACATGGCAAACGTGTATTCTACAATCGACACTGCAAAACAAAATTCAAAAACATGTAGTAAATGTCGGTGTGCTGCATAGCCATTTAAACACAAGATAATACAAATAAGGAGTTTGAAGGATTAGTTGCTTCTTACGTCCCAATGTGTTGTTGCGGACATTTTCTCGTAGGAGATCAATGGATGATTGAATTCTTCTTCTTTGTATACAACAGCATTTGTAACAGGAGATTTCATAAATAGTTCTTTTGTTTGCTCTCAACATATTCTTTCTACACGTATTTGGAAAAAACAATAATGTAAAATGTTAGATTTGTATTTTTAAACTCATTTGTAAAAACAATTATATGGTATCAGTAACAACTCATTATCTTACCAATATTATAGCATCGTCCATATATCTGTTTGAAGTCCCGCCTCTCGGCAAATTCTTCGTTGTAATGTGTCCATTGACACGCCTCAAAGTCGAATGTGAGCAGGTCCAATGGTTTGGAACTACGTCGAGATCCTCTTCTTCCGTTTGAGTTCATCGAGAACAACAAAAGTCGAGGCCGCCCGGTGTTGTGGAGGTGCTCCAACACTATGTCGATTTTTGAGATCTTGGAATTGCCATTTGAGGATTTGTGACATATAGCTGCGAGATTCAAGTATAATATCAAGATAAGAAATTATTTTGTTGTTAGACCTAAGTTTGTAATTGAAATGTTTATGTTGAAATTCAATAATTCACCCAGCACAAAGAATCAAAAATGACAAATCTTTTGTTGTAAGTGCTGTCTACAATTGGGTCATTGGCATTTAGAAGTTCCCCATATGCATCAATTACCTGCATATAAAGTATCAAAGTTATGTTTTGTATAAGTTTATAATTTGGGAATACATTTTTTGATTTTTACAATCTTACTGTATTTGATATTGCCTGGTCGCCAAGAATATCAAATAAATCCCCCAATGTCACAAAATAGAATTCTGTTCTGTTGGCATGTAAACCGTCGCTCTGCAATATAACACAGCATTAAAGCAATGAAACAGTATCACAATATCACAAGTAAAACATTCAATAGTTGAAACAGTATCACAATATTTTTAAACAATATCACAAATGTCTTAGTTTTAATCCATGATACTGTTTTATCTCGAAAACAGTATCACAATATTATAAGTAAAACATTCAGTAATTGAAACAGTATCACAATACTTTAAAACAGTATCATGAATTAAAACATCAACAATTACTGTAGTGAAGATACTTACGATGGGTCGTGGATTTTTCCGATCTTTGTGATCTTTTTCCGTCATCTCTGCGATTAAATGTTTTCTTTGTTAACTATTTTGCATTGATTTTCGTTGGTACTTTTTTTTTTCCTCATTGGAAGATCGGAAAGGTCCTCAACATTGATGATTGTATTGTCATCCTCTTCTACTTGCACCTTTTTATCCTTTGTGACTCTTTTTTTCGTAGCAGAGTAGGTAAAATCATCATCCCTCTTTCTTTTTCTTTCCTTTTTTTCTTTTATTCTTTTGACCATTGAAGTTTGCTTTGTTGCATCCTTTGTTTTTTGGACCTCTCTGTCATTCAAAGCTTGAGTGACTTCATGCACTACCTTTTCAGTCAACTCATTTACAAGTGAGGTATTCTCTTTTTCCAATGATTTATTTTCACTTGTAAGAGATTCCAAAGTTTGTTGCAGCTTTTTGAGTTGTTCAGCAGTGTTATTCTTTTCCTCCAAAACTGTCGCATGTAGAGCCATTGACTTTTGTAGCTGGTCTTCTATAATTCTGATTCTTGTGCTCATCTCGTTGAGCTCCTATATATTCCTTTCATTTTGCAAAGTATCAAAAGTATTAATTATCGACATCAAAGTATTAAAATCATATTATTATCGATTATCTTAATTAAACGATGATCGTAGACAATGGTATCTCAATAAAACAATATTACAAGAAAACAATGGCATAGATAAAAAGCGATTATCATATCGCTTTAAAATAAAACAGATCATATATTCTAGTAATATAGATTTTTGTATCATATAAATATATATTAGTACCTTTCATTACGTGAGACGCTTTCATCCAACGCACTTGCAAGATGCTCCTTTTCTCTAGAGTCTTGTAATTCATCACGGAGTCTAGATGAACTAGTTATAGCTTTCTTCTCTGATGAATCCTTGATTGCAATTTACGCTAGACGCGACTCGAGGGTAAGTGTAGCCAACTATCATCCTCCTCTTCAAAACCTCCATGTTCTACTTCATTGACGTTGTCTTCCTCACTTTCTTCATTTTTGTTGTCTTCTGTTGAAATGTTATCCTCTATTCGATTGTCACCACTTTCTTCCTTTTCAGTAGTATCTTTTGTTTCCGTATCAACTTTATCGATTCTCCATCTCCATCCGATTCTTCATCTTGATGAGATTTTTCATTTTCATTGGATTCTTCATCTTCATCAACTTCTTCAACAACTGCAATGGTGTAGTTGAATAATAAATATTACGGATGTTTGTATGTTGAATAAATCTTCATGTAAGATCTTCAGTATCTTTGTGAATTGGTGATACTTTGCTATTACCTTTCTTTTTGCTAGTTCGGTATACGAGTTGTAGATTTTAGAATACATGTCGGATCTCTTAAATCCCATTTAATGCATTTTGTTTCGCATTCTTCTTCAACGCTTTGCAGACTTTAAGTTTTTCCAACAACCAATACTGAATTTTCATAAATAAAAACTTATTAGTGCGAATATCACATTTAATGCAAAACAGTATCAACAAATAAAACAGTATATAGAAATCAAATAGCTTCTTTTAAGACCATGACACGACTGTGACATCGATTGGGTCTTCATTTTTACATAGGGAAGAAATTAGATATTCAAAGATGTGCTTGACCAATTGTAGGTTTTGATCTTGTCGAGATCTTCAACATACTTGATATATCCCCAGCTCAAAGTCAGGGATTTATTTGGCACAAAGAACGATGCCATCAGGAAGAGCATCATTAACCGAGAAACATCGTCGATGTCTTCTTTTTTGTTCCCATTTGTTGCAGCTCTTAACTGTGTAGATATTATTGTTTTAGTCAATCTACGACAGTCTCTGAACCTTCGTTGGGAGAAAACTGAAATCGATGCTGGCTTTTGTTTTTCAACCTCCATCAGATTTTTACCTTCGACGATTCCAAAAATACCCTTCACATCGTCCATCTTGAACTTTAGACGGGAGTTGTTTATCAAAAAATCCTTGTTTGACTTGTCGAAGTACTCAATGATCTTGTACAGATCCATATCACTTCGACGACAGCAATGTCTGTCAATCTTGTCATCCAGTATCAAATTGATAAGATTGAAAAATGACAATTTCTTCAACCCATCAGTTTGTGATTTTGTTAGTGACAAACCTTTCACCTCCCTGATCACTGCTTAGAGGTTAGAACGGTATTGTGGGTAAGGCTTTTTATCCACAGTTACTTTTTTTCGTATAGGAATAGACTTCCTTTTTCCCATTGATTTATAACCAATTGTTTTGTATCCGGAAGTATTTTTGTTTTGCTGCAACATAAACAAAAACAATGATCTGAGTATCAAAATATACTAATGCACATCAACTAAGCAAAACAAGATCACATGATCAAAATAGTATCACAGATTAAAACTAAGACATTGAAACAAGATATTACGAGTTCAAACCTTGCCATAATTAAACAAAGATCACGAGTTCAAACTAAGAGATTAAAACAAGATCATTATAAAGTGGCAAAGAGAAACAATATCATGGATTACAACAGTATCAAAATATACTAATGCACATCAACTAAGTAAAACAGTATCACAGGTTCAAACTAAGAGATTAAAACAATATCATTATATACTAATGCACATCAACTAAGAGATTAAAACAGTATCATTATATACTAATGCACATCAACTAAGCAAAACAGTATCACATGATCAAAACAGTATCACGGATTAAAACTAAGACATTGAAACAACATCACATGTTCAAACCTTGCCATAATTAAACAATGTCGCGAGGTTCAAACTAAGAGATTAAAACAAGATCGATATATACTAATGCACATCAACTAAGAGATTAAAAGCGGATCATTCTAAATCGTCGAAGAGAAACAATATCATGGATTGAAATCAGATCAAAATATACTAATGCACATCAACTAAGCAAAACAGTATCACATGATCAAAACAATATCACGGATTAAAACTAAGACATTGAAACAGTATCACAGGTTCAAACCTTGCCATAATTAAACAGTATCACAAGTTCAAACTAAGAGATTAAAAGCAAGATCATTATAAACGGCAAAGAAAACAGATCATGGATTAAAACAAGATCATTATATACTAATACACATCAACTAAGCAAAGCGAGTATCACGTGATCAAAACAATATCACGCGATTAAAACTAAGACATTGAAAGCGATCACGGGTTCAAACTTTGCCATAATTAAACAAAGATATCACGAGGTTCAAACTAAGAGATTAAAACATTTTGCATGGTTAAATAACACGTTCTAACAAAAAAGCGGATCCTAGAAACAAGGAAAAATTCAAAGAAAAAAGAAAGCAGATGTCAAAGTTCCAAAAGTATCAAACATTTTGCATGGTTAAATAGCACGTGCTAACAAAAGCGATTATCATAGAAACAAGAAAAAAAAAAATTCAGCAAAAATAGAAACACTATCATAGATCGAAGGAGTATCAAGCATTTTGCATGGTTAAATAGCACGTTCTAACAAAAACAGTATCATAGAAACAAGAAAAAAATTCAGCAAAAATAGAAACACTATCATAGATCAAGCATTTTGCATGGTTAAATAGCACGTTCTAAGAAAAAATCAAAAAAAATCACTAAAACATCAACATATATTATACAGTATCACGTATTTCAAAGCCCTACATCACTTGTTACGGCGTAAAAACTAACCCACGTAAAATACATTATCAAAAAATTTATCGAAGAAATTACATTCGCCATCGATGTATGCGGTTAGGATTTGTGGTTAGGATTTGCGGTGAGAAGAATCAATCACGAAGAAGATGAAGTGTGCGAAAATAAATAGAGGTTTTCAAAGTCTTTGTCGTGTTTAAATGGCGGTTTGTGCAATTGGAGGGCATATTGGACTTTTGGCACTAAAGTATGACTTTAGTTGAATTAAGATTGGGCCATATGACTTTTTAGCCCAATTTGGCGAATAAAGATCGCCCAAAATTTTTCCTTTTTTTTTTTTAATTCGACTAGCATATTTATAGCACAAAATTGAGGTTAGAAGGAAAAAAAAAAAGTTAAAATCTACTATATTTATAAACAAGTTTTATGATGGGGTGGAGGTTGATATCGTGTTGTAGCTAGTCATAATTGCAACTCCTTGTGATCAAGAAGTGGTTGTGAGGTGACACTTGACATTTTTATATGATTGCATACTACTACAATACCTTTGAGGCATGATAAGCTAAGGTATGTAAAGGCTCCAAGGTATTGACTCTTTGTCTAGGAGGTGTTACATGGGACGTGCGGCACGTAGGCTCGTCGGTTCGGCCCATTGCTCGTCCCATAATTGGCTCAAGCACGTCGTAGGATGAGCCTAGGCACATGAACGAGCCGACTCGTGGCTCATGGTCCAAACAGTCACTTTTTTTTCTCTGTTGGCAACCTACAATTTGCTGCTTTTATTTTTATATATATTTTTTTAAATGCAGTTTTTTTCTATAAGTACCCTTCCTCCAAACATATTTTCTTCACACATCAATCTCTCACTCTATTATTCTTTTATATATACTCAAGTTCAATATCAATTCTCAATTCTCAAATTCTCATATCTCAATATTAGTTGATTTGTTTCTATATTTCTAATTTTATATTTTCTATCACCTCTTATAATCTTCTTTTTATTTAAAATGGCTTACAATCGAAGTGATGATGATTTCAGTAGTCTTAATGATATTTCAATTCTCGCGATATTGGTGATGATTATGTGTGTACCGATATGATTGATTTGTACAACATTCAAGAAAAAGTCGACATCAAATACAACAATCGGTTCGAGCACTAAACGAAGAGCCTAAAAACAAAATGCTTGGTGCTGAGAGCATTTCAATTGAGTGCCCACTGGTATACTAATAACCGGATTGCCAAAGTACAAAGTAGTATGCAAATACTGTAAAGAAAAGTTAGCGTGGCAAAAAGAGTTTCTCACATAGAATTAGAGATGGCAATGGGGCGAGTCTAGGGCGGGTCGCCCCCACCTTCTCTGCGACTCATGACATGGGCTTCGTGAGGCGGGGGCGCCGAGGCGGTCGAGGCTTTGACCCGCCAACCATCCCGGTTAAGGGATTTTTTTATTTTTTATTTTTTTTTTATAAAAACAGGAAAAATAATTTTAAAAAATGAAATAAATTTTTATAAAGAAATAAAAGATTGGGGTTGTGGTATAGTGGTCAAGGGTTAAAATTTCATAACTTCAACTCGGGTTCGATTCTTATTAAACCCATTTTTTTAAAAAAAAATGATTTGTAAATTGTAATTCTATTTTATGATTTACCAAAAAAAAAAAAAAATTTAAAGTTGCGGGTCGAGTGGCGGGGTTGCCTTGGACCCGTCCGAGAATCTTTCATGGGGAGGGGCGTGTTGTGCCCCGACCCGCCCCTATTACCCTAATAGCCGAGGCGGGTCCGAGTCCGAGTCCGATTTTTTTGCCATCCTTACATGGAATGCAATTTCCCAACATATATTTGCATGTGAATGTCCGCCATTATAATAGGCCGTTATACAATTCTCATAACATTTACATGCTTCAAGCATTAAAGAAGTAGAGTTCCATCTATTGCATATGTATGTACATAAAAATTTGTTGGAATGGAGTTTTTTACACATAATTCATCAAATATTTGTTTTTGAGAATGTGAAGCAATAATATAATTTGAGCATACCTAATTTTTCTAATTGTGGGCATATATACTTTAAACCATCTTAGACAATTAAATTAAAAGTATGACATATACATCGAACATGAAATAAAATTCCACCAAACTCTGGATTTAATTCTCGAACTTATTTATCTATTACTATGTTGTTAAACTCAACATTATCAAATGTGAAATTGCGAATTCTAGATTTGTAATTAAAATCTCTAATAATTGCCATTAAATAATTAAAAATTTGTATCTCATTATAAGAATAGTCAATTACTTTAAAAGTAATAATTCGTTTATACATAATCTATAGTTGATCAATATAATGTAAAGTGGCAACAATATATCTTTTATGATTTTCACTGGACCATAAGTCCAAAGTGATTGATACAATCCGAAGTGATTGATACAACACTAGAATATTTAGTTAAATCATTTATTATATTTTGTTTCCTTATTATTATATAAAGCAATAGTATCAGCACGAAAAGTGTTACTAGCAAATGGCACATACCTTGGTTGAAGATATCTTTGTACAAATTTTGTGAAGTGAGGGCTTTCCACTATGCTAAGTGGGAACTCACCACAAGCCACCAACTGAGTCATGTCTTCCCGGCGCACAGAGTCTTGTGAATACACCTAGTTGTTAAGATTTGGAGAAGAACTAGAAGATCCATAGGGAAATTTCGAAATGAAATTGAGTTTGATTGGTATCAACTTATCTGTGGTTTTGCACACACTTAAGGAAATGTCTGTTTTGATGGCTCGTGTCACCATCTTTTTGCCATGCAAAATTTTGTTTACAATATTTACAAGTTGTCTTGAACATTAGTTGTTCTTCTACAGTTGCACCGATCTACAATAATTTGAAATGATCCCAACACCGAGCCTTTTATTTTGCGACTCTTCATTTAGTAGTCGACCCAGTAGTTTTAGCCGTTTCTAACTCTTTGTCGATATCATCTAAATCGATACTTGGACCAGTGTTCCCAATCTCATAGTCATCACCAAATTCAAGAATTGGAACATCATTTAACCCATTAAAATAATCATGAATTTGGTGGTCGGCACTTCCTGTAAATTGTATTGATCCATGTAGAAACTAGACATGTAGAAATAGAAATGTAGAATGTAAAATGTAGAATACTCGAAATATAAAAATTCAACTATAAATTGCACAATAAAAGATTTAATATTTACAATATAATTTTTCAAATTGTGTAGGTTGAGAGAATTGTGAAATTATGAAGAATATGGAAAGTTTAGGGGTTATTTATAGGGGAAAAAAAGCCGTTTGAATAAAAAAAAAAAAAGGACCAAATTAAATTGTCACAAATGTGATCGTTGCTTCAAGGGTCACTTTTGTGATCGTTTAATTTGGTCCCCAGCTTTTAATGGCCCACGAGCCGGACCGACTTGTGGACATCAAGGGCCAAGCCAGCTCATCCCTTGATTTTTTCCTCGAGCTGGGCTTTTACTGCAGCCCAATTGTCATCCCTAAAGTATTGTTTCCATAAATTTCTTTTTTTCATCTTACTTTTACAAGAAATTGTATAACACTTGTTCGTGTCTGATTTTAACTTCTTTACGTTAAAAGTAGCGGGTCTCAAGTCCCCCAAAAAAAAAAAAAAAAAACTAGGATTTTAAACTTTTAAGTTTTAACTGAAAAAATTTCTCATACTTTATTTCTTTTTTATTTTTAGACCACTTTGCGATGTAAAAATTAATGTTATATTTGTTTTACAAAATCACCGAGGGAAAATTTTTCGTTGGTAATTATTATCTAATAGTATTTTAATTTTCTTAACAATTTACTAATGGATTACTTCGCTTGATTTTTTTTTTTTTTATGTATAGTTATCAATGTAAACTCTGTCTAAAAAAGATTGGAAGTTTTTTAATTAATTTTATTTATGCCAACGGATTTGTGACGGTGTATTACCAACGGAATTATTCCTCTAATTTAATCTCCTTCTAAATAAAAAAATAAATTATTTTTCGCTAATTCGTTGGTAATTTGTCATTATTAATGACGGAAATTTTCTACCAGTAATATTCCGTCCCTTTCCGTACATGAAATATTTGAACCGTCGATGCTTCTTTTTTTTTTTTGAATGTCCACAAAATTTTTCTCTCCACAAACATTCACAAGTCATCAATAGTGAAGTCATCGGCCTTAAACTTTGATGGCAACGTTTTATTGCTGTTGAAAAACTGTGTTATTTCATTATTGTGAGGATTCCTTATATACATCAAAATCAAGAATAATAAAATATTCCTAATTTCTTAGATGACAAATACAATTAATTTTTTCAATAAGATCATACATTAATCTTCAAATTCTTGAATATCATCAAAAAATTTAGGCAAACGGGTCATGTCAATTACTAAAAAATCAAGATTAGGAATAGGTCCCGGATTAACATATTCCGAGAGCGGACATGATCTCCAATGATCTTGTGACGTCGATCCTTGATATTGTTTTGAATTCTTTATCTTCGTCTTGCTCGAAATAAGATTCTTCAATTTAAGTTTCTTTGATGTCTTCGTTCTTGATTTTCGTCGATTTGATTTTGAAAAATATTCGATGAAAGAAAGAAGTGTATTTTTCTGATTTTTCGGAGATTTCATATTAAATTTTATGATTTGAATGGAAAATAATTTTCATATTGTAGACACGATATATAAGAGAAAAGAAATCCTAATCAAACTTGGCAAAGGATTCTACTTGAAAGTAGAATTAAATTAGGAAATTATAATTATATTCATATTAGGAAATTGAATATTTTTAAAAAGTTCAAAAATAGGAGCCCCAGCTTCCCAATCCCAGCCCATTATTTAGGGCTGGGTTTGGTCTTGAGAACATGTTTGGCTAAGCTTAAAAAAAGATAAAGGAAACTTTTATAATTAACTTTTTCATACTTCTAAATTAAAAAATATTGTTTTATAAAAGTAATTCTTCTTTTCAATGTTCATCCTTGATCATTAAAAAAATTATTTATTATAAAATTTACTTATTTACTTATTTGTGAAATGGGAAATTGACGCAAATGGTTTCTAATATTTGTCATTAGTGTAAAAATGGTCCATAATTTTTGTTTTTTAGCGCAACAATACTTAATCTATGTGTTTTGGCGCACAATTGGTCCTTATTTGATGAAAAAGACAAATATGTCCTTATTTTTAATTAAATAAATTTTCAATTGAATTCTTAACCTTTGCAAAAAGTGTAAATCAATCCGACACTTATATATTTTTTTTTATAAAAAATTAAAATAAACTATCAAATTGATAATATACTAAATTATTTTGTATATTTTTACGAACTATTATTAAATAACTAAAATTTAAGCTCATAATTATTAACAAACACGTTAATTAAATTTATTTTATTATTATTAAATAACTATTATTAAGTAATCATATTATTTCAAGTTCAAATTTTAATTTTATCGTTACAACATAAAAAAGAAAAACAATTGTCACAATTTGATGCTCAAATATTTTTATTTAATTGAACTATTCATTTATTAACTACATATATTGGAGCTCAAATTGTGTTCTTCATATTTTAATTTATCGTTCAAAAATAAAGAACACATAATGTGTAAACTAACTTTTGTTTGGATTTTTATGTTAAAAAACATAATAAGATTCATTCAATGTCATAAATTATATACACCATTTTATTATTTATTTAACTTAATATTTATTCAAATTTTTCACATCACAACAATTACATATACTTAAAGAACAATAATTGTATATTTTTTTTTTATGAAAATTTTAATTGACATAACTATAGTGATATATTTAATATGCTAAATTAAATATTATTTGATAAATGTATTGGACCTATTTGCACATTTTACAAAAGTTACAAATTCAATTATAATTTTTTTAATTACAAATAAAGGTATTTTTGTCTTTTCATTAAATAAGGATCAATTGCGCACCAAAACACATAGATTATGGACTGTTACGCCAAAAAAACAAAGATTAAAAACCATTTTCACACAAAGGGCAAAGATTAGGGACCATTTGCACCAATTTCCCAATACTTATAGGTAAACCTTTTAAACTTGACCAAACATGCTTTTCAAAACAGCTTTTGGGCTTTTAAAGTTATTAAGATTTGATTTTAAATAGTCTATCTTTTTTTAATTCGGTTAGCATATTTATAAAGCACAAAATTGAGCTTAGAAGGAAAAAAAAAAGAAGGTAAAATATGAATTTCAACTAGTACAACGATAGTGCTTTATAATCGATACTCATAGTTATTAATTGTATTGAATTTTTGAATCTCCGAAAGATGAGCAGTTTCTCCGCTAACTAATTCTACCAACACAAAGTTGCTTGCGATTACAGTCGAGTCGATTGTAAATATCATGCATCGATTGAATAAAAAAAGCTTCGACAAGGGACGAACTTCATGGACAACAACAAGAGCTAATTAGGCAACTCTTCAAAAACTCATTATTCCCTATAATATATTTAGCTAAATGGTGTTACTAGGCATTAAAAATGGTAAAAAAAATTATTTAAAAAAATAGATCAAGTCTTCAAAAAATATTATAAACGAGTTTTATGATGGGGTGGAGGTTGATATCGGGTTGTAGCTAGTCATAATTGTGACTCCTTGTGATCGAGAAGTGGTTGTAAGGTGACCCTTGACATTTTTCTCCTATTTCATACTTCCACAATACCTTTGAGGTATGTTAAGCTAAGGTATTTGAATGCTCTGAGGTATTGACTCTTTGTCTAGACTTTTTTATAATTGCTATATCCAGTTCATTTCATCAAGTACTCTTAATTCATCCTTCCTGGGAGCTCTAGATACTCGATGGGCCATAATCGTTTCGACTGCCCTTTTTCTGTCTGGGATTGTTGTGGAATGCATCCTTCTAATCTAAACAAGATTTTAGCAAGCTCACGTGGAGGATATTATAGATTTCACAGTTCTACATTATCGAAAATTTAGTTTGATATACTTGTACATCAAATTGAAATCGCTTCCTCTTGATGCTTCACACACACAATTGTGAGTCTGGGACCTCTCACAACAACTCTCACAAAATGTCGAGTGCATTCGTTGAATGTAAAATTGTTGGTGGAAACTCTACAACTCGATGATGTGAAAGGGCTTGATATCTGGGCTAGGGGAAAAAATGAAGTAATAAAGTTAGTGCCAAAATCACATAATTTACCCTTTTTCCAACTCCTAAAGAAACCTAACTAGAAAAAACATGATTGAGGTTTTATAATAAGGGGTTTTAGTTTTAAGGCTGTCCCAAGTCAAAATCTGTACTTTAGAACCAATGGGGGCTTGACTCTCTGAGGTTTCCCTCAAAAGTCTAGACGTATTGACTTCTTGAACACAACATAGTGAAAAAGCGAGAAGAGTAAGTACGAAATGCAACGTTCATATGTTTATTTTTAAGATACCAGTCTTATAGATTGATTAACTTTTTTTCTATATTGTAAGGTCGAGTTGCTTATTCGGTTATTCCTTTTCTAAATTTATATATTCAATATGTCACTTTAAGTGAAAAACAATTTTCTATTTATTGCATTGTATCAAACCAACAAACTAATGCAAGAAAAAGAACAGTAAAAAAAAGGAAATATAAAAAAAATTACCCCCTAGGGCCCTTACCCCACCACCACCACCCACAGGCCCCAGCTTCTGCTTTCTGCAACAGACAGAAATGCAGCTTTGCATTTCACTTTCTTTGTATTGCTTTTCTTTATTGGGTCAGTTTTCAGCCTTTTCTTTTCTGGTGTTGTGTTACTTTCTGTCAATTTGTCCTACAAATCCCTTTATCTTCATTCACTTTCTTTATCGGTTGGTTTCACTTTTATCACTCAATTTAATTTTCTTTTAATCTGTAGAATAAATAGAAATGTTACTGTGACTAATGAAAATTACATCAATGAAATTGCACGATGCCACCAATCATGTTTAACACTATCAATCTACCTTACCAACCATGCCATAAGAGTATGTGCGAAGACGGTTCAAACTTCAAAATACAGAAATTTGCAAGTGTTAACTATGCAAGATAACATAAAAAATTTATTGCGCAAAAGATCCGATATAACAGGACAAAATCCACATCATCTGACTAAAAATGCTAAAAGTCAGAGCATAGCATACATTACGACTTCCAAAACAAGATACTTAACGTGGTACACGTAAAACAACAAGAGATTTGCCTCTTTATTAATAACTGACTGCTGTGAATAGCTCAGCCAAGTGTAAAATAGATGGCATTTGAGCTCCCAAGCCTCTCAATACCCTTGATGGGTCCATCCCCCACTACACCGGCTATCCAATTGCATAAAGCATTTCGGAAATAAAAGTAGTTAATGCTTAGAGCGTGTACCTGCAGCACCCATGTGCAAGAACCACATAGAATGTTCAGTTTTCATGTCTTCATGTAGCTCAAGAAAGCCTCAACGCTGCATCTTCATCCATTGTCCATACAAAATCAGGCTTATCAACTCTTGGTCCTGCAACTGTCCTGTATACATAGAGTTTCTCAACAGGACAAGTTTCTGGCCTTGAATCAGGGGATCCTCTCTCGTCCATAAGTTCAACATTGAGTCTGGGCATCTTCTGACCTAGCAGCTTACATGCTCCATAACTTACAGAGCAAGAAGACATCCAAAGGGATCGCATTGTCTCCAGCTTTGCAGCATTGGCCAAGAGAGCCTTGTCCCCAAATGGACAGTCCCTGATCTCCAGTTTTCGGAGGCTTTCACACCCAGACAACACATGATGGAGGCCCAAGTCGCTATCCCCAGCGAAAGCTATAGAAAGCATCTCTAGTTTCTTAGCATGTGTCCCAATATATTCAAAAACTCGATCAGTGAGGAGACCAGAAAGGGAAAGGCGCCGTAGTTCTTTACAGTTCTCTACAATGGCTCCAAAACCAGTATCAAGTGGTTCGAGGGTTAGGTAATCAGGAGCTTGAGGCTCGATAATACATAGACGGAAGCGGATAAGGTTAGGACGATTCCTTGCAATAGCAATCAATGCAGCATTTGACATCCGACGGCAGAAGTATAGCACCGACTGCAGCTTGGGGCAACCTGCTGAGACTGTGACAAGCCCCTGTTCTGTCAAAGATACATTTGGTTCTGCACCGTAAGGATCTGAAGGAAAGACCCTGAGTTCCTGCAGATCCTTGCAATATGAGGAAAGGGCCTTAAGACCAGCGTCCTCTATGTAATCCAGCACCTGAGTAATCATGTCTTCAATAAGTTCAAGGATGTATTGCAACACAATAACTAGCGTTATAGAAAACAAATAAGCAGCAAGAGTAAGCAAAAAAAATAACTTGGCAAAATATTCATCCAACGCTATATAGCACAAGTGAATGAAATATCAAAATTCAGAAACTTGTGCATTTCATTCTAACTTAACAAGTACTTCTATCTAAGGTTTAAATTTTCCAAAAGAAGCATAATGAAACCTTACGCTTAGCCATTGTAGAAATTATCATGACATGAAAGGATAAAAGATCACATACCCATAGACACTTTAAATTGGGACACTGGCTAATGAGCTCAACAAGATCAGGACTTTGCACAGTAGCATAGCTTAAGTTCAGTGAAGTGATTCTGGAGCACACATTATACATTGCTGGAAGGTAAGCTGGAACCACGTCCCAAAACCCAGACAAGCTTTTGAGATGCTTGCAGCCTGAAAAAGCTTCCACCAGGTTTGAGAAGATATCAGTTCGAATTTCAGCCGAATAGGCCCCTGTACCAAACTCAACCAATTGGGGGGCACGGCGAAGTAAGCTTGGGAGCTTCTCAACAGGCACCGCACGATTCAGCCGAAGAGTTTTCAGGTTAGGACACCGTGAAACAAGACGCTCCAGAGCCGAAAAGCTCACCTCAGAGCCCAAACAAGACATGTTAAGTGACACCAGTGAGGTGAAGTTGTCTGGGAAATGGCTAAGCCAATGCCCACTCAGGTCCTCCACTTCACTCTCCCTCAAGTCTAGTTCTCTGAGATTCCTGCATTGCAAAATCACATTAATAAAATAATGAAGTATCCGAAATATAAAGAAACACATTCAAACGTAGTACTTAAGTAGAGCCAATATCCTCCAGGAAAGGAAAAAGTGATAAGTATCAGTGGGAAGAAAAGTTTAACAATCACTCAGAAATGCTGTAACTCTTGTCATAATTACTGCAGCAGAAGTTCTTGCAGAATTTTCTGAAGAGCTACCATTTTAATTAGGGAAGTTTATTATTCATGGACAATTGATTATTTCACTAAATGATTCGGATGGACGGAAAGCATGAATTATAGCCAACCTAAGTTTCCAAGGTCCCTATACAGAAATAGACAGAATGTTCAAATGTTCCACCCTGTAATGGCAAATCAGAGACCAAAAACTCTACCATAAAAGAATCCTTAGTGACAAGTAAAAACCAAAGAGATAGCAAAGGGGAAACTATATAGTCATTCCTAGTCATATAATGCAAGAAGAGAGAGAATCCATTGAATACTCCAAACAATGTCCGTCGAAATAACGTTCCAAGAGGTAATATCAAGGACAAACAACATGGAATCTTCCACATATTGACACTTTTAACATTTAAATTACAATTCTTGCAAGATCCAAGGAAAAACAAATTCCATTTAATGCTAAACATTTCAAATGAGAAACTTTAAGCAGCCCAGAATTATGAGTAGACTCACAGTCAATGAGAGAACCGAACCTTTCTTATACATTTCCCGGGTTAAAAAAAAAAATAGAATCACAAAAATTTATTTACAACATAATATTTTGCTCACAGGAGAAAAATCACACAATAAACAATGAAGAAAATATAAAGTGTATCCAAAATATTTCTCCTAAAAGAAGAAATACAAATATTCAAACTTTCCCTTTTGCTGTTGCCTTGTCCATTCCTCACGTGCCATGTATAAGATAAACCAAAAATAAATCACAGATATAACACATTGTCTCCCACTAAAAATTCCGAGATTCAGCAGGAACCCTAAAAAATTCAAACTTTATACCCTGACCTTTTAATCAAATCAATGTTCCAAACTCACTTTTCCATCTACAGTTCACCCGAAAATAAAAATGCACACTTTCTGTAACATTCGCATGGAAACTACTCCCAAATACAGATTCAAAGCCAGAGAAATTAGAATTTCTACCTGCAATTGGCTGCAATGGAGGCGAGACCATCAGTAGTGAACCCCTCACACGACGAGAGGACCAAAACCTTAAAATTCTTGAACGACTTGGAGATCAGCTCCAAGCTCTCATCCGTAACAACCATGCGCTTGAGCTTGATTTCTTCGAGCCACGGGTAAGACCTAGCCATGGCGGAGACCCATGGGTACAAATAGGCACCCCACCCCTCCGGCACCAAGTTGAAGTCCGCGAAATGCGGCTTCCCCTTGATCTTCACTGCCCTCACCTCCGGGAACCGGCGGATCACGATCTGTGGACTCACCGCATAACAGTTCCCAATAAAAATCCGCCTCCGACACCATCTTTCAATCTCGTACCACGATTTACACACCAATGAAACCGCGTTCCGGTCCTTGTCGGAGCTCAAGAACGCAAACACGTACTCCAGCACCTCCTCCGGGAACGAGTACGCCATTGAAATTTCTTCCTGGATTGGAGGTCAAAAGCGTAACTTCACTTCAGATCTGATAATTTCTAGAGAGAGAGAAAGAGGAGAATAGGAGATGGGGGCAAGTGTATAGAAGATAAGTTTTTTCGAGTTTATATCATGAGTTTAATGTTACCCGGCGGTGAGGTAAGGACTTAACCAGGGTTTAAATCAACGCTTACTAAAATGACACGTGTGGTGGATAACATATAGTCCTCAGATTTTACGGTGGGGGTGAAGCGGAGCGGAAGCGTGGAAAATTTGGGTTTTTGTTCGACGGGGCGACCCGGCGTGGGAGAGAAACTGAAGGGCTTTTGGTTATTTTTGTTAGAATGGGAATCTTGTGATTCTAAATGCACGGGTGGATCTGATGGATGGGATTGTGAGTGGATTACGGCCGCCAAATGGTCCATTTTTTGTTATCAATTATCAATGGTTTAAAATTTAATTTTAAACTTCTAGTTAAAAATCATCATTATTTCATAACTCATGTTTGACTAATTTTTAATTATAATTTAAATTAATTAAATTAATCCAATATATTTTTTATCTATACATTTAATAAAACACATAAATTACTACTTACTTATTATCTACACATTTATAAATACTAAAAATAACTCTAATACTGCCAACAGTAAATTGAGTCCAATTAAATAACTTTTTATTAAAACATTTTTTGACTTTTATAGAAATTTGAGACTCGACATAGTGCATGTTTAGTAGTGATGAAATTATTTTTTAAGTGCTTACATTATTAGTTGTTGGTGAATGTGTGGATAAAAAGTGAGTTGTAAGTTGTGGGTCCTATGAAATGTGTAGATAAAAATTATGTTTGACCAATTTGATTAGTTAAAATTATAATTTAAGCATATCCAAACATATGCATAGTCTATGTCAAGTCGTGAAGGTTGCCAAATTCAACAGATTTTTTGAGATTTTGTGGGCGTGCTACCAAACTCAACAAATTTCTTTTCTCTTATTTATTTTTTTCATAGTTTTTTAAAATAAAATTTGAAATTTGAAAAACTTTCATGGATTGGCCCGAGTGAGCCACAAATTGTCTCACCAGACTACTCGACTCAAATCGTTAGACAAAATTTGGTTACATCATATAGGAACAATAACATATATAAATATTGAGAAGGATTTAACTTTATTAATATTTTTATATATACCCCATTACATAGTTGTAAAAATGTAGTTGTAAAAAAAAAAAAAAAATGTAGTCGCGTGTAACTCACAGTGAAGACTAACAGAGAAAAGAAATATAAAGGGAAGGGGAAGGGGAAGGGGTGGGGTGGGGTATAATAATTAATAAGTGATGAATAATGACACCCACTTGATCATTTCTTCATCTGCCTTTTCATAATTGACCGCATATAATTGGCATGTATCTTCAATTTAATTCCAACACTCAATTTGCCCAATAGGCTAATACATCAATATCGATTTGGACACATCAATAACAATTTGGACCCTTGAAGAGCTCATACCCACCCCACCTAGCTCACAATTAATTTGCTAGGGCAACCAATAATTGGGAGAAATTGAAAGGTAAGAAACTATTGAGTTGGGATTGCCGCACAAGGCCCAGTGGGGGCTGTCATCAGCCTCCATTCGAATTATGTTGGAAGTTTTTTTGGTTGAATATTGATCTATTGCTGCCCACCGGGACATGTTACACTCATGCAATTGCCCACTAGGCCTTGTGCGGTATGAGTGTAACTTGTCCCGATGGCTTGATTATAACAATCTTGCCGAGCGATAGAAACGAGGCTACTTTTTTGGTTTCTTAGATTTAGAGATACTACAAGTGTTTCGTCCCACATTTCAGCACCTCATCATGTTTAGCATAACGATTCATGCAGTATACATTTATGTATGGTAATATTTAATTTGCCTATTGTATTATTTGTAATTGAAATCATATATTAATTAAATTACATGATTGGTGCTGACCTCAATCAGTTGTGAGGAACTCTTGGAGAAAAAAAATAGAGTAGAAAATCTTTGAACTTTATTAATCTATTTCAAGAAAAATCATATGATTATTACATTTAGTGACATACGGAATATGTGTATAATAAGAGTTGTAGGTCTTTGATAAGTATGTTTTACACGTTTATCCTATCTTATCAACTTAATATATAATTGTAATTCAAGTAGATTTCTACTTAATTTAGTATAAATATTGTCATTGTAGATAAAATCTAAAAATGGAGATAAATTGAACAAAAAGAGAGAGAATTCGAGCTAATTATGAGTTGATTGGAAGCATTTGAAGATTGACATAATGGCATGAGAGTGCTAAGAACCATTGGAGGAATGTCACAAATTTCAAGAGTGGGTTTTAACTTATAAAAAAATTTGAGAGCTGAATTGCACACTTTTAAAACTTTTGAATGACCAAATTCGGATGACTAAAAAAGTTTTGGGACCAATTTGGAAACTCTTTGAAGTTTTGAGATCAATCTTGAAGGACTTGGAACAAAAAAAGACAATTGTACAACTTTGAAAGTTCATGGCCCAAACCGCGACAAACAGAATTTTTTGATTTGCCGTGGTTTGATTCGGGTTAATCTTACGAAATGTATAGATAAAAATGATGTCTAATTAATTTATAAGTATTTATAAACACTAACAAATATAAATTAATTGATACAAATGGTGTAAGAGCCAATTTATTCATAACCGCTCCAACACCCAATTCATCATTTTTACTATTAGCAATTTTAATAATACCATCGTCACATTTATAGCTTTACGAGATCTCGTGATTTCTTATTCTCAATCCACACTTGTAATTCAAGAGTACAAGAAGCAAGATATTATGTCGAGGACAAACGTCTACGAAAAGATGACTTGGGTCGAAGAAATAAATGACAAACCATGTGATATGAATGACTTTTATTCACTACTTCACTTTTTGGCATTTCCTTGACCTAAATTAAATTTTACATCGCAAAGGGGCCTAAAGGTTAAAGAGGTGAGGTGTCCCCACATTTGCATCATCCGATTGTACATGATATTCCAGAAATTTTTAATTCTATGACGCTTTAATGACGAAAGTGCCCTTACTCAGATGTGGACCATAAATTTTGTTGTTGGGGTAAATGAGGGGCACTATTGTCAGTCCGTGAAAGGGACATGGTATCATGGGTTGAACTGTCGCAGTATTGGAGCCCATAGGCCTGTCCTTTTTATGTCCAAAGCTGATATTCCTAAGTTAAAGTTTTAACGGTACAGATTTTACCATCATTAAAAGTTTAACGGTACAGATTTTAACATCATTAAAAGAAAAATCTTACCCCACCCCACCCCCCAACACACCCTATATATTCCAATTTTGTGTTGACGTCAAAATTTATTAAGTGATTTCCACATATTAACAGACGTGTAAACATAAATACATAATACATGCCTAGAGCGACATTACATCACATGACAAAGGTCTTTCGATGATCAAAAATTCTATAAAAGTAACAAATTTAAACACATACGAGTTAGCAAGCAACCCAAGAAACAAACAAAGACAAAAGGCGAGTTCCATAACTCTAGTTATTAAGTACTTGTTTGGTTACGCTTTTAAGTATTTATAAGTAATGAGTCATATAAAATATATAGATAATACAGAAATTTGTAGATAAAAAAATATATTTAATCCAGTTAAAAAAATGTTTAGCTTTGCCTATGGTGTAAGATAATAGAATGTGATATGAGTAAAATGTTGTTTGAACAATGTCTATATTTTGTAGTATTTTGTCCTATCGTGATTGATCATATGTGTCTTTTATAATTATTTTTAAAAAGTAATGTTCCCTATTTTTCATCTATTGTGTTAAAATGTAATGAGAGAATTGATTGTCAAGCCATGAAAATACTTATCATTCATGTGTCTATTTATAGATTTATAAGAACTATTTTACAATTATAAAATACATAGAAAAATATAAACACCAACAAATAAGCATAAAAAGAAATGATAAACACTAAACAACATATAAATCTAAAAAAAAGGTATATAATAAACAACAGATAAACCTAATATGATGTAGATGATGTTGAAATCGTCCAAGTTGTTTGATTTATCCAATACTCTCCTTCAAGTTGGAGTTAGAGTTGAAATATCGATGACACCCAACTTGCAAAGTTGTCTGCGGTATGCGTCACCTCTAAGCGGTTTCGTAAAAAGGACCGCTAATTGATCGCTAGATCGTAGGTAGGAGGAAGTAATGAGACCAGTTTGTATTTTTTTCACAAACAAAATGATAATCAATTTCAATGTGTTTTGTACGGTCGTGAAAGACAGGATTATTAGCAATGTGAATAGCAGCTTGGCTATCACAATGAACTGAAATTGGTTGTTGATGAGTAAAACTAGGATTTGAGAAAAGTGATTTCAACTATTGTAATTCAGAAGAGTGCGGCGAGTGAACGATATTCAACTTCATCAGAAGAACAAGAAATTGTTGGTTGTTTATTGGTTTTCCAAGAGATTAATACTCTTGGCATTACCACAAATACACTGAGTGATAGGGACAATAAAATTAAGTTCATCCCATAATGATTTGAGTTGTGTGAAATATAATAGAACATATAAACCTTCATGTTTGAAGGTAGAAATTGATTGTTTCAATTGATAGATTTTAGGATCATTTGATTGAGAAAAACGATTTTTCAAATCTGTCCAGATTTGTGCTGCAGTTTCAACATACAATATACTTGGACAGATCTTGGATGAGACAAAATTTAGAATCCAACTTCCAACAAAATAATTACATCGTTCTCAAATGGAAATATCATCTTTTTTTGTTGATAATGGGAGTGACTCGTCAACAAACCCCAATTTGCTTTTTGCACGAAGTGCTATTGTTACAGCATGACTCCATGATCTATAATTGTCTCATAACAGTAGTGGAGTAACAAGAATGGTAGATGGACTATCTGAGTGTTGAATGACATAAGAATCGATTTTGATTAGAGGTGATAATGATGTGACGGTGGCAGTAGTATTTTCATAAGACATGTTAAAAAAAAAAGTGAATAGAAAATATTTGTTTAGGGGCTCTGATACCATATTAAAATGTAAAGAGGGGATTGATTGTAAAGCCATGAAAATATTTCTCATTTATGCGTCTATTTATAGGTTTACAAAATATATTTTACAATTATAAAATTCATAGAAAAATATTTAAGCCTAAAAAGAAACGAAAAACACTAAACAACAGATAAGTCTAAAAAGAAAAGTTATATAATAAACAACACATAAGCCTAATAGGATGTAGATGATGCTGACTCAATGTGATCGGTTGAGTGTTTGTTGAAATCGTGCAAGTTGTTTGATTTATCCAATTATATTTTTTCTCTTAGAATTTTTCTCCTCATACTCTTCCTTCACATCATATGTCTTGTCCAAACTCTTACAATTGGCTTAAAACTTCTTCTTTTTTAAGAATAAATTATACGCACTATCTTTAACATTTGTGATTCTTCTCTACTTTTTCTTCAATTTATTTTCTCCAAAAATAATTTATCTTTTCTTATGTTCAAAATTCAAATAGTATTCCACAATCAAATAAAAAAATGAGGGTAATTAGCACAAAATGTCCATACCTTTTGAAGTCATTGTGCAAACCGTCCCTACTTTTGAAATTTTGGCATTTTCACCATCACCTATATCATTTTTTGCACAAAACGTCATTTCCATCTATTGTCATCTATTTTCTACCGTTAACTCACTTCAACAACACGATTCGTAATACAAATGAAAGGTAATTTTGTCCACCAACTTATTTCACTTGTTCACTCTAAAGCCCAACAAGAGGATATGCAAATGAAGTATTTTTTCATATCTGTGAATTTTTTCTGGCAAACATTAATATTCTTGCTTAGTTAAAATAGAATTTGGAAAAAATGGTTTCTGTTAGTGGGATTGCTGCTATCAACAACCTTCGATTGACTCGCAGTTATTCGTTAAGACAATACAATTTTCTGGCAACTTCAAAGCCCAACAAGCTCAAAGTGAAATCTTGTGCAAGAACTTCAGGTCCGGAGAACTCTAGTTCTGCAACCACACAAAGAAACATGTTTCAGAATTTCAAGCTCTTGGTGCACGTTGGAGGTGTTTGAGTGGTTGCAGAAGGATAATAGGATTGACAAGGAGAAGATGGAACTGATGGTGTCAATAATGTATTCATGGATGCAAAGGAGCACCACCCAAAAAATCCAAGAACACTAAAGATGTCCAATGCATTGTAGAAGCTAAGATAGTGACGTTTTGCACAAAATATAAACAAAGGTAGGGACGATTTGCACATTACTATCCAAAGGTTGGGATATTTTCTACAACAACAATTACGTATCAAAATTGGTACGTAGCAGTACCAGTTATTCAATCTATTTTAGATCAATGTCCTTGGTACCAATATCCATCACATTATTCTCAGTCAAAGCACACATTACTTCTCAAAACATACATTATTAGCGCATCCATGCATTTTGCGCGTTAAGGGACTTTAGATGGAGATGGGTCACTATTTCCTTCAGCATTTGGTGTTGTTAAAGAGGAAAATGACGAAAATTGGATGTGGCTCCTTTCTGAGCTGCATAACCTTCTTGAGACCAACGTCGAGAACATGTCAAGGCTTATTTTCTTGTCTGATAGGCAGAACGGCATCGTAGATGCAGTAGAATCGAACTTTCCAATAGTTTTTCATGATCTCAGTGAGAATTTCTGGAAGGATTTCAACAATAGTGTTCTTGTTCACCTTTTCTGGGACATGTAATAGAGGTGTGTAGACAAAATTATTCTTGGAATATGGCACGCGTCGTGTTAAGGAATTGATTTAACGGTGCTTTTTGGATGACAATAGATCGAAATGACGTTTTGCGCAAGAAAATGTGAAGGTGGTGGTGAAAATGCCAAAATTTAGAAGGTATGAATGATTTGTACAATGACTTCAAAAGGTATGACATTTTGTGTCAATTACCCAAAAAAAAGCTGCAAATCAGCAAGTTAAAATTTTTTAATTACTAATACAAGTAATTAGTGTGCTGAGTTGTAATGCATGTAAAGGTCATTGTTTAATGGTAAGATAATGTGATTAAGAATTAATTATTAATTAATAGGATTAAATAATTATGCCCACGCATGGCTCTCCGGGAATCTCTCCTCTCCTCGAGTGGGATGGCATGGACTCTGCTGTATAATTTCTGCACTATTTTTATATTTATTTTGTTTTGGAAAATGAATTCTTGGGAATATAATAAATAAAAAATAAATATATTTTCTTGTCCAATACCATGTTTGTACTATCAAAATTATTTTATTTGTTATAATGTTTTGCTCCCATTCTTGGTGGTTCGTTGTTATTTAAGGCACATGGATTACGTGTTTCGATAACTTGTGCTTGTTTGCTATATATGTTACAGCAATGAGGATGCATGTCAAACGAACATGTGCCCGTTATCGTAGATCAAGAGTGATTTAATTTATGGGTTACGATAAATTGTGCAACTTAAATGTTGCGGAAAATGATATTTTACCATAAGATACTCGTAACTATTATCAGAATTAATATTTTCTTCTATAATTGTCTTGAAAGTTTGTATTCTTTAAATAATTGTATATTTGATAAGTCATAACTAGATTTGTAGAACAATGAAAGAAATCAAAATCATATTATTGTTGGAATATTTTCTCTAAATTTGGTAGTCAAAGTTTGAAAGACATCTAAGTCGATTAAAATTGAACAAATTTTCAAATATTGGACACTTTGGTAGTCGAAACTTGGAAGACATCTAGGTCGACTAAAATTGAACAAATTTTCAAATCTTGAACTCATTGTTAGTCGAAACTTGGAAGAAAATTAGATCATATGTTAATTATAAATTGACGTGGTTTATTCTCTTTTGTAGATGTTACTTAGGGTTTTATGAGAGAAAAATTGTAAGTCTACATCCTAGTTGTTTTTTTCCCCCTCTTTGTGGGTTATAAAGGAGTAGAAATTAGTAGATGCGGTAAAGTTTAGGATATTATTTTTCTTAAGATACTTGAAAAATTTGTGTTGGTGAAATTTATATGATTGTAACAATTTTTCATTTAGTGAAAGCTTTGACAGTCCATAAATATATCTCTATCTTTTATATTTTTTATATTTCGTTATATTTCTCTGAACAAAAATCTTGTTAGCATTAAAGGAATTGGTCTTAATTTCCAGCAATTACTACATCTAGACATTAGAAATTTACTTGAATTGAGATGGGGGAAAAATAATCCATCTACCTTATTTAGGCTTGAACAATTGCCGATTTTGGCGTTGGTATTTATGGGCAAATCTTTAAGAGGCCTTCGTGTATCATTGCCTCCCCCTTTCCCTTTCACCTCAAAATTTCCAATTAGTGGTGGGAGAAAATGAGAGAGACGGGGATAGTTGCACTGAAGGGTTGGGTTTAACAATAGTGATGTGGACGACGACGTAAGAAATAAGGTAATATTGCGAGACAACATTAAATTGTGATTATTAAATTAGAAAGAGGATTGTTCTCAAAGTTTTGAACAGAAAGTCCCAATTTCAATTTCTCTCATCGACTTTGTCCTTTTGAGACAATAACCTCATATTTATTGTCATTAATATGTGCTAAACAACAAAATCGAGGGGTCATTTTGCAATAAAGCATAACGGCATCACTTGATTAGCATTATAAAACCAGTTATGTAGTGTTAGCCACTGACTCATTTGTACTTGGAATTAGTAAAAAATTTGCAGCACGTGATTAGAAAGTTAAGTTTGATTATACAAACGGATCATGATTTTTTAAAAATCTAATTTAAATTATTTATTTAATTATCTCAAGTCTAGAAGAAAAGTTAGCTGACATTGCATAATAGTTAGTACAATGTATATTACTAAGGGCATATTTGGTTCTTATTTTTTCCAAAAAAAAAATTTTTATCTACTTTTTTTTACTTTTTAAATATTTTACACAATAAAAAATTTGAAAAATAAAAAAAAATAGACAAAAAAGTCCATTAGAAAAAAATCTACACCGAACAAGTCATAAATAAAATTAGAAGAAATAATCAACAAATTTTTTATTTTTTTCTTATAATTGTTTTTGTGGTATCTATGCTTGTACCAAACGTGTCATGAATTGACTTGTTTTGTGACTATAGCGATGGATCTATATTGTTATGGATAGGGTTTTGAGTTGTCTTGTTCAAAATAAGGTTTAAGTAAAATCAATCCTACTGATTGTCAGAGTGGCGTAAATAGAGTGAAATTGGTGCTCCAGTACATCTTCACACCAAATTAAAGTAATGAACAGTGTTGCACATCATTCGGTATAATATATTCAATTTTAATTATTTTTCATTTTGTTCTTCATTTTATACTACAACAAATTTTAATTTCTATTATATCTTTTTATTATTTAATGATTTAATTTAATTTATATATTTTTAGATAATTAACACATTTCGTTTTTATCGTTTGTTCTCATTGTGCAAAGCGTCTCTATTGTTTGAATTTTAGCATATGTCCTATGAATAAACATTTTTTTTTGCAAAAAAGATTTTACCGTTCATATCCGTTAATAATTGTCGTTAAAATTATCAAAATAATTAATTAGCGCAAATAAATCTTAACGATATGGGTGATTTGTGTAAAAAAAAAAGGTAAACGATTGGGACATTTGCGCGCCCAAATGTTTAAAACCAGATTTTGGGTCTTCTTCCAACAATTATAAAATTTTACACAAAGAGATAAAATTACATATATTATAATATTACACTAAAACATAGTGAAGAAAACTCATAGACATTACAAGAACTTGACATATCTAAACAAATGTATGCGGCCATCTACGCATTCTTGCATAGTATAAGACAAAGTGTGTCATAGTAGAAATAATACCTAGTTTGCTTAGATCCAAGAATGAGTATAAAGAAAAATTATTGAATTTGCAGAAAGAGAAGAAGTTGTTCAATTTTAAAACGTTGTGTTTAGCTTTTGTTTACGGGTTGGTTGTAATGTAGCTTATTGAAGTGTTTAGATTGTATTTGTTGATGTACATTTGTTTGAATTTTCTTTACTATGTTTAAGTGTAATATTACAATATATGTGATTTTATCTGTTTATGTGGAATTTTATAATTGTTGGAAGAAAAAGACCCAAAATCTGATTTTAAACGTTTGTGTGTGTAAAATGTCTCTATCGTTTAGATTTATTTGTTCTAATTAACCCTTTGATAAGTTTAACGGAAAGTGTTGACTAATATGGACAGCATGACCTTTTCCGCAAAGAAATGTTTATATAGGGGTCCAGATGTCAAAATCTAAACGATATGGACGCTTTGCACAATGAGAGCAAACGTTAGAGACAAAATGTGCTAATTACTCTATATTTTTTATTTGATTATTATTTTTATTAATATTTATAATTGTCATAATGTAAAAGATTATAATAAAAGTCATAAATGTACGTCCAGCTATTCAATAATCAAATAAATTAAATAGATTAGTGACACCAATCGAACTTAAATAAATAAAGACCAGATTCTTGTTTATAGTAAAAACTAAAAAGTTGCTACATCTTTTTGTTGAAGAAGAAAAAAAAATGTCCCCGAAAACTTCGCCTCTTAAACAATTTTTTCAAATCATAAAAGATATTGATTAAAGAGATGGTTATCTTCCAAGTATTCACAATATCTTTTGTGATCTTTCTTTTTCAACTTAAGGTTGAATATTTTACATATCGTCCCAATAGGAATTTCTCATATATTATAATATTTTCGTGTTTGATCTTCACATTGAATATTAATCTAATGCTATAAACGCACCTAGATTGACTCACATTTATTATAATATTTTCTCATATATCATAATATTTTTGTGTTTGATCTTCATTTTGAGTATTAATCTCGCGCTATAGACACACCTAGATCGACTCATATGTAGTAATTTGTTATTACCTATTGAATTGTCCGACTTCTATGGGCTCTTTGATCTCGATATTAATCATAAATAAAAAAAATAAAAAAAAATCACATGTAGGTACGTCATACGTGGACCTTAAAGGGCTGAAGATTATAGGTCCTAGGTTTTTGTTTAATTATCCATGTTCCATGAGCATGATTTTGATTGGTAGAGTAGGCGGTTTGCCAATAAAAAATGAACCAATAATAGATTAGATTTGTAACAAAAAGTCCAATTCCAAAAGCAAATGACAGTGCATGCCTAGTAAAAGATTGTGCCACTTTCTAATCTTCTTCTACAGTTTTTTACCAATATTTTCCTACAGTTGGTCAACAATTTGCTGGTACAAATTGACCTATGCCAATCAATTATTTAGCATGAACCATTTTTTCCCCTTGGAAAGTAGTTTTTTCTTTGTAATATTGGGGTACTCTTTTGGACCAATCTGAAGAAAAAATTAACATTTGCATATAAAATTTTGAAACGAAACTTGCAACTCACGATCAACAATTGATTCTTTTCAACTAGATTTGTGTCTCGAGATCTCGCCACTAAAGAATGTACTGCGGCAATTTCTACCCATCATGTAAATTATTCAAAAGATGCAAGAAATAAAAAATGATAATTTAATTCATTTCAAATGTATGATTTATTCAAATTTAATAGCAAAAGTGATAATGAATCTGAAGTTTAAAAAGCTTTATAGGAGTCTAAAAGGGAAGAGAATCCAAAGTCTAAAAAGATTTCTTAGGAGTGGCAATGGATAAAGAGAAACCCTTTGCCTAAAATTGTATACAAAGCTAAGGGCGGCAAGTGCGTGTAAAAACGAAAATGTGCAACTTTTTAAAAAGGTCTAAGAGCATGTTTGTCTATGCTTCAAAATTACTTATAAGTAAATAAGTAAATTTTCAATACAAAATGACTTTATATTGGCCAAAAGTTAAAATGAATGAATTACTTATTTGACAATTTGGTAAGAATTACTTTTTTTTAAAAAAAAATTACTTAAAAGAAAGAAAAAATAATTATAAAATAAAAAGTTAATTAAAAGTAACTTTTTTATGTTTAACCAAACATGCTCTTGAAGTTTCAAACGAATAGGTTTTTTTTATTAAAATAATTTTATTATTACTTAAAAATTAATAAAATATATGTTTTAATATTTATTAAAAAATGTCTTCGAGTCAACATAGCAAATCAACTCAACCAACTTACATCTCGTCGAGTTGGGCAACTTCATGTGGATATATGTGAACAAATTTGCTTCTACCATGACTCCTCGTAAAGTAGAAAAATTTATAAAGAAAACTTTGTAAATCAATTTCTCACATTTATTGTCTTTCGACTCACTCCAATTTGGCAATTAGTGTTACACGTGAACATATACTTTTAAAAAAAAAAAAAGATGATAAATTTTTTAAAAATAAAATAGGAGAAATTCTTCGTTTGCATATTTGCATATAAGTCCAATGCATTTATTAAATAATATTTAATTTAATATATTAAATATATCACTATAGTCATGTCAATTAAATTTTTCATAAGAAAAAATATAAAATTATTGCCCATTAAGGATATATAATTGCTATGTGATGTGAAAAACTTAAATAAAAATTAATTTAAATAAATAACAAAATGATATATATAATTTTATAGCATTGAACATATCTTATTTTATTTTTTAAATAATATAATTACTTAATAATAATAAAATAATTTTAATTAACACGTTTGTTAATAATTATTAACTTAAATTTTAGTTATTTTATAATATTTCGCAAAATATACAATATAATTTAGAATATTATCAATTTGTTAGTTTTTTTTAATTTTTTTATAAAAAATAAAAGTATTGAACCCACTTGTACTTTTTGCAAATGTTAGAAATCTAATTGAAAATTTTATAATTAAAAATAAGAACATATTTATCTTTTTAATTAACCAATTGCACACTAGGACTTCTGTGCCAAAAAAATAAAAGTTTCGGACCATTTCCGTACTAAGAAAAAAGGTTAGGGACCATTTGTGCAAATTTCCCTAAAGAAAAGGATTTTAAGAAAAATTAAAAATTATATATATATTTCCCCATTATTTTCACTCTACTTAAAAAAAATTCTCGTATTAGAATCAGCCGAGAGCCGTGAACCAAGTAGTGATATAATGGGGCCTATAAAAAAACAAAGAGAGAAAATTAGGCGTAGTCCTTTTAATTTAATCAGGCTATTGAGAATTAATTTTAAAAATTAGACTTTTGGAAAATTAATGAACTAAAATATTAGATATATTATTTCTCTCTCACCCGTCAACATATAGCAATTTATCTGCAATAATTCCAAAATTCAGCCAAAGAACTCTAATCTTTTTTGAGTAATACTATTCATATTCGTTCAGTACATATAAATATCCCGCGTAACATTATTGATTATTCAATGGGATAATTATTTACTATAATTGAGTATTGTTATTCATAGTCAGCAAGTATAAATAATTACTCCAATTGAATAATGTGGAAAACTACTTATAGTGAACGACTATAAATATTATTACTCGTTTTTTCCACCACTATCAATTAATAACCCCACAATCACCGAACCACTCCAAAATCTCCCATTTGAAATTCAACCGAAATCCTGTATAGCGCATCATTTTGATAAACCCTAATCCCTAAACAAGTCTCCTAATCCGCATCAATCAACACCATTTTCGCATATATATAAAGAAAAAAGGAAAAAATGAAGAATTTTTTAATTTTTGTTGATTTGTTGGAGGCGTATCACTCTACCTTTTTTTTTTTTTTGTTCAGTAGGTTGTATGAGATTCTTTTTCTCATAACATTCGTTACTACTTTAGATTGTTTGTAATTCATTTCAAGTAGTTGTGACCTTTTTATTAAAAAAAAAAAAAAAAAATAAATGCGACCTCATTATGCATATTGAAATATTCACGACCTTTTTATGCATTTTTATCTGATTTTTTTTTCCATGTGACACTTTACTGCTTGGGAGTTGACACATTGATATTTTCCCCCTCGGATGTTGTAAAAAATTTCTTATTTTCATTATTATGTATTCTCATTTTTTTTCTTTTTTGATTTCCTGTTACAGTTATAGAATGATTATGACATTGTTTTAAATTTTTGTAATTCTTTTAAGTAGTCGTGACCTTATTATTGCCTCTTATGTCATCTTTATTTTCTTAACACTTGTGACATCGTTGGAGTGCTATTGACTCCTTGTAAGTAGTTTTAAAACTTGTTCGGTGTGGTTTTTTTGTTTCAAAATAGATTTTTTTCAATTAATATTTTGGACTTTTCAAATTAAATGGTGACATCTTGTTGATTAAGGACAATTTGATCAAATCAGCCACTATTTGATTTGAAAAGTTCAAAATATTAGTTGAAAAACCCTATTTGGGAAAAAAAAACCACATCGAACAAAATCTTAATATTTTTATGTATCTATATTTTTTTTAAAAATCTTATAGCGTATATAAGAGATTCTAATTAGTAATTAGATTTTTCTCGAGATGTGATCTTTTGTGTATTTCAATTTGAACTATCCGACAATAATTGTATAATAACTGGCCTTGAATTTTTTGGCTGGGAAATTAGGTAGGGCTGCTAGAATTATCGTCTAATGATTGAGAAAAATGGTACAAAAGATTGAGAAGAATATTAAGAAAATCTTTGGGTCCCATCATTATTGAAAGATTTCAACAGATTTTTAGGACTTATGTTTGCTTACTAATTCAGTTAATTTTAAAAATAATTGTGTTTATTCAAAGTGCCTGATTTTTCCAAATTTTATAAACATGCAAAATTTGTATCAAAATGTGACATTAAGGTTTGTTCGGTGCAGATTTTTTTTTTCAAAAAAAAGGGTTTTTTTGTCTTTTTTTTTTTCTTTTCAAACTTTAATATTGTGTAAAAAATTTGAAAAGTAAAAAAAAATACAAAAAAAGGCTTTTTTTTAAAAAAAATCGAACTGAACAAGTCTTAAAAGTGGTATATCCCCGTTTAAAAAAAGAAAAAGAAAAAGAAAAAGTGGGGGCCCGTAGTAGAATTTACCTCAGGAATGGGGCCAGTGGGCCCGAGTTGACCTATTGCTTACCTTGCCTAATTTTTCCAATCCGTTGGAAACTTTCCTAAAGTTCGCTGCCTGATAGGATACAGTGATAATCGACAAACACGCCCTAAGAATGTTATCCTTTTACCTTTTTGGCCCCTTCCTATTTGCGTGTCGACACCTAATTCGTTGCTTCTTTCCTCTTTAAGAAAATCACAAAATTCATCTTGTCAATTATGAGAAAAAAAATGCAATTATAGGACTCAATCGAGCTAGAATTATTGTAGTTTGATGTTTAACTTATTTTATAGCTCGTCTTGCTTAATTTTATAAAATTAAAAATATAAAATTATTTGAGAAGATTATTCGAATATCATTTTGTTTATTAAGTTTAAGTTTGAGTTAAATTATTCTTGCCGCAAGTCAAGAGTTTGAACTTTCTTATACTCATCAAATATAGAAATATATCAATATTTCACCAACAAGACTTACGCAGTCCTATACAAAGTTTCTTCATGGAGTAAGAGCGCTAGAAGTTAGGTTTAGAGCTTTTACAATTTTTGCGAATTCTTCTGAGTATTTTGAAAACTAACCAATCATGTCCACTTCGACTAAAGTATTAAGAATTGGCCCTAGTTTAGTTGTGTTCTCATTGATGCAGTCCAATCGAGAATTGGATGGATCAGCCACGAGGTGATTGAGATGTGAAAAAAGTGATTAACATTGAAAGTAAATTAAAATTCACTGATTTGATTGCGACAATTAAAGTTGGATGACCTAATTGAGATTTCGTAAAACTTCACTAAACAATAATGAAATTAACCCTATGTCATTAAAAATATTCTTGAAATTATAAAACATTAATACTTAGTTATTGTTACATTTTTTAAATATTAATTAAAAATAGGTCACGTTTTTAATTTTTAAGATATAATTAATTAATTTTTAACTTCTATATTAACATACGTTTTTAAAACACAATTTTTCGTTTTCCTCTATTCGACGTATGTTGTTGTATGTTTCCTTCGAAGTCTACTATTAAGAGAAAAAAACTACTTTCAAGAAAATTATACCATTATCGTCCGAATTTTAAAAAACTACTTAAAGTCGAGCTTAGTTTAAAAAAATTGATTCATTTAACAACTCTTGATACACCCATGGACTAAAAAAGTTTTAATTTACCTAATCCTTGGTTAATCAAACTACAGTTGATTGGGCAAATAAAATGTCAAATAGATCTAGTCAATTATGCTTGTCCTCGGATCAAAACTTGTCAAATCAATACAATTACTTACGACTTACGAGCCTAATTGCGTGATTAAACTCATAATTGGAAAGATAATCTTAATGTAAGAAATGGGATGTAACATGCGATTTTGGTCAATTTGTGTAGGCCTGCCTAACCAAAATGTTGGAAAAAAGTCAAAGTTAATAAACAAAACGTGTAAATTTAATCAAACTTTAATTAAAAAATAAATAAAATAATTATTTCATGCTGTCATCCAAAAACAAAAAGAAAGATTAGAAATATTACTATTGCGTTTTGAAATGGATAATAACGAATATAATATAAAGTAATATAATTGTGTGAACTCAACAAGTTTATGGGTTGTTAGGAATATAAGACAAATTCAATTTGAGTTATTCCCTTAATCAATCACGTGAATTTGATTGCGGTTGACAATTTTTTGAGATGTATAATTTGACAGATAATCATATCGATTTGATTTTTATTAGATACAGATCTTTCGAAAAGTAACGAAAGTGTGCAAAACGGACATAATGACATTAATAGTAGGTCGTAATCTAATGTTGAACAAGAAATTACAAAGTATAAAGCTTACGTGTAGAATCAAATTTGACAATAATGGAATTTAATTGATTTGATGTGAAGAACCGAGCAAGTAGTTTTGAAAAGTTCGACTTAAATAATGTTAGGTATCGTTTGTGATTGATTTTAGAGTAAGTTGTTTTAGATGTTTGGTAAACTTAAGAAAAACTTATTATAGATTTTGCACTATCTAATAGAAGATTTTAAGAGTGCACCATCTGACAAAAGATTTTAAGAAGCAGCAAAATAGTATTTTCTCATATATATATTTTTAGTTTTTTTCAAAAAAATACTAATTTTAACCCTAATTATGTAAATAAACTCTTTTTTTACTATATGGACTATGTTTTTATTTTGTAATTTATATACAAACGCAGTAATAAATTACGTTTGTTTATCAAATGTTAAAATATTGATTTTGAAACACAGCCATTTTAAAATGAAAGTTAACCAAACACTTAATCAATTCATCGCACAACTTATTCTTTTTTTAGTGTAGTTAAAATTAATTTTCTTAAAGACACAACAAGATAGTTAAAAATAGTCACGAACAAATAGTTCAAGATTAGTTAGAAAACTATAAACTCCACGTCAATAATGTCAAACTCAATAGTGCATAAATCCTTCACAACCATGTAACAGAGCTTGGCTTTATCTCAATCAAGTTCACACCAAGGGTCTGACGTCAATGGTTAATTTTACTGTCGATTACTAAAATTTCAGTGAAATTACAAAACTGTCAGCACTGTTGACTGAAATATACTAACGTGTTCACTGAGAATCACATATGTTAAATTCTCCTTGTAAGTTAATGATGTGTCACCGTTAAGTGGCACATAATCGATCGACATTTGACAAAAATTAACGCCACGTGAACTTAATGTACTAATAATAATAAATTCGGACCACAAAAAATACACCTAAAACATGAAGACCTAACTGTAATTTATGAACATGAATTTAGGATCCCCAATTCCCCATCCTTTTCAAATTCGATTCTCACCTCCAAATCCTTCCTAAAACCATAATTTTCACCCGAGTTGCTAAAATACCTAATTAATCCATTTTAAATATGATTCATTTATGATTTTTCCACTCTTATGCAAGAAACCTAGCCCAAAATACTCTCAACAACCGAAATTTTAACAGATAGTGCATCGGTTTCCATGCTTGATTGATATTTCTCATCCATCATCTGGTATTTTGGATGGTATTTTGAAACGGAAAAATATTTCGACGTAGATTGTAGATGCCATTACGGGGTCCATTGTATATTAGAGATGGTATGGACTGATGAAAATCCAAGGCAGAGATTCTTGTGATGTTCCAATTATAGGATAATAAAATTTCGCTTTTATTTTGGTATGAAATGATTAACAAAAAATTTACAGAATTGCATTATTAGGAGAGATGAAATTTCTTGATTGTGAAACATGCAATGTCAGACGAACTCAATACATTCTTTTGAAATAACACTATAGATAAATTTTCAATGGAACGAATATGTCGCAGCAGCATTTTCCCACATGCTTTCTAGGTTCATATGTTTTAGGTGTATTCTTTATGGTCCGAATTTATTGTTATTACTACATTAAGTCTATATGGCATAAATTTTTGTCAAATGTCGACCGATTGTGTGCTACGTGGACACTTATCATCGATTTGAGATACAGATGTATAATTTTTGTGTGCTCTTGAATTTTTGAGATGTATAATTTGACAGACAATCATCAATTTGATTTTTATGAGATACAGATCTTTCGAAAAGTAACGAAAGTGTGCAAAACGGACATAATGACATTAATAGCAGGTCGTAATCTAATGTTGAACAAGAAATTACAAAGTATAAAGTTTACATGTAGAATCAAATTTGACAATAATGGAATTTAATTGATTTGATGTGAAGAACCAAGCAAGTAGTTTTGAAAAGTTCGACTTAAATAATGTCAGGTCTCGTTTGTGATTGATTTTAGAGTAAGTTGTTTTAGATATTTGGTAAACTTAAGAAAAACTTATTATAGAATCTACACCATCTAAAGAATATTTTAAGAAGCAGTAAAATAGTAGTTTCTTATATATATATTTTTTAGCTTTTTAAAAAAAATACTAATTTTAACCTTAATTATGTAAATAAACTCTTTTTTTACTATATGAACTATGTTTTTATAGGAGAAGGGGAGGGGGAGGTTATAACTCCTCCCACAAGATAACACATGCGTATTCTTCAAAATAACACATATTACAAATTGTCATTCTTTCCAAATGATTTAAAACATCTCCTTGATCAATTGTAGATCTGACACTTTTGAAAGTTTCATAAGTTTGTCCTGTAAATTGTTTCTCTGATACCATTTTTTCGCAAACACATTTTTTAATGTATTTAAAACTGCGGAATGATCGAAATTTATAAACAATTAATGGAAATAGAAACATTAGATACCATATGAACATCTTTTGTAATTAAATAAACTAAAGAGAATTTTCTCTTTAAGCCTTGTGGAAATAAAATATCATGTTTTAATTTTCACACCACTTTTATATTTATTACCTTGTACGGATCTTATATATCCTAAGCCAAATTACACCAGCTGGCAGGTGCCCATTCAACGTGTATGTGCAAGATGATTCTGTAATTGAGGCGGGGCAACATATTGAGAGGCACCAATCGATTACAGTTACGCTTATTTTGAGAATTATTTTTAGTTTATAATTACATGATGTTCATATGGTATCTAATGTTTCTATTTCCATTAATTGTTTACATTATGGGTGCAATCCTGAAAGAAAAAGTAAATCAAGAAGAAAAAGTTATAGGTTTAAAAAACATTAAAAACCTTATAAAAAGAAATTCTTTAAGAAAAAGAAATTCTTCAAAAATTCAATAAACCTTAAAAAGGAAAATCTGAAGACAAAAAGAAATTTTGTCCTCAAAAGAAAAAGAAATTGTCATTCTTTCCAAATGGTGGTTATAACTCCTCCCCATCATGGAGAGGAGATCAATGCTCATGCTTTTATCTCGTAATTTATATACAAATGTAGTAATAAATCACTTGTATTTATCAAACGATAAAATATTAATTTTGAAACACACAACAATTTTAAAATAAAAGTTAATTAAACACTTAACCAATTGTTGTCACAGCTGATTTTTAAAATTAATTTTCTTAAAGTTCCAACAACATAATTAGAAATAATCAGGACAAATAATTCAAAATTAGTTAGAAAATTATAAAATACATGTCAATAATGTCAAACTCAACAGTGCATAAATCCTTCACAACCATGTAACAGAGCTTGGCTTTATCTCAATCAAGTTCACACCAAGGGTCAGACGTAAAAGGTTAATTTTACTAGCGGTTATTGAAATTTCAATAAAATTACAAAACGATTACTAAAGTTATAAAATTTCATTGCCAGTCACTGAAATATACTAACACGTTCACCGACAATTACATCTGTTAAATTATCCTCGTAAATTAATGATGTGTCACCGTTAAGTGGCACACAATCGATCGACATTTGACAAAAATTGATGCTACGTGGACTTAATATACTAATAACAATAAATTCGGACCACAAAAGATACACATAAACATTAAGATCTAGCTGCAATTTATGGACATGAATTTAGGATCCCCATTTCCCCATCCCTTCAAACCCGATTATCACTCCCAAATCTTTCCCAAAACCATAATTTTCACCCGAATTGCTAAAATACCGAATTAATTCATATTAAATATGATTCATCTATGATTTTTCTACTCTTATGCAAGAAACCTAGCCCCTAATACTCTCAACAACCGAAATTTTAACAGATAGTGCCTCAATTTCCACGCTCAATTGAGATTTCTCGTCCATCATCAGGTATTTTGAAATGGAAAAGGATTGTAGATGCCATTACACGTCCATTGTATATTGGAGATGGCATGGACTAATGAAAATCCAGGGCGGATATTTTTGGGATGTTCCAATTATCGGGTAATAAAAATTCGCTTTCATTTTGGTACAAAAATATATAGAATTGCATTATTACGAGGGAGATGAAATTTCTTGATTGTGAAACATGCAATGTTAGACGAACTCAATACATTCCTTTGAAATGACACGACCGATAAAATTTCAATTGAACAAATATGTCGCAGCAGCATTTTCCCACATATGTTTTCTAGTTTATCAAGTTTTAGGTGTATGCTTTATTATCTGAATTTATTGTTATTAATACATTAAATCTACGTGGCATCAAATTTTGTCAAATATTGACAGATTGTGTGTCATATGGACACTTAACGATGACATGTCATCATTTCACGCTGAGAATTAACAGAGTGACCGTCGATGAACGCATTAGTATACTTCAATGACCGACACTGAAATTTTGTAACTTTAATGACAATTTTGTAATTTTGCTGAAACTCTAGTGGCCACCAATGAAATTAACCCAATAAACATTAAATAAATTTTCATACATTCAAGAAAAGTTACGAACTTCTAATAAATTTATCAAGCACCTAAAATTTTAGCCACTAACAAGAATCGAATAAGGTTGGAAGATCGATTCAATGTCCATAATGTATTCTAAAAAGTTCCCAACAAATACAACATTTATTAAGAATCTTAAATGATAATCAAGAACAAGATGACATATATTTAAAAAATTCCTAAGCATGGACTAGACGGACAAGACAAGTTATAGCCACCCATGGCGACTATAGACCAAAAATGTTTATAATGTCAACCGAGATCACTCTAACTCCATTCGATATTCTTTATATGAAACTAACTTGATTGTTAAAGTTGAATTAGTCACTACCTTCCTATACAAAGGTGGGCAAAGTGACTATTGTCACGTAACAAACTAAGGCCCATTGGGCCGCACATGGACCACTGTCAATTTTATAAAAGAAAATGAATTTTACTGTCAGTTGAAAAAGTATTGATAAATGTTCACAATGTTAAAACTGTTGATTTTTCATTTTATAATATCTTTTAATTTATTTCTCAACATTTATAACTTTGTATTTCAATCTCTCAAGTTAAGAGGTAAAAATTGAAATCTCCACAAATTTTGGAGCTCGAGTATATAGTCCCAAAATCTCCCAATTTTGAGACGTTGGCGTTGAAGTGGTGGGGTGGAAGTTAAAATATTTTTAGTTAGTATAACAATATTTTAAAGTAATTTCGAATAGAAACAATATTAGATAATTCTTTTGTAAAAGGAATACTTAATGGGAAAAAATGATGGTCAACGTGAAATGACGAAATTAGCTATGAGAAACTAGGAATTGGCAAGTGGGTTTGGAGCTTGGAACACGGTGACTTTTGTGGTGGTGAGTCAGTAGTCGAGTCGAGCTCATAATTTGAGTGTGGTATGTCTACACTTTAGTGGTATGTATCTTATTCCCATCACACTATTAGATTTTGAAACCATGGAGAAATACATTACTACAAACCTGCGAAGCTAATGGATCCATATTTTCGGGTTTTGGGTACATCTTTTTTTTTTTTCTCATTTTTGTAGAATCTTCAACATTTTTAATTCTTATACAAAGAGTTATATTGTACAAACTACAAAGGATAACTATATTTAGATTTACCAAACAACGAAACCTAGAAAATTTCATCCCCTACCAAATATACTTTGGTCGATAAATTTTCTAATTGTAAGCATGTAAGACCGACTTTCGATTCATCATTGTTTAAAAGGGGGGTTTTTTTATTTTTATTGTTTGTCCTTTTCATGTTGTTACTCATATATATTACTAAACAATTCGTTAATGTAAACTATTAATCTATACGTGCTACAAAACAAAATGTATATGTTACTGATCATTGCCATTAACTCTTATATGTTACTGTTTCAAATTGTTAATGTAAATTGTTACTAAATGAAATGTGAACTAAAATTTAAATTACTAAGCTTTATGACATGTTTGTACTTTGCAGTGTGTGACCTTTGGGTGAATGTTTTTCCATTTTAAATAAAAAAGTTATATATGATATTTTGTGGATATCTAAAAAAATTTGTACTTTTATGTTACATGAGAATGTTGCATCTATTTTTTTTTTTTTTTTTTTTTTTATCTATTTTGGTGTTATGTGAAAATGTTGCATTGGCAATCTGTTTTCTGAATTCTTTTAAGATTATTATACAAAAATGGTTCAGTTCGATGTTTGAGTCGTCGAAAATCGAAGATAGTTTGTTGCAATGGAAGTCTTTTTAGTATTTTTAAAATTTGAATTTGGATTTCAACTGATTTTTTGAGATGTTATTTGAAAGAAACAACAGTTGAATTAAACAGCCTCTTTGATGGAAATTGCCCTTCTCATATAGCTCTGCGTAGTGGGCTTCTGGCCCAATAAAACCAACACAACATGGCCCTCTAACTAATAATCTTTTACATTTTCGACTCATCGTCGTATTTAAGCAAACAAACCCTAGTACCTAACGCCGGATGTTGCTTCCGGTGCCCCCAATCCTCTCTGCTAAACTCTGTTAAAGATAAATCTTTAAAACTATACACAAACATGGATAAAATTCCGATTAATTATAAGAATCTATTATTTATTTTTATTATTTTCTGGTAATTTTTAAATTTTTTTTAATCTTCACGAATAAAGATTAAAGATTTGCCGGTGATGACAGATTATTGGCAAGAGCTGCAACAACATATTTGCGCATCCACGGTAAGTATCGTGGGCTGTTGTTGCTATGATGAGTGTGCCAATATGCTAATCTGAGGCTTCCTAATTTTAGCTTATTTTCATATATATATTTACAACATGTAGTTCATGTATAGATCGACATATGATTTTCGTGTTAGCTGTTTTGTTTACAGACTTTGATGCATTTAAATTATATTTTGCACTGGGTTTCTGGTTTATTAGAACTAGTTGGACTATAGAGTAATAATGTGTTGAAACTCATTCAGATATTTCTGATCATGATTGGATGATTGTGCTCGGTGCACGATGTGATGAATAAGTGTAGGCCGTTTATAATTTTGTGATTGTTGAAACCTACCAAAAGATAGTTTTAATGTCGCTACCTTCTCCTTCTCGATAAAACTCCGTGCAATTGGTTTTATCCAATCGAAAATCGACTTCTACAGTTAAGGAGGAGAAGGAGCGTATTTGATTAAGATTGTTTGAATAAAGATCTTTACGAGTCTTTAAACAATCTTGAGTAGAATTTATAAACTAGATATTCTAATGTCTCGTATTTTCTTGGAGAGGCTAGGGATCTAGATTTATTACTATCTATTTATAGATTTCACGATGGTAAAATCTTAAAGAGCTTACATTTATTCATAACATCAACAAAGTAGGGCTAAAAATGAGGTGCACCAATTCAAATAATTTACTATGATCATAAATGAATGTTCAAGACATTGTTAAGCTGTAATAAAAAAGTCCAATCAATGTTGGTACGATTTCAAAATATTCTAACTATGAGGACCAAAGGACTAGCATAGGGTCGAGGACTTGGTAGGCCAAGTCGGAGTCCTCTCCTGGTGATTCTTCTGTGTGTTTTTGATTGAAATGGAATATGTAGCATGATTTCTTCAAGATTCTAAGTAGTGATGTTTATCTGCTTGCTAAATCTTATGTTTTTGAGGGTATAAACTGGGCAAGGAATGCCATGGGTCCTAAGTCTTTTCTTTATTGTTTTTCTTAATTTTCTCGAAATGAATAATCTATTTATCACCTGTCTGTGTGTCTCAATGAAATCAACAAATTTTACTTTTTAGTTCCTATTGGTTTCAACAGTTGGTACTTCTATGTTGCGCCTTGATCATCACTTTCCTTGGGCAAGTGAGGTTGGTTGTCTCGTCTTGTGTGTACAAGGCAACGCTAACCCATACTTGTACACGTACGTAGACCAGTGCTTGGATATGTAAACTGACTTGGAAGTACGTAGACCAGTGCTTGGATATGTAAACTGACTTGGAAGTCCATATCGACAATAAATGAGATCGTATCGAGTGGAACAAATTTCATTTAAAACAACAAAATTAAAAAAAAAAAAAAAAAAAAAACGAGCAAGAAAACAAAGTATGACTTTTAGTGATTGCATGGCCTGCATGTTTTAGCATAGTACCATGATCATGGAAACGTACACCTTTCCAAAAATTCAGCATTCCATAGTTTCAATGAAGAAGACTTCACATGACTTCGGAAGTAGAACCTTTTCAAGTTTCAGCCTAACAGAGGGTGTGAGGAGAGAAGGGTTTCAATCTGTTGAAATTATGTGAGTCAGCCAATTCCACATGTACCAGTTGTTCAAAGTGCAATGGAAGTTGACAACCTAGGACATGGGCATTCTTGATTATTACTTAAAAGTATAACGTCAGACTGTTACCTACAGAAATTCGTACAAAGAAAAGCAAACTTTTACACAAGATAGTATTGATTAGGTAAAAATCTGCAATCCAAGAACACATTATTTGAGGTAACAATTGTAAAAACCAAATTCCAAATGATAAATGACAGAGGAGAACAAGGTTGTAAAGCACACAGCCTAAATAGCTAGGAGTTATTGATACAAGCAGTTATGTACAAGACCAAAAATGAAGGAAAAAAAAGGAAAAGAAAACGAAAAGGCCTGCGAAAGTTAACAAGCCACACTGCACAGCTACTGAAATTTGCCGGTGTCATATATGTAGCTCATACTGCCTCCCACCCAAGCTGGACCTGCCAGGTTCAAAATGAGAGTTAAGAAAGCCTAAAATCAAAAGCATTCTGAGGATGAAAATGCTTTTATTGAGAGACTATTAAGTGAGCTAATAACCATTGTGTGGGGATATCACCTAAGACTAGTGGTGAGTGAGACTGCTGGGCCATCCACCAGGGGCAGATGAGAGGGAGAGAGGGGTGGATGGAACCCGACTTTCTAAAATTCAATGAGTAATTTCTGACAATCTTTAGAAAAATATATGATTTTATCCTCAAAATTTTTGGAAACAAGTATAGTTCTTGTCAATCAATTTCACCCCTCGCCCTAAATCCTAGATTCATCACTACTAAGTACTAACCATGCCATGACAACGTAATACCATATTTTTATGCCAAGTAACATTGCATTCAGATAGCACGGTACTATCAACTCATCAGACAACAAATATGCATTAGAAGTAAAAGAACAAGTAGCAAATTTCAATTTTGTCCATTTAGATATTGGCATTAAGGATAAGCATAGAACCTGATGTCATTCGCAGGCAATTTTGGTGTCAAAGCTGCTGAGACAAATGGCAAATGCCTGGAAAGCAGATATTGGATACTGATAGTCCATGGTGAACACATCCTTTCCCACTTTCCCGAATTGGAGGATAACATTTTCGAGCTCTTGTCCACCTGATGCGTTCCTAATAGAAACAACCAGCTGAAAGTTCTTTACAGAAGCAACACGTTACCGTCCGTTGAAATTGAGACACCAACATTGGAGTTGCTCATGCCATCTAGGAGTCTTGTTTTTCAATACTAGCCTTTCATCTCTTTCAGGCGACAAAGATCCAGCTGGAAAACTATACGTGCGAGTTGATTTTGATCTGAAAAATGGGAGGATGGGAAAGAATCTAAGTTTCCAGTCAGAAATTCAGTTTGTGTGGGAGCCACACCTCCTGGTTCAACAGCAGAAGCAGGTATAGCATCCATGATACACTGCATCCGCCTCGGACCCCTATATCCACAATATATACTTAGATTAGCAAGAAAATAATGGATTTTGGTAAAGAATAAAATATTATTGGAACCGTTCATATCCAATTCATCCTTCGAACCCCATCGCACCCTGGATATTATAAAAGGCAAAGTAACAGAGCAATGTATTCCACATCAATATTTATCAATAGAAAAACCTGGGAACTGCACAATTCTTTTCAAAACTGAACAATTTTAAGAATGCTAGTCATTTCTCATTTCATTTGATAATGTCAATCGTAAGATAATTACGTCAAATGGACTAATCACTCACCTTGAACCCAAGACGTTCAACTCATAAGAAATGTGGGCCACAGGATAGTTGATGACAGATTATTGGCAAGAGCTGCAACAGCATATTTGCGCATCCACGGTAAGTATCGTGGGCTGTTGTTGCTATGATGAGTGTGCCAATATGCTAATCTGAGGCTTCCTAATTTTAGCTTATTTTCATATATATATTTACAACATGTAGTTCATGTATAGATAGACATATAATTTTCGTGTTATCTGTTTTTGTTACAGACTTTGATGCATTTAAATTATATTTTGCATTGGGTTTCTGGTTTATTAAAACTAGTTGGACTATAGAGTAACAATGTGTTGAAACTCATTCAGATATTTCTGATCATGATTGGATGATTGTGCTCGGTGCACGATGTGATGAATAAGTGTAGGCCGTTTATAATTTTGTGATTGTTGAAACCTACCAAAAAGATGGTTTTGATGTCGCTACCTTCTCCTTCTCGATAAAACTCCGTATGAATTGGTTTTGTCCAATCAAAAATCGACTTCTACACTTAAGGAGGAGGAGGGAGCGTATTTGATTAAGATTGTTTGAATAAAGATCTTCACGAGTCTTTAAACAATCTTGAGTAGAATTCATAAACTAGATATTCTAATGTCTCGTATTTTCTTGGAGAGGCTAGGGGATCTAGATTTATTACTATCTATTTATAGATTTCACGATGGTAAAATCTTAAAGAGCTTACATTTATTCATAACATCAACAAAGTAGGGCTAAAAATGAGGTGCACCAATTCAAATAATTTACTATGATCATAAATGAATGTTCAAGACATTGTTAAGCTGTAATAAAAAAGTCCAATCAATGTTGGTACGATTTCAAAATATTCTAACTATGAGGACCAAAGGACTAGCATAGGGTCGAGGACTTGGTAGGCCAAGTCGGAGTCCTCTCCCTGGTGATTCTTCTGTGTGTTTTTTGATTGAAATGGAATATGTAGCATGATTTCTTCAAGATTCTAAGTAGTGATGTTTATCTGCTTGCTAAATCTTATGTTTTTGAGGGTATAAACTGGGCAAGGAATGCCATGGGTCCTAAGTCTTTTCTTTATTGTTTTTTCTTAATTTTCTGAAATGAATAATACTACACTCGTCTATGTCTCAATGAAATCAACAAATTTTACTTTTTAGTTCCTATTGGTTTCAACAGTTGGTACTTCTATGTTGCGCCTTGATCATCACTTTCCTTGGGCAAGTGAGGTTGGTTGTCTTGTCTTGGCCTGGCAGCAACGCTAACCCATACTTGTACACGTACGTAGACCAGTGCTTGTACTGACGTACGTAGACCAGTGCTTGGATATGTAAACTGACTTGGAAGTCCATATCGACAATAAATGAGATCGTATCGAGTGGAACAAATTTCTTTTAAAACAACAAAATTAAAAAAAAAAAAAAAAAAAAAACGAGCAAGAAAACATAGTATGACTTTTAGTGATTGCATGGCCTGCATGTTTTAGCATAGTACCATGATCATTAAAGTTGTGGAATGGAAACGTACACCTTTCCAAAAATTCAGCATTCCATAGTTTCAATGAAGAAGACTTCACATGACTTCGGAAGTAGAACCTTTTCAAGTTTCAGCCTAACAGAGGGTGTGAGGAGAGAAGGGTTTCAATCTGTTGAAATTATGTGAGTCAGCCAATTCCACATGTACCAGTTGTTCAAAGTGCAATGGAAGTTGACAACCTAGGACATGGGCATTCTTGATTATTACTTAAAAGTATAACGTCAGACTGTTACCTACAGAAATTCGTACAAAGAAAAGCAAACTTTTACACAAGATAGTATTGATTAGGTAAAATCTGCAATCCAAGAACACATTATTTGAGGTAACAATTGTAAAACCAAATTCCAAATGATAAATGACAGAGGAGAACAAGGTTGTAAAGCACACAGCCTAAATAGCTAGGAGTTATTGATACAAGCAGTTATGTACAAGACCAAAAATGAAGGAAAAAAGGAAAGAAAACGAAAAGGCCTGCGAAAGTTAACAAGCCACACTGCACAGCTACTGAAATTTGCCGGTGTCATATATGTAGCTCATACTGCCTCCCACCCAAGCTGGACCTGCCAGGTTCAAAATGAGAGTTAAGAAAGCCTAAAATCAAAAGCATTCTGAGGATGAAAATGCTTTTATTGAGAGACTATTAAGTGAGCTAATAACCATTGTGTGGGGATATCACCTAAGACTAGTGGTGAGTGAGACTGCTGGGCCATCCACCAGGGGCAGATGAGAGGGGAGAGGGGGTGGATGGAACCCGACTTTCTAAAATTCAATGAGTAATTTCTGACAATCTTTAGAAAAAATATATGATTTTATCCTCAAAATTTTTGGAAACAAGTATAGTTCTTGTCAATCAATTTCACCCCTAGCCCTAAATCCTAGATTCATCACTACTAAGTACTAACCATGCCATGACAACGTAATACCATATTTTTATGCCAAGTAACATTGCATTCAGATAGCACGGTACTATCAACTCATCAGACAACAAATATGCATTAGAAGTAAAAGAACAAGTAGCAAATTTCAATTTTGTCCATTTAGATATTGGCATTAAGGATAAGCATAGAACCTGATGTCATTCGCAGGCAATTTTGGTGTCAAAGCTGCTGAGACAAATGGCAAATGCCTGGAAAGCAGATATTGGATACTGATAGTCCATGGTGAACACATCCTTTCCCACTTTCCCGAATTGGAGGATAACATTTTCGAGCTCTTGTCCACCTGATGCGTTCCTAATAGAAACAACCAGCTGAAAGTTCTTTACAGAAGCAACCGTTACACGTCCGTTGAAATTGAGACACCAACATTGGAGTTGCTCATGCCATCTAGGAGTCTTGTTTTTCAATACTAGCCTTTCATCTCTTTCAGGCGACAAAGATCCAGCTGGAAAACTATACGTACGAGTTGATTTTGATCTGAAAAATGGGAGGGATGGGAAAGAATCTAAGTTTCCAGTCAGAAATTCAGTTTGTGTGGGAGCCACACCTCCTGGTTCAACAGCAGAAGCAGGTATAGCATCCATGATACACTGCATCCGCCTCGGACCCCTATATCCACAATATATACTTAGATTAGCAAGAAAATAATGGATTTTTGGTAAAGAATAAAATATTATTGGAACCGTTCATATCCAATTCATCCTTCGGAACCCCATCGCACCCTGGATATTATAAAAGGCAAAGTAACAGAGCAATGTATTCCACATCAATATTTATCAATAGAAAAACCTGGGAACTGCACAATTCTTTTTCAAAACTGAACAATTTTAAGAATGCTAGTCATTTCTCATTTCATTTGATAATGTCAATCGTAAGATAATTACGTCAAATGGACTAATCACTCACCTTGAACCCAAGACGTTCAACTCATAAGAAATGTGGGCCACAGGATAGTTGCCAGCAGGGACCCTGGGAGAGACCTGTCTCATTCCAATTAACCTTGTGGAACGAGATTTCGTGAATTTGGCTCCAGAATTTGGTGGCTGTGCATCATAGATTGTGAACTTGGTGCCCAAAAAATTAGACCTGTCCTTGTTGAAAATGATGAAATTTAAATACGCAATTATTTTATGGAGTAACACAATGCAGTATAAAAGCCGCTTTACCTCAACTTCCCAATGTAGGTGCTGCTTCCCTTTGACACATTGTCGCCATTTAGAGATATTATGTAATCTGTATATGTTGGTCGTCTACATCTTCGAGCAACAAGTAGGAATTTCCCATCATCATTAGAAGCTGCCAAAAGACAGAAGGGTGCAAAATGCATATTAGGTGTAAAATGGTGCTTGATATTCTAATTTAACGCTTACATTGTTAGGTAGACAAATGTAAGTGAAAAATAAATTGAGAATGCATGGAAATATCCAGTGGCATTCACCTTGATTCAAATTGAGGTAAAGGCGATATGTTTGGTTACTACGATCCCGCTTTATGAAACACTGAATTAGGGTGTTTCTTGGACCAGGCTGCAGAAATAACAATCAAAGATTTTTCAGTACAAACTAGAAAGAGGAAGGAAAGATAACAACAAATGAAATGCATCAATGGTAAAATTCTGCGGCAGGCAATAACTCGAAACTCTTAATGGGACTGCCAAATTCAAATTTCTTTCAAGTCAATTAAACGATTTCTCATAAATGAATGCAAATTATTAAATTCCACACGAACGTCTATTCTCCTTTCAGATAATCTTTACTACAGGTTAGTTTGGTATTGCTGTAGATGTTAACCAAATCAACTTTAGCTATGCTGGAGAAAGAATTAGCTACGAGAAGAATCATTTAAGTGTTAGTAAACTTTTCTTTAAGAGTGTTGTATGTTTCAAAACCAACATTTGAGCGTTTGGTAAACAAAAGTGCTTTAGGAAACGTATTACGATGAAAAAAGATGACCCACAAAGCATTGCTAACCCATGTTGCTCGAACTCTCCACTTTTGAGGAAGTGGCCTTGTCTACACAACATGGCAAGGTATGCGATCCATATCGGAACCTTTAAATTAAAGGAGAATCATTTATATAGTTTTTGTTATTTTGGTATTTGATTTAAAATGATTAATAATTTGTATCTTGTATTTCTATCCATGAAATGAAATCCAATTGAAGTATTACAATTTGCAATTTAAATATTCTTTTTCAAATTCACAGTCACACACACATATATATATATAACTTATGAGTATGTAATTTTTTAAAAAAAAAATTGGTATGTAAGACGTATCCACGTACTCGTGTCTAAATTTTGGATTTTTTTTCGACTGTATCCCCATATCCTAGATTTTAGAGAGAGAAAATATTCAACTTTACTTATGTACCCGTATCGGACACCCTCACCCGAGTCCAAACAACAAAGTTGCCAACATTAAAAGCACGTGATACCAGCTCATACAGACATAGTCAATGGCATCATTTTTCAAATTTATGTGAATATTTATTATGTAGCACTTTGTGCCTGGGTGTCTTTTTATAAACCTAAAATAAAATAAAAAGTTGTGAAAGGGTATTCCTATTATTTATGTAACTTGCCATTTGTGAAAAACCTGCAAATACCGCACTAATATTTCACCACAAGCACACAACAGTTTGAATGCCATCAAACCCTGCTTCTAATTCTATCAAGTTAAATGGCCTTTCATCTGTTACAAAATCTCAAGTCACTTTTGTTACACAAAAATGCACAAAGACCATATTGTGCTAGATTGTAACTATTCAAAAGATATAGATATTCAGAAAGTTTGCCAAGAAAAGGTACAAAACCTCGTGTACCCACTGACTATTTATACTATCAGTCGCATAATTCACAAAGAGAACACATGTTGAACCACAGCCAGTGTTCACATGGAGTAAAGTCGAATTTTTAGACAAAACCAGTTGGTTTAGCCCATCTTATTCTAGTAAATGTTGTATTCAACTTCAAATTACCAGGGTGGATTTCTATTTATACAAGTTTTAGAAAGTTAAGGTAGTAAATTCATGAACTCTTCCATTTCACTGCAATGGATGACAAAAGAAGGAACGTGAAAATAAACTATGGGCTGGAAAATTAGAATTTAGATCCACACAACACAAAAATTTAGATCGGTACAACATAAATGACAAATGAGACTAAAAAAATTCAAGCCTCACTTATTACTAGTACACTGAAGCTCAAAAAGAGCTTCTGATGAACCTAATTTAAGCCGAGTTCAAGAGGTTTGATCAATACAATTTACACTAATTTAATATTTATTAGTTAAAGAAGCTGAGCTAGAATGAACATTAAATTTTTTTTGAAGTTAAGAAAGTTTCCAAGCTAAGCTTTTTTATTTTCTGACCCAACCTTGAAAGAACTCTTAACGAGTTGATCCTCCCAAGCCCAGTTAGTACCCTATTGAAATCTATTTCCTTTATTTTTTCTCAACATTCGACATCACGAAATTTGACAGATATACACATATCTCACCCTCAGATTTTTATGATTTCTTCAACTGACAGAACTAGCCTTGTTTACAGCAAACAATAGACAAGCAAAAATATATAGCAAAAAATACGTTAAAAAACTTTCGACAAACATGGTCAGTCTTTAACTTACAGAAAAACCAGAAATACAAGGATGTGCATAATGGTGATATTGGAACAAGAGATCTACAACAAATCAAGAGCATTAAAGATGAAAATGAGTTTGATTAGTAGCAATGAGATCACATGAAGAATGATGAAGTTCAACAAATTATTTAAAGAAAGAGTTTAGTTATTGAATACTTGTCAAAATCCAATGTAGATAGGAATGTTGATGATATTAGAAGAATCTGAGTCTCAAAAGAGAGGTGGGCTATGAAGAGGACGAAGACGGGTCTGTTAATTAGATCCTGATGGAATTCCTGCCGAAGTATGGGAGAGTCTGGCGAGGTGAGCATTGTATGGTAGACAAAATTATTCAATAAAAATAAAAGAAAAGATGTCGAATGAATCAAGGAAGAGATTTGGTGGTGCCTATTTATAAGAATAAAGAAAATATATATTCAAGACATTACGAATTACAAAAGTATTAAACTCATGAATCATAACATAGAAGATAGTGATTCATTATAGATTAGAGGAAGGTGAAGTTCAAAGGTCTCAAACAATTGGTTCGGCTTTAAGCTAGGAAGATCTGCTATAGAAGCAATTAAACTACTTCTGAGATTGATGAAAAAGCATAGAAAAAAGAAACAAAAGTTGCATATGATTTTTATTGTTTTGGAAAATGTCTTTGATAGCATGCTCAAGGAAGTACCATGGTGCGTGCTTGAGAAAGGATTTCAACAAGGTCAGACGTAGCAGCAGCACTACAGAATTTCATATCATTGTAGGTTTGCATCGAAGTTTAGGCTCAAGTCCTTAGCCTTTTGCTTTACTCAGGGATGAACTTATGAGACATCCAAGATGAGGTTATTTGATATATGTTATTTGTCGATGACAATTTCAGTAGATGAGATTATGATGGTGTTAAATCATAAGCTAGAAATTTGGAGAAAAGCATAAATGTAAAGGTTTTGAGTGAAGTACAAGTAGAACATAGTAAACGGAATGTCCTTTGGATAATAGTTTGACTAAGGATGATAGTAGTTTGATTATAAAAGAATGTGTTGTCCCAAATAATGATTGTTTCAATTGTTAAGGTTCGACTATTAAGAAGGAAGGGCATGCTAGAATTACAGCAAGTTGAATGAAAAGTAGAAGTGCTACATAGAGTCTGTGTCATGGATCGCATCTTAGCTTAACGCTAATATCCGTGACCATCTGAGATGACGGATGAAGTTGGCTAGACATGAGATTATAGGTGGCCGTAATGACAACAACTTCGTGTGATGAGCAGATAACCTTGAAAATAGAGTTTGAAAAAACCATTTTACGGAGAGCTTCCCCAAGGAGTTAAGAAGCATTCTACCAAGATAGACGGCAAGAAGAGTCCGTTTGATTATGAAACGTAAGAGCCGAAGGCGACAATGTCATGCAGTGACATTGTCGTAATTTCATAATATCGCAAAGGCAATAGTTCAACGGTCAAGTATCCGTTGGGGCTTAAACTTATTGGACTTCATATTGAAGATGTTAGCTTTGCTACGGATCAAACGAAGAATCATTTGGAGGTCAAGAGCACCGGTTATGAAAGTTATGATTCCTCGGCCAAAAGATGTATATTGGTATTGCTTAGGTTATTCTTTTGCATTTATTATAAAAAGGGCATGCTTAGTGAGCAATTGGTTAAACTCCCCTGCGCTTTCATCCTAATAGAAAGGCAGCATGTGGGCTAATCTTATGTCTAGACTCATGATGAAAAAGGCGAAATGTAGTTGAATAGAGTAAAACTACTATCGCACGGGACAAAACATAGTCGTGCTACGCAACTTTAAGAGTCGACCCGTGACAGTATGTAATAAGTCGGGCTTTAAAACAAGAAAAGAAAAGATACGTGAAACGAACGTATGGATGTGTAGCCATACTAAATCAACCAATGAGAATATATAACAAGTGAAAATAAAGATAAATTAAGAGAAGGACGACTTAGGTGATCGGGACATGATCAAAGACCTAGAGAAGCTTTCGTTCGCAAAAGCGATGCAATCCCGCTAAAACATATTAGAAGTGGGAGACTTGGACCAAATTAACATGTCGCCTTGTGGTTGCAAAGGACCTCGCATTGTTCTACCAAGAAAAAGGATTCAACTCCAAATCTATAGGGAATAAGGCTTAGGCTCCGTTTGTGATTGAATTCTGATTCAGAAATTGTTTTAGGTGTTGTGTAAATTTTTAAAAAACTGATTACAGAAATTTTTTTCTATGACAACAGATTTTGAGTAACAACAAAAATGTAACTTCTCAAATTCTACTTTTAACTTCTCTAATTATTTATAATTAAACTATCAATTTTAGCCCTAATTAATTTAAATTAATTCATTTTCTACAATATGGTTTATACTTCTATTTTGTAATTTTATGGAGATTTAATAGATACTATTTTTTTTTTTTCATTTTAAAATAAATATAATGAATACATCATCTTACAAAAATATTTGATAAATATTGCAACTGTTATACAAATAAAAATATGATAATAATACCAAATGATATTATTATAATCAATATCTATTTTAGTAATTGTATACATGCACAACAATAAATAACTTTTGCGTTCTAAAAGCTAAAATGCTAATTTTGAAATTTACAGCAATTCTAAAAGAAAGTTTACCAAACACTTCTTCAACACAACAAAAATTGATTCTCTTAAAAGTGCAACAATACCAAACCAAGCCTTAGTTTGTTGTTTGTCGTATATATAAACATTGAAAAGTTTGTCTATTGTATAATTTCAATGTGCTTTTCAAGACAATTGACCCCAACACATTTAGAGTAGAATTTATAGCAAGTTTAATGCTTGATATCATTGCCATCAAGCATTGAGAAACATTTAGAATAATAATGAACAATGTGCAATATCACAAATATAATTATTTAAACATAACCCGATGTGAAAGACTTTTGCCACTTGATGGGGGAGGACATATATAAAGTCTACTTTTCATTTGTAATCATGGGTCGGCAAAACAGAATGGTACATGAAAAATCCTCCAATCCCGCCATTTCTGAAAAGTCGGGCAGTGAAATAGATAAACACGAGCACATTCCTAACCCAAACAAAAGATTTCACTTCTCAATTCACGTTGATCGAATATGTATTGAAGTAATCAACAAGCATTTCAAACAACCCACATTTTCCATCATGATTTATGGTTTAGCAAGTTCGTGCACATAAATGGAAAATAACACCTAAGTTATATCAACTTGTAGCTATCTATATAATGTAGCAATGAAGAATTCTTAGTGATGTTAGCCAAGGGTGAACAGCAATAAAAAAATATAAAGAAATGGGGATATAAGAATAGTCTAAAAGTTTCAAAGAAAGACAACAACAAATGCTCAACAACAAATGCTCAGCGAACCGAACCTGCTTCAGGGAAATGGGGAAAGTTAACTTGCTAGAGACTTCCAGGGTTCTAACAATTTCCTTCATGATTTCTCTCCAGCTCCTACAAACACCAGCACAAGCAACCACATTCTTTCTTGGGGGCCATGTACACTCAGACTCCTCAATCCGAACCAAGACATCCCTCAAGAGCTCCGGTGGCATATTGGCCCAACAACTCTGTTTTAAAGCATCTGTTGAAGTCACTGAACTATCCTGAACTACCCTGTGAGACCTTGACCTCAACCCATAACCAAACTTCACTTCAAACCCTTTCCGAGATATGCTCCCAAACTCCCCCTTCATATCCTGAATTATACTCTTAAATGACATAATTTGCTAACACTATTATGAGCTCCAAACAAGATATTTCTCCACACTGTTAATTACAATGATTAATGTGCAAAACCCGCCAAAGCACAATCCTACTCGAATTGATCTCACCAACCAACACGCCCTCTACAAATCCTCTCTTAAAACTACACTTTAACACCCAGAAATCAAGCAGCTATACCTAGAAAAAAAAGGCTAATTTCTTCTTCTTCTTCTTTTTTTGACGATAATCCCGACAGTATTATGAGCTACATATCATGAACAAATGAATCCATGTACGGCTTCTCATAAGAAATGCTCACACACAGTCCCAGAACTAAAGCTCCAATCTTTGACAAAAATTCTACATAAATACATAAAATCGTCAATTTAAAGATCAGTAAAAGTACAAGAAGCCCACAACATCAAAATCACCATTCCAAACATAGCCTTCGAAGACCAAGAGCTGTACAGATCTATAAATAACTGATAAATCTTAGAAACAGTAATTTTTTTCCATTTCTTGATAAATATAATCACTATATAGGGAAAACGACGGTTTCTAAAAGAAGAAACAAGGGATTTGGTTTTAGAGTGTTAAGCCCAGTTGGGATTATTAGAGTTCTTAATTCACTGTGAGGGTTGTGGAAACTAGGGAGAGAGAGAGAGAGAGAGTAAAGGCGAATGTTGTAGGAATTGGGTTGGTGTGGACTTCTTTATCGGCGCTGATTTCGACTTGGGTTTGTCCGCTCACGCGTAATAGTGTTCAACTCGTCACTTTCAATGTCTTATCGGGTTGGATTCACACCAGGTACTCGGATCCGGAGTGAACTATATTGTTAAATTGGAAAATTGGCACAAATGATCCCCTAACCTTAAATTGTCAGCACAAAACTCCCAAACCTACTAATTCACTGTGAAAATTGTCCTTTTAGATGGTTTTTTCAATTAACTGATAAAAGATCAAAATTTTGAATTAAAAAAACCAATATGTCTTTAATTTATTTTAATTAATACAAGAAAAAATTCCACCTGGAATCTCTAACTTCAAACATCATTTTTTTCTACAAAAAAAATAAAAATAAAAATTTTCTTTCGTATTCCACACAAGCACCCCTATTTGCCTGCCACCTCTCCAACCAAACCGCTGGCTACCGCCACCCCCTCCCCACAACCCACCAACGACCACTCCTAAAAGATCAATTGAGTGTAAATGGCACCATAGGGACTTGACTCTTTTGTAATTATAAAGTGTTGTGTAGCAAATAATTTGAATTAGTTTTATTTTTTTGGGATTCATTTAATGCATTTCAATCTAGAGTTTATGATTTAATTATTTGAAGTTAAATTGTTGTACAGCTTTCGCATTGACTGATAGTGCAGATTGAAATGAGAAATTTGAATAAAATTAAGGATTTGACTGACATTAAATGAAATAAACAAAACGATAGAATATGAAAAAATAGTTATTGAAATGTAAGGTTGGACTTATTTACTATAATGTTTTTCCTTTTGTTATTATCTATTCAGCTTTAATATGAATGAACAACGAAGTTAAAGAAGGACTTTAAACATTGTGTGCTTTGTAGGTAGAATATTTTGAGGTAACAAAAGATCAAATGAGTGAAAATGGTACCATGGGGACTCGACTCCCTAGGCAACACTATAAGTGTTGTGTATCGAATAATTTAAATTAGTTTTGTTTTTTCAAAGTGTTTTGCACCGTGGTGGTTGTCGTGAGTTGTAGAGGTGGAAGTGGTTGACGATTTTGTTGGGGTGATGGTACGTAGGTGGAGTGTTTGTGGGGAAGATAAAAGAAAATTTAGTTTTCTATTTTCTTCCCTTTTATTTAGTGAGGAAAATGATGTTAAAGTTAAGGAACCAATGTGTAAATTTGCCTTTGTATTGATTTAGGGTATATTGATCTTATTAATCAAAAATTTGACTTTTAAATAGTCAACTAGATGAAACCATTCAAAATGACTATTTGTGCAGTGAATTGGTAGGTTTGAGAGTTTTGAGTCAAAATTTAAAGGTTATAAACTAGTTGGGTAGGAGTCCTATAGGTTAGGGACCATTTGCACTAATTTTCGTTGTTAAATTTTATAATATTAATAAATTAGACTATACTTGTCCATTTAAAAGAGAAATGGGTGCATTTTGTCCCTAACCTAGAGGACTTTTGTGTAACTGGTCCTTACCTTCAAAGTTTGGTGCAAAAGTATAAATTACCATTTACAAATGGTCATTTCGAACAGTTTTCAATTCTTTTGACCGTTAAAAAGTAAAATCTTTTATAAAAAAATTAAAATGTCCTTATTTTTAGTTAAATAAAATAGAAAAAAAATAAAAATAACATGGCATATAAATATTTTTAAAAAAATGAAAACAAATGTCCTCCTCCACCCCCTACCACCCCTCCTCAACCACCCAAGCCCCGCAACTAACCCCAACCATCCAAACCATCGCCACACTATGTTTGGTTTGTCTTTGAATCAAACCGTTTCTCTCTTCTTCTTCTTTTTTCTCTCTCTCTTTTATTTTCTTTCATTTCTTTCTTCTTTTAAATGCAGTCTTCTCTAGAAAAGAAAACAAAGAAAGTTAAAGGGGGAAAAAGAAGGGAATAGAAACCCAATGAAGTGATGAACCATAAAAGGGAACATTGAATGTTTTGGGGGTAGACATCTAAGATTTCCGAAAAATATCATTTATCTCAAAATGCACATTCAATATTTCGGCATAAGTCAGAACTTTTGCTATTGGGTACTCGAAATCTCTGCAAAAGATTGGATTTTTGTAATTGGATAAATCGAAATTTTGCAAATTATTGAATTTTGGAATTGGGCACTTGAGATTCTTGCAATAGATTGGGAAGTCTAGAGGTGGGTCTTTACATTACAAGTTATACATTTTTGTGCGTGTGAATAAGTACATATTTGTTGTAAAATTATGGAAAGCAATATTGATCGTCATATTTAGATATTCTTACTTGTTCTACATGTCTTTAAAATCCTATATATATGAGTCCGTTATTATAATGGGATACACAATTTTTTATTATTATCTTCTATTATTATCTTTAATTTATAACAACATTTATGTATGATTGAGGGGTGATGGTTCTTTAGAGTTGGCTGGAAATGAAGGTTTCTAGTTGATTTGTTTTTTGGAATATAGTTAAGTACTAAACTTCAACAATTGCAAGTTCTATGGTGTGAATGAAGAAATTAATTGTATCAGCGATAAGACTGATATATTTGAAAATGTACAAAGTACTTACTGAGCATTAAGAAGATTGACACCTAAACCTAATCAATACCTAATTTGCACTGAATATTCAAGGCAAAAATTTAGACATGACATTTAGCCTTGATTGATTGAAGTTTAGGCATCTTTTCAAATACGTCCAAGAGAAAAGAGCCATATAAAGAGGTAAAATTCGTTATCAAGAACTTTCATTTATCATTTAATACTTTTTTTTGTGATATTTCAACCACTTGACTAACTAGAATGTCAGAAGACCTCTGCTGGGCAACTCTACTGTGCCTTAGAGGTGTGTTCTCTTACAAGCCAATCACGAGATAAACAATATATTGATTGTCGACAATTTTTGAAGAATTGTTATTGAATAAGTATGAATATTAGTCATACAATCGTTTATAATCATGTCTTGTGGGATTATATTATTATGGTACGTGTTAATATATTTTTGCAATACTGAAGTACACTTATTTGGCCCAATCAAAATAGAACTAAAATCAATAGAAACTCGGTCAAGAGAACTAACAATCATCATAAAAATAAGCACAAGATAAGGATAGTTACTACTTACTACACTTAACACTTTTCAGACTAATCTATTTTTCAAAATTTCTTCTCGCACTTCTCTTTCCACACCATCTTCTACAACGACTCCAGTCCCTTGATGCCTTTCCAAAATCTCTTCATCAATCCGACAAATCTCAAATTAACATTATTCTCTCCAAAAAATTTAACTCGGACCAAGTTGTTGTTCTATTAGACTAAATTTAAGATAGCTTGATTGAGATCAAGTTCAACATAAATGAATTTGAGGGATCTGTAGTTCATCCAACTCAATCTCATTCAAGAAAGCTCAGTGGGGTGGAGTGGGTTTTTTAAAAAAATAAGAGCATCTCTTCTTATGCAACTGTACATTGCTATTTTGCCACAGAAGCAAAATAGATAATCTCTAAGAAAAATCATCTCTAATGTAAATTGTCAAGGACTTTGTCAAACTAACGTGACAAGAAAAAAAAATAGACAATATCTAAAACTCATCTAAATTCGTAAGCTCAGATTAAACATCTTTGACCAACAAAATTTAAAGTTTATGTTTAATGCATTGGAGACCAAATTTGAACTTGAATATCTATTCATTAGACATCAATACACATAGATTAGAAAGATGTTCTAAAAATTGAACCCCTATTTTACTCATTAACAGTCCAGTTGTATCACCAATTACTTGTACAAAAGAATTTACACCGACTATCTATTTTAGGAATGTTGGGGAAATAGGATAAAGAAGTTGAATAGAAAATAACTTTTACCAAAAAAGAAAAAAAAAAAAATACATGTTACTTTTGAAATTCTTATTGTGACACTTTTATTGTCATTCTCCTAACTAAATTTCTGGTACATCCTTTGTGTCATTCTCAATTACCTATGCACGATTTCAGTTTGGCCCATAGAAAAAGTGTTATATGTAAGGAACTTGACATAAATACACTAAATGGAGCCATTTCGTCTTTTTCAGCACTCTTTCGTAACACCTCTTCCTTTGGCCCTACTTCTTGAAAAGTTCCTTTTCATGAATTGAAGGGATACTTATCTCGACAATAGTCAAGTACAGGTACATGAGATCGAGTATTTAACACATCCGAGTCAGGAATTCATAAAAATATTAAAAAAAATCTCAAACAGTCACGACGACGAATCTAATCAAGAAAAAACATAAAAATAACAATGTTGACTAGCGGTTGAGACAATGTACATGCAATCAAAATAATAGTCTACCAAAAATAAATTACTAATCGTCAACAAATATGACGTAAACATTGTCTCATTCTTATAATGTCTTGTTAAATATTGCAATGTTGCTGACTAACAACTATATTTAAAGTTGATTGTACAAAGTTGCATGTTAGAACGGGTGAATTTTTGAAATAGCCGTGTCAAACGCTCGGAATCGCAGAATAGCCTAACTTATATCAAATAAATTTTAAAAGCTTCTTTTAAGTAGAATAAACTAAAATACCCTTATTTTATAACATCAATTAACAGATCATCGGTTAACAGACCATCTGTTAACAGGTCGATTAACAGATGGTCTGTTAACCGACCATTAACAGATCCCAAACTCGCGCCGGTTCATTAATGCAGGCCACAAGCGCCCGGCCCCAAGGCACTGTAAGGTCAAAATTGGCTTTAACAGACCCCAGAGGTCTGTTGTGTTAACAGACTATGACGCAGATTTATACGATTATAATTGATGTTTTCAATTAATTCATCTCAAATCAACTCAGATTTGTAGGAATTTAAAGTAAAAATCATGATTCATACTCAGGTTTATACATTTTTTCATGATTTATACTACAAAATCTACAATTTCTATCGTGAATTAAAAGAAAAAGATGGAGAATGATGAATTTCTACATTCAAATGAAATTTCTTACATAAATGAAATAGGTTGGATTCTAACATTGAAATGTGTTAGATTTTAACCTCAAATCTTCTTTTTAAAACAAAATGAATTTGAAATCGTTTGAAATAGTTATATAGTGGGGAAGAATGCAGAGTTATATTTGGTAATTTACACACCAAAATTGATCAACGGCCATTTTGGTAAATTGGTCGGGTCACCCGGTCATTCAGCACCATTCCTATTTAGAACGGTATTTTAGAGTGCGTTAAAATTTAGAATTGAGCTGGACACGATCTTTTAGGGTCGACTAAATTTTTGTTGAATCAATTTTATAAAGTAAAAAGGAAATAAAAATTTGTCGAATTTTATGAAGTAACGCAACAAGAAAAGAGGAAATTATGGTCCACACCTGAATGTACAGAACAGGAAGAAAAGAAAAGAAAATTGTGCTGGAGTGGGACCGTACTGTGGTAACACCACAAGAAAAGAAGAAATTATGGCACAAACTTTAGAGAGGTCAATTTCTCAAAACTATGATCCACCCCTTGAATGTACAGAACATAGAAGAAAAGAAAAGAAAATTGCGTCGGAGCGGGATCCAACTGTAGTTCAGTCATGTCCTTATCTCTGTCTTTGATTTACATATTTTATATGATCTATTATTTATAATTTTAATTTTTTTTAAAAAAAAAATAAGCACTTAGGCTTCTTTTTAATTATACCAAACACAACGCCTACATGTTAATTTGTAGGCGCAATTTATTCTTGTTATCACGCAGTGGGCGTGAGATCAACATTCGCGGTAAGGTCGCTGTGGAGGTGTTGGAAGGAGGGCAAGTGGCTCCCTCTCGTGGGATCAAATGCACGACCCAAGAAAGGTCTACTAGATTGTATTTCTTGGGAAGGGTGATTTCAAAATTTTGCCTTGTATTTAGGTTATCCTAAAATTTCATTATAACTAGAGAACTTTCATTGGATTACCTTAGAATTTCATTATTGCTAGGGAACCTTCATTGAGTTGTTATATATAAAATTAATCTCTTGTAAATAAATATCATCATTCATTATAGTGAAAATACTGCAACGACTGAAGACATAACGTAATTTCATATTGAGGCGAACTTATATAAATCTTCGTATTCTTTATTTTTTTTCCATTCATTACTCTAATCCTGATAGTCTATACTCTAGACATCTTTGATTTTGAGTCTGGTTGTTTCTTTGTTTGATGTCTCCATTTCTTTATTTTGTTAAAAATATATATATTTAATATGTCTATAATATATTAATGTATTATACAAAGTAAAATGTATTTTTAGAGGTCATGTAAGAGTCTAGTCACAAAAATTCAGGACAATTTGATCAAAATATAATATTCTTATATTTATAAGTAACTGTAATAACAATAGTAAACACTATAATCTCGACCAAGCGTAACAAAATAATTTGAACTACTGATTCAAATAAGGATTAAGTCACACAAAAATGAAAATTAGTGGTGCAACAAGTCACCAAAGTAGACAAAAATGTTTTGAAGGTCAAAAGCGATATAAGTCGCATTCGTACGTGAGCAAGTACTTTGCTCCATGACTATACGAGAATAATACACACACAATGCAGTGTTATATTATATTACGTACTTTAATGATTATCGAGCTCTTGTCGACATGAAGATTGTGCAACATGCCTTCAAATGGTGTTTGGGACAATGACATCTAGAATGACAACAAAGCGTATGTTGGGAATTGCCATCCCGTAATAGCTTGTGGCTAAAGGCAATTCCTAGATTTGGATTTGTTTAAAACAATACTTTTGATTGATATAATACAAAATAAATATTTATTAAAAATAACGTAAAAAGTACATTTTAAAAAACCGTTTACTAAAAAATAATGTCGAGCATGATCTATATGTCTCAATTGAAAAATAATTAAGAGAAAAAAAGGATCCCTAATTTAACTCGTGGAAGATTGGTCATGCTCTAACTTTGAAAAGACGAAAAATAATGGAAATTGGATATTAAATTTGTATTATTTCTTGCGTGCACAATAGTATGACTCTAAAATAATTATTTCCTTTCTTAGTAATTAGCCTATTAGTTTTATTTAATACTCCAACATCGACAATTTAGTAAACAGGAATCTCTTATTACAAATTTAAAAGAGCACTTCAACCCTTGTGTAGTTGCTGTATTAAACAGTTAGGGCATGCTTGGGAGTTTTTTTTTTCTACCGGTTTTGACTGGTTTTAGTTGTACTGTTTATAAAAGATTGGGAAAATCAGTACTAGTTTTTTGGAGCACCGTCCAAAATCAGTGTAGTGTAATTTGAAGCATATCTCTCAACTCCCAAAATCGATGATTTTTGCGTTATTCAAAATTTCTTCCAATTTTACCTCTTTTCAAACAATGATTTTCAAAACTACACTAAACTTAATATTTGTAAAAATAAAAGAACATATACAAAAAAAAAAAAAAAACATGCAAGAATATAAATTTAATTTTATATTTTCAATGATAAGTAGTGGATATATAAAATTTTTAAACTTTAATTTAATTTTTTTAATATATAGGCATATATGTAATTTGATTTTCTTAAAAACTTTTAAAAATCGCTAGATAATAAATTCTCAAGTAGTTGGATGCTTTCAAACCCGCTTAAAATCATCCAAAGCCGCTCCACTTATAAACGCCAAAAATCCGATCTTTAAAAAACCCTCATAATCGGTACTCAAAAACTCCAAAACATACCCATAAGAAAATGAGTAATGGAGCTCTTTTTAAAACAAAGAATATCATTTCAACAACATGTACTAATAATAAAATTTCTACAAATATTTGTTGAAAATTACAGTGCAAATCCCATGTTTGGCTTTCGTGAGATTTTACATAAATTCTATCACACACCTTACATCAATATCAAATCAACAACCGTGTGCAAAATTGCGGATCCATGGTGATACATCCTCTGTCATGATAACTAACAACATGCCATAAAGATTGACATATTCTTCTCAAATAATATTATTATCTTCCATGAAGAAAAGAGACATTGTCAATCAACATCTTCATTTATTGATAATTTTTCTTGATGTACCTAGATTTTCAACATTTGGTGAAAATCATTTTTTTCTTCAAATTTTTGTACAATCCAAACTGAATCAACACATTATCGACTTGTATTGATCACAAATCAAAAAATTAATTCTTCAATCAAATTTTTGAACGTTACCTACCATATATTTTTTGTGATCCAACACTCATAATTTTTGGTCAAATGATGTTGTGGGTCTCACGTTGTAATCAAATCTCATTTTAATCCAATTTAGAAAGGCTAATTCATTTGATTTATATTAATTGTTTTTATTAAGAAAAGAATGAATAAATGATACGCCACGTGGACACTTCACTACATAAAAAATTAAATAATATTATCTAACACTAGTAATGCTTATCACCAGATTAGGTGACACCACTGCTTCTTGTCCAATAAATAAAAATGTATCACAATTTCATCGAATAATGTGCTAAATAGTATTACTTTTCAAAATCGAACCATAATTTGAAAGAAATACCCTTGATATATTTATTTTACACCGTCCGATCTTTTTATGATTTAATATATCAAATATATTCTAAAAAATACATAACACGTGGCAATGTTGTGCATGTAATTATAACTTGTTGATGCAACAAGTCATGATAGTATTTATTGGTACATTATTAAGATGGTTGATATTGTACCAAAAATATTTGGGCATTCAATATTTAAAAAGTATGCGTGAATGTTAGCCAATAATTATGTTTTCTACAAATGTGTGCAAATTATCACATCGAAATTCTTCTATAAAATCATTCTTAATAATAATTTTAATACTTTGTCTAGTATGTTTTAGGAAAAAACCATAGCAGGTGTCTCGTACTTTTTTTTTTTTTTTCCCGATCAAGTAAATTTGTCTAATTACGTCTAAAAATTTAAGTTCTTAAAGAATGAAAAACTATTTATTCAAATTATATTTCAAACACACGGACATTAAATTCATTTTCCAGTCGAATGCATGAAATGTGCATAATTTTCATTCATGTTACGTCTCAATACGCCTTAACACATGCATGCTAAATTCAATTTTCCGTCAACGATACGTATTTGTTCTGTTTTCTTTACAAATTTTTAGTATCAATCGTAAAATCTCAATATAATGAAGTTAATAAAACAACGTTAAATCGAAATACATCTATAAAGATAAAAGTTGTATATAATTATAGTGATTATGCATGTAGACCCATAGGGTGAAACTTTCAAGTGACTCTAGTTTTAATTTGGTAATTTTGAAGGTGGCAAGGAGACAAGAAGTTTGAGGCTATATTGATAACCTACATTAAAAGGTGTCATCCTTAAACTTTACGTCATCCTAATTAGATTTGACTAAAAATGATTATATAGTAAGTTTGAAGGGCAACATATACATATTTACTCTACTCCATTAAATTTTGGAAAATAAAAACAAAAATAAAATAAAAAGATTGTGTGTGTGTGTGTGTGTGAGAGAGAGAGAGAGAGAGTTGACTTATTTATTTGTTGCTTAGTTTATTGATTCAAACAATTTAACAGTTTAAATTTTTTAAATATATGTCACTCTCTTGTTGTTTTTTATAATATTTTCATTCGATAAACACAAGTTTTATTGTAAAAAATTTGTTTGATCTAGTCGAACATGGGAACTATTCTTCAAATTTACTAACATTTAAATATTAAAGAGTTGCAATCGAATATATTCTTTAGAATCATCTCAATAGATATTTATGGACTTGACCTAATTATACAACATGCAATAAATATACACTAAAATAATTATTGGACCAAAAAAATAAGGTGAACTATGTGCCACACGATAAATAACATGTATAATTAATATGATTTAAATACACTATAAACACGTGTTGATAGCGATACATTTGTCGTCACTTGTCGCTAAAATCCAAAAATCTACCGTCAAAAATATTATCAAACGCTTAAAGTAGTATGTAATCTTAAATATCCCAAAAAACTTGGGAATCTAGAGATTTTTATGTTTTAAATATTTTTCTAAATTATCGACAAGTGTAGTTGTCGATAAATTTTAAAATATTTGGACAGTATTAACCGACTATAATTGGACGCTAGTAAATTACAACTTGTTTTTTTTATTGTTTTAATAATTATGGTGGATTAATAACGACATTTGACCAACCAATTATTAATAACAACACTTTACCAACGAATTTAATTTAAAAAATTATAAATATATTCCTCTTAAATTCCAGTGGCTATTAGGAATGACATAGAGCAAGACATTAATCTATCTTCTTGAAATATATAAGCCAACTCTCCATTAGCGGTTTATACTGTGTGTTTGGGCGGGCTTTTACAAAACTTAAAAAGCAAATTTTGGTCTAATGAAATGTGGAAATATGAAATACATTTAATTGAATTTATTATTTAATATTAAATAAATTGGTGTTTATCACTATTAGTGATAAATAGGATTACTTGAACATTAATTATATCTAAATTATCGTACACATTAATATATTAATGAAATATTACATTAATTTGTGTAATTTAAAAATTCTTTTTGAAAGATTTAAAATATATATTTACAATTATTTATGATTTTAAATATAAAATATCATATATTAATGGGTTAAAGTATATTATAAAATAAATAATATAATATGTACTAAAATAATAATGTCCAGAATCACAACATTGGAAAGCTGGAATAATGTAGCAATGACCCAAAATTTATTGTTTGATTAACGTCACAGAATTTAAGAAATTTATAGCAACGTTTGCAATGTGAAAAATAATCCCATGCTATTTTAATTAATTTTATGGGATGTAAATAAATTATTATAAATAGTCAAATACATATGTAATATTTGTGCAAGTAATAAAAAAATCAAACAGTTAAGTTAACAATACTTTATTAAAAATTCTTGTTGAAAAAATTCCACTAACAAAAGTTATATTTACAATAGTCGGGTCAAACGGACCTAGGGATGGAAATGGGGCCGGGACGGCCATCACTATCCCCGTTCCGTCGAATTTGTTTTGGGGTGGGGTGGGGTGGGGTGGGGTGGGGTGGGGAGATCCTCATTCACAAGACATTTAATTAATTTAATTTTTAATATTTTTAAATACGATTTAAATTTTAAAATATAAAAATAAATAAAAATAAAAAGATTCAAGACTGGTTTGAAGAATTCGGGGTGGGGACTATAATCTCCGTCCCCGCTTCGATTACTAATAGAGTGGAGATTCTCCGCCTCATTCGAGATGGGAAAAGACGGAGCAATTTGATTTTTTTTCTATCCTTTCCAGACATTATAAACTTAAACAAGAAACAAACACACGAGAATTTGAGCAACGTTCCTTTTCACAAACACAAGATATTGATCACTTGCACTTCCAAGTAACAAATATTATTTTATATTATTATTATTGTAAAATTTATTTTTAATTTTATAACAATGTGTAAAATTATTAAATATTTTTTCAAGACAATACATTTATCATAATTATTTTAAAATAAAAATAATATATATTTATTAAATTTTAAAACATTAAAAAGTAAAAGCATACTAATATTGTACAACAATAAATTAAATTTAAATTTAAATTATTTGTGGAGATGCATTATAATTAGAATACTAACAAATCTAAGGCTTAAAATGAATTATTTTAATTAATTAAGGTTCAAATTGGTATTTTAATAATATATAGATAAAAAAATTACAAGCATAATCTGAAAATCTACAATTTTGCTACTTCTCAAAATCTACTACCATATGATAAAAATTCTTTCAAAATCACTTTTAAAAAATATACCATACACCTAAATTTGGCCCTAAAAATTATTGTTGAAAAAATTCTACTAATAAAAATTCTATTTCCAACAGTCGTGTCAAACGGATTAAGGGATGGAAATGTGGTCAGGGTGGCCATTACCATTCCCGTCCCGTTGGATTTTTTTTGCTAGGATCGAGGCGGGGGCAGGGCGGGACGGGAATTGAAAATTTTTCATTTATCGGGGTCATTTAATTAATTAATTAATTTTTAATATTTTAAATACGATTTAAAATTTAAAACATAAAAATAAATTAAATTAAAATGATTCGAAACAAGTTCGAAGAATTTGGGGTGGAGAGTGGAGACTATAATCTCTGTCCTCGCTTCGATTACTTATAGAGTAGAGATTCTCCGCCTCATTCGAGATGGGACAAGACGGGGCGATTTTTTATTATCTATCCCTTCCGAATGTGATAAACTTAAACAAGAAGCAAACACACGAGAATTTGAACTAATCTTCTCAACGTTCCTTTTCACAAACACAATATATTGATCACTTGCAGTTCTAAGTAACTAATCTTATTTTATATTATTATTATCATGAGTATTATTATAAAATATATTTTTAATTCTATAACAATATGTAATATTATCAAATATTTTTTTAAGACAATGCATTTAACATAAATTTAAATTATTTATGGAGATTTATTATAATTAAAATGCCAATAAATTTGAGACATAAAAAGAATCATTTTAATTAATTAAAGTCAAAATTAGTATTTTAATAATATATAGATTGAAGAATTAAAAGCAGAATCTGAAAACTATCATTTTGCTACTTCTCAAAATCTGCTACCAAATTATACAAATATTTCAAAATCACTTTTTAAAATTTTACCAAACACCTAAAGCTGGCCCTAAAAGTTATTGTTGAAAAAATTCTACTAACAAAAGTTATATTTCCAACAGTTGTGTCAAACGGATTTAGGGATGGGGCCGGGGTGGCCATTACCATCCCCGCCTCATCAGATTTTGTTGTTGTTGGGATTGAGGCGGAGGCGGAGGCGGAGGCGGAGGCGGGCGTATGGGGCGGAATTTAATAATGCTCATTTAATTAATTAATTAATTTTTAATATTTTTAATATGATTTAAATTTTAAAACATAAAAATAAATTGAAATGAAAAGATTCGAGACAGGTTTGAAGAATTCGGGGTGGAGAGTGGAGACTATAATCTCCGTCCTCGTTCCGATTACTTATAGAGTGGAGATTCTCCGCCTCATTCGAGACAGGAAGAGACGGGGCAATTTTTTTTTTCTATCCCTTCCGAACGTGATAAACTTTAACAAGAAGCAAACACATGAGAATTTGAACTAATATTTTCAACGTTCCTTTTTACAAACACAAGATATTGATCACTTGCCGCTCTAAAAAACAAATTTTATTTTGTATTATAATTAACATGAGTAGTATTGTAACATTTATTTTTAATTCTATACTATATGTAATATTATCAAATATTTTTTAAGACAATGCATTTATCATAATTATTGTAAAATAAAAATAATATATATTTATTAAATCTTAAATTTTAAAACATTAAATAATAAAAGCATACTAATATTGTAAGAAAATCAATTGAATTTAAATTTAAATTATTTGTGGAAATGTATTATAATTAGAATACTAATAAATATGAGACATAAAAAGAATTATTTTAATTAATTAAGGTCAAAATTGATATTTTAATAATATATAGATAGAAAAATTAAACGCATAATCTGAAAATCTACCATTTTGTTGCTTCTTAAAATCTGCTACCAGATGATACACATTTTTTCAGAATCACTTTTTAAAAATTTACCAAACGCCTAAAACTGGCCCTAAAAATTATTGTTGAAAAAATCCTACTAACAAAAGTTCTATTTTCAACTGTCGTCTCAAACGTATTTAGAGAATGCAATGAGGCCAGGGTGGCCATTACCATCATTGCCCCGTCAGATTATTTTTTTGTTGGGATCGAGGCAGGGGGCGGGATAGGAATTAAAAAATTCTCATTTATCGCGCTCTTTTAATTAATTATTAATGTTTTGAAATTCAATTTAAATTTTAAAACATAAAAATAAATAAAAATAAAAAGATTCGAGATGAGTTCGAAGAATTCGGGACGGAGACTATAATCTTCGTCCTTGCTTTGATTACTAATAGAGTGGAGATTTTCCGCCTCATTCGAGACAGGACAATACGGGACGATATTTTTTTTTTTGCCTATCCCTTCCAAACGTGATAAACTTAAAAAATTAAAAGCAAACACATGAGAATTTGAACTAATTTTCTAAATGTTCCTTGTCACAAACACAAGATATTGATCACTTGCAGTTCCAAGTAACAAATATTATTTTATATTATTAGTTTTAATTTTATAATAATATGTAATATTATTAAATATTATTTTAAGATGGTGTATTTATCATAATTATTTTAAAATAAAAATAATATATATTTATTAAATCTTAAAATATTAAAACATTAAAAAATAAATGCATACTAATATTGTACAAAAATTAATTAAATTTAAATTTAAATTTAAATTATTTGTGGAGATGCATTATAATCAGAATACTAATAAATCTGAGACTTAAAATGAATTATTTTAATTAATTAAGGTTAAAATTGGTATTTTAATAATATATAGATAGAAAAATTAAAAGCAGAATTTGAAAATCTACCATTTTGCTGCTTCTCAAAATCTACTACCAGATGATAAAAATTCTTTCAGAATCACTTTTTAAAAATTTACGAAACACCTAAAATTGGCCTTAAAAATTATTGTTGAAAAAATTCTACTAACAAAAGTTCTATTTCCAACAGTCGTGTCAAACGGGTTTAGGGATGGCAATGGGGCTTGGGTGACCATCACCGTCCCCGTCCCGTCGGATTTTTTTTTTGTTGGGATCAAGGTGGGGCAGGACGGAAAGGGAATTGAAAAATCCTCATGTATCGCGCTCATATAATTAATTAATTAATTTTAAATATTTTAAATATGATTTAAATTTTAAAACATAAAAATAAAATAAATTGAAAATATTTGAGATGGGTTCAAAGAATTCGGGGTGGAGACTATAATTTCCATCCTCGCTTCGATTACTAATAGAGTGGAGATTCTTCGCCTCACTCGAGATGGGACAAGACAAGGCGATTTTTTTTTCTATCCCTTCCAGATGTGATAAACTTAAACAAGAAGCAAACACACGAGAATTTGAACTAATCTTCTCAACGTTCCTTTTCACAAACACAAGATATTGATCACTTGCAATTCCTAGTAACAAATATTATTTTATATTATTATTATCGTGAGTAATATTATAAAATTTATTTTTAATTCTGTTAACGTTGGAAAATGATGATGTACTTTCCAAGCCAACTTAAAGATAAATGTTGAGGTCGGCTATGACCGTAATGAGTAGTAGATAGGTAAAGATATGCGGGAAGACCTGATTGTATAATCTTTTTAAGAGTGCTTTTATTAAGCAATTCAATGTCCGACTTGTTGGACATTTATGTCTCCTATTTATAGGAAAATATGTAATGATTATTTCCATTTAATGCTAAGCTAGGTATTAAATGACCAAGCTAGGCATTTAATGCTTACAAGACATTTTCTTTTGGGACATTTAATGTGAGATGACGCCTGTCAGACGCAAGGACGGGCTATGCCGATGACGCAAGTATGACATCAAGAGGGTTGAGATCCGACCTGGAAGATTCGGGATGAGGTCCGAACTGAATTCAATATAGCGGCGGGTTCGGAGACAGGATCGTAGATGAGGTCCGAACTCGAAAACTTTACCATGCATAGGTCGGCCATTTCCTTGTTGGACTGATGAACAGAGTGGCGTTAAAAAGGGACAAGCCTAGATCGGAGGCCAACAAATTCTATAAAAATATGTAATACTATCAAATATTTTTCAAGACAATGCATTTAACATAATTATTTTAAAATAAAAATAATATGTATTTATTAAATCTTAAAATTTTAAAACATTAAAAAATAAAAGCATACTAATATTGTACAAAAATTAATTAAATTTAAATTTAAATTATTTGTGGAGATGCGTTATAATTAGAATACTAATAAATCTGAGACATAAAAAGAATTATTTTAATTAATTAAGGTCAAAATCTGAAAATCTACCTTTTTGCTATTTCTCAAAATCTGCTACCAGATGATACAAATTCTTTCAGAATCACTTTTTAAAAATTTACCAAACACCTAAAACTGACCATGAAAATTATTGTTGAAAAAATTCCACTAACAAAAGTTCTATTTCCAACAGTCGTGTCAAACGGATTTAGGGATGGCAACGGGGTCGAGGTGGCCATTATCATCCCCCATCTTGTCGATTTTTTTTTTTTTTTTTTGGGATTGAGATGGGGGTAGGGCAGGACGATAATTCAATAATCTTCATTTATCACGCTCATTTAATTAGTTAATTAATTAGTTAATATTATTTTTTATATTTTAAAGACGATTTAAATTTTAAAACATAAAAATAAATTGAACTAAAAATATTCGAGACAGGTTCGAAGAATTTCAGGGCGAAGACTATAATCTCTGTCCTCGCTCCGACTACTAATATAGTTGAGATTCTCCGCCTCATTCGAAACGGGACAAGACGGGGCGATTTTTTTTTTCTATCCCTTCCGGACGTGATAAACTTAAACAAGAAGTACCACACGAGAATTTGAACTAATTTTCTCAATATTCCTTTTCATAAACACAAGATATTGATCACTTGCCATTCCGAGTAACAAATATTATTTTATATTATTATTATCATGAGTGGTATTGTAAAATTTATTTTTAATTCTATAACAATATGTAATATTATCAAATATTTTGTAAGACAATGCATTTACCATAATTATTTTAAAATAAAAATAATATATATTTATTAAATATTAAAATTTTAAAACATTAAAAAATAAAACCATACTAATATTGTACGAAAATCAATTAAATTTGAATTTAAATTATTTGTGGATATGCATTATAATTAGAAATTTAGAATACTAATAAATCTGAGACATAAAAGGAATTATTTTAATTAATTACGGTCAAAATTGATATTTTAATAATATATAGATAAAAAAATTAAAAGCAGAATCTGAAAATTTACTATTTTGCTGATTATCAAAATCTGCTACCAGATGATACAAATTCTTTCAAATCATTTTTTAAAAATTTATTTCTTGTTGTAAAAATCCTACGAACAAAAGTTCTAAATCCTGCTACTAGATTATACAAATTCCTTTTCAAAAACACGAGATATTGATAACTTGCAGTTACAAGCAACAAATATAAAATTTTCTAGTCAATGCACATTATCCTACATTTGGGAGTTGGGACCCACAAAGTTTTCTTAAATTACATTCTCAATTTCCTAGTAACACGCCTATGAATCATTCCAATCTCCCGGTCTTTAAAAACCATTGCAGATAAAATCTTTCATTTTAGCCATGGCAGAAGTGCAAGAAGAAGTGATTATAGTTGGGGCCGGGCCTTCGGGACTTGCAACTGCAGCATGTTTAACCCAACTCTCAATCCCATATATGATTCTAGAGAGAGAAGATTGTTTTGCTTCATTATGGAAGAAATATTCATACGATCGTCTTCATCTTCACTTGACTAAACAATACTGTCAACTTCCCCATTTCAATTTTCCCAGTTCTTGTCCAACCTATGTTTCACTACAAGGTTTCATACAGTATTTAGATGATTACGTTTCTCATTTCAACATCAATCCCATTTATGGAAAATCAGTAGAATCTGCTGTATATGATGAACCAACAAAGAAATGGAAGATTCAGGCCCGAAATATGATCAGTTCGAATCAACTCGAAGAATTTTCATGCAGATTTCTAGTTGTGGCTACTGGAGAAACATGCGATGCATTTGTGCCTGAATTTGAAGGTCTCAATACATTTCCAGGAGAGAAGATTCATTCTACACAGTACAAGAATGGTGACAAGTTTAAAGAGAAAACTGTATTAGTGATTGGGAGTGGCAATTCTGGTATGGAGATTGCACTTGATCTTGCAAACTATGGTGCCTTTACCTCCATTGTTGTTCGAAGCCCGGTAAAAATTGTTATCTCTGATTCACTTCCCTCGTGATTGTATCGTGTCGACAGGTACTTGTCTGTGTGTATTTTTACGATTGACTTGACCCTTTTGTATTCTTATATGCAGATTCATTTATTGTCAAGGGAACTGGCATATATGGGATTAGTTTTATTGAACTATGTACCCTGCAAATATGTCGACAGCTTATTGACATTTCTCAGCAAATTAGTGTATGGAGACTTAACCAAGTATGGAATCAAAAGGCCACAAGAGGGCCCATTTGCTTCGAAAGTTAAGTATGGAAAGTACCCTGTAATTGATGTCGGGACCTTTCAGAAAATTAAGTCTGGAGTCATTCAGGTTTGTCATTGACTTCTTCTATATTCAAGATTCGAAAAACAAAAGATGTTAAAATAGATATTATCGTGGCCTTTACGGGTCTAATTACTTATAGATATTTTGATAGAATTAAGAATGAATTGATTTTGAGTGACTATGAATAAATTGTTTCTTTGTGCATAAATAGGTGTTGCCGGCAGTAACAAGCATAAGTGGCAATGATGTTATGTTCGAAAATGGGAAAGAACATCCTTATGATGCTATAATATTTGCCACTGGCTTCAAAAGATCCACAAATCAGTGGCTTAAGGTACACAAACAGTTGAATTTTTTATTTTTTTATTTTCTTTGTGCATCTTTGGCGGTATTGAAATTATTTTTAAGATTATAAGTTCATGAGTTATATGGAGCGATATAAACAATAATCGAAAGCGATGAAATTGTATGTTCTACAAAATGTGTACACAAAAAATATGTTTAACTAATTTTACTAATTTAAGCATATCAAAACAAGCTTGTTTGGCGGAACTTTAAAAATTACTAATAAATTAAAGTCAAAGTTAACAATTAATTTTGACCATACATTTCATAAGACCATATCAATTTTTTATCAATAACTCGTGCAGGATGATGATAATCTTTTGAATGAAGATGGAATTGCAAAGACTAGTTTCCCGAACCAATGGAAGGGTAAAAATGGACTTTACTGCAGCGGACTTGCCAGGAAAGGACTCTATGGAGCTGCCTTGGATGCCCAAAACATAGCAAATGACATCAAGGCTCTACTTTGAAAAAAAAAACTAAAAGCTTGGAATTTTAAGGTTTTTTAATAATATTTTTATGTTTATTTGTTTGAATTCTTCAAGGCTGTAACAGCCAAACATACAAAGGCAGAAGCCATTTCTCGTACACAAACATGAAGGCTTTTCGATTAACTGTTATCAAATCTAAGGTGCTGACAACCATTGTAAATCGGAAAATTATATTTAAATTAGAAATAATTGAAAAATATATTCTCTATTAAGTATTAACTAATACAACAAGTTTACAGCCTAATTCCACCTCAAAAAAAAGGAGAAAACAAAGAAGAAGAAAACTAGTGCTACAATAGCTGTTCAGAGGGGCAAACTACAGCACCTCAGAATACCATAAATCTCCAAAAGAATTATTTCAACCTTATAAATGTAAATTTTATGACAATAGTTAGTGACCAAAATTATGACCAAAAAATGGAAGAAGAAACAAGATTGATATTGAACTCATGTAGATCTATAGATTTATTTTCTCCTCCTATTGAGTCGATATACAGATTTGACAGATTAGAGGATCTTCCACATCGAATACCGGGTGTTTTGAGGATGAGAGCTGGTGGAGCTAAAGCTGCCTCTGTAGCCAAAATAATTAAATGATGATAAATTCGAGAATATGAAAATTATTTTATTGGATCTATTATTTAATGTCTCATAAACGAGTGGTTATCACCAGTGATAATAAATAATATTACTCAAATATTAATTATATCCAAATTATCGTACACATTAATATATTAATGAAATATTACATTAATTTGTGTAATTTAAATTTTTTTAAAGATTTAAAATTTATTTTTATCTTAATTTTATAATTATTTATGATTTTAAATATAAAATATCATATATTAATGGGTTAAAGTATATTATAAAATATATAATATAATATGTACTAAAATAATAATGTCCAGAATCACAACATTAGAAAGCTGGAATAATGTAGTAGCTATTTTTCAGTCTATTTTTTAGCAATAGAGTATCAATGAGCCAAAATTTCTTGTTTGATTAATGTCACAGAATTTAAGAAATTTATAGCAACATTTGCAATATGAAAAATAATCCCATGCTATTTTAATTAATTTTATGGGATGTAAATAAATTATTATAGTTAGTCAAATAAAAATTTAGTATTTGTGCAAGTAATAAAACAAAAGCACTTTTCTAGTTATGTAACAATCAAACTTTTTAGATTGACAATCAAACAAGTCAACAATACTTTATTAAAAATTCTTGTTGAAAAAATTCAACTAACAAGTTCTATTTCCAACAATCGTGTCGAACGGACCTAGGGATGGCAAAGGGACCGGGACGGCCATTACCATTTCCTCTTACTCATGCTTTCAGATCGATATCATTGATCACGAGGCAGCTAACACATTTGCTTTGGAAAATCCTTTAGACCCATGGGAAGCATGTATTACGCATTCTCAAAAAGAAAATTCTGACTCTCCAGTTCTTGAAGAATGTGCCAGATATTTATAAGGAGCTGAATGGATGGAACGAAGAATTAAATATATGGATCTGGGTACCACACCTCTTCAACAGCCACATTTGGTTCAAAAGGCCCCAATTCTCGAGTTAAAGCACTTAACTTCTCACCTTAGGTATGATTATCTCGGTGAGTCATCTACTCTTCCAATCATTATTGCAAATTCTATTAATCAGGATCAGGAAGATAAACTACTCCGAGTTCTGAGGAATTACAAATCAGCCATCGGTCGGACTATAGCAGACATCAGAGGTATCAGCCCGTCCATATGCATGCACAAGATTCTAATGGAAGAGGCATATAAACCAACAGTGTAGCATCAACGCATATTGAATCCTCATTTGCAAGAAATAGTCCGAGCTGAAGTGTTAAAACTACTTGATGCTGGTATCATCTATCCTATTTCAGATAGCACTTGGATAAGCCCGATTCAGGTAGTGCCTAAAAAAAGAGGGATTACGGTTGAGAAGAATGATAATAACGAGCTCATACCAGTCAAATTGACTACCGGCTGGCGAGTTTATATTGACTACAGGAAGTTGAATGATGCCACTCGAAAAGACCATTTTCCTCTACCATTCATTGATCAGATGCTCGAAAGTTTAGCGGGTCATTCTCATTATTGCTTTTTTGATGGGTATTCAGGCTACAATTAGAATTATATAGCGCCACAAGATTAAGAAAAGACGACATTTACTTGTCTTATGGCACGTTTGCATATAGGCGTATGCTATTTGGCCTGTGCAACGCTCCTGCCACATTTCAGCGTTGTATGATGTCTGTCTTCTCAGATATGGTCGAAAAATTCATTGAAGTTTTCATGGATGATTTTTCAATTTTTGGATCATCATTTGACGAATGCCTTAAAAATTTGACCCTGGTACTTCAGTGTTGCGAGAAAACAAACTTGGTACTTAGTTGGGAAAAGTGCTACTTTATGGTCTAAGAAGGCATCGTGTTGGGACACAGGATTTCAGCTAAAGAAATTGAGGTCGACAAAGTAAAAATTCAGGTTATAGAGAAACTGTCTCCTCCGACAACAGTTAAGAGAATTCGATCTTTTCTGGGACATGCGGGTTTCTATAGACGGTTTATAAAAGATTTCTAAAAAATAACTAAACCGTTGTGTAGTTTGCTGGAAAAAGAAGTCAAGTTTGAATTTTCTATAGACTATCTTAAAGCTTTCAACATTTGCAAAGAAAGCATAATCTCAGCACTAGTCATTATACCACCTGATTGGGATCTACCGTTTGAACTCATGTGTGATGCAAGTGACTTTGCCATCGGGGCAGTTTTGGGGCAGCGTAGAGAAAAAGTCATACATGTCATACATTATGCCAGCCGAACTCTCAATGACGCTCAAATGAATTATGCCACTACAGAAAAAGAATTACTAGCAGTAGTATTTACTTTCTAAAAATTTTGATCATACCTCATTGGATCGGAAGTGATAGTGCACAAGAACCACGCAACATTGAAATACCTTTTTGCTAAAAAAGATGCAAAACCAAGACTGATTTGGTGGATACTGCTTCTTCAAGAATTTGACTTGAAAATTCAGGATAAAAAAGGGAGCGAGAACGTGGTAGCCGACCACTTGTTAAGAATAGATCAGTCAGAAGAGAATGAAGAATGTGAAATAAATGAGAAATTTTCAGACGAGCAGATTTTTGGGATAAAACAGATAGAAAGCGCACCATGGTATGCAGATTATGTGAATTACCTTACAAGCAATATCATGCCGCCGAATTATGATCATCAACGTCGAAAAAGTTCTTTTCGAACTTAAATACTATTTTGGGAAGATCCTATTCTCTGAGACGGGAGCCACTCAAGTAATTCGAGATGTATACACGAAGAAGAAATGAAGACCGCCTTGGAGCAATGTCATTCCTCACCATACGGAGGTCATTTTGGTGCTTCAAAACAAAGACCAAAGTCTTACAATCTGGGTTTTATTGGCCGACATTATTCAAGAATACCTACAGTTTGGTAAAAATATGTGACAGGTGCCAAAGAACGGGAAATATATCTCGAAAGCAGGAAATGCCCATTCGAAGCATTTTAGAGGTTGAACTTTTTGATGTATGGGGGATTGACTTTATGGGACCAATTCCACCATCGTTCTCAAATTCCTACATTTTGGTGGCTGTGGATTACGTTTCAAAATGGGTAGAAGCTGTGGCCTTACCGACCAATGATGGCAGGATGGTGGTGATTTTTCTCAAAAAGAATATTTTTACGCGTTTAGGGACTCCTCGAGCAATCATAAGTGACGGAGGTAAACTTTTTGAACCGGCGGTAAACTCTTTTGGCAAAATACGGTGTGAAGCACCGTGTGGAAATCTCCACATACTAGTGGCCGTGGGAAATCTCCAACTGGGAGTTGAAAAAGATCTTAGAGCTTACGGTGAGTACCTCGAGATAAGATTGGTCCAGAAAACTAGATGATGCTCTTTGGGCATATCGAACTGCATTTAAAACACCAATTGGAATGTCACCATATCGCCTAGTTTTTGGGAAGGCGTGCCATTTGTCAATTGAGTTGGAGCATCGAGCTTACTGGGCATTGATGAAGTTGAACTTTGACTTGAAAGAAGTCGGTGAGAAATGACTGTTTCAATTGAACGAAATGGAAGAATTCAGGTTAGATGCTTATGAAAATGTCAAACTGTACAAAGAGAAAACTAAGAATTGGCATGACAAAAACATTTAAAAAAGGCAGTTTGAGACGGGACAAAAGTTCTCCTATTGAACTCACGACTCAAGCTCTTTCTTGGAAAACTACGTTCAAGATGGTCCGAGCCATTCACGGTAGTGAAAGTCTATCTACATGGAGTGGTAGAAGTAGCTCATGACACAACAGGCAGGTTCAAAGTGAACGGATAAAGGCTAAAACAGTACTTGGAGGATGATTTTTCGAAAGAAAAGTCTTTCACCGCTTTGAGCAATCCGATGTGATCACCACGACAAAGTTGAGCTAAAGACTTTAAACAAGCGCTCAATAGGAGGCAACCTATTTTTCTCCCTTTTATTTCAATTCAGTATTATTTCATTTTTAATAATTTATTCATGTTTTTGCACGTTTTTATGTTTTTAAGACATAACGTAGGCATTTTCAATTCTTAACTATTTAGCCACTTAAATCATTGTCATTTTGCACGAGCACACACTTAGTTTTACTTAATTCATGTTTAGAGTCAGTAAGTTTTTTTTTTAAAAAAAAAATTGAAACAGGGTACATAACTATGCGCTTGCATGGTTAAACCCATTGCGATCATAAACTGAACAGAAAACATTCTGCCCAGAAATTGGTAGTCCTGCGATCGCAGGAATTTCCTTCTTTACGATCGCAAGGACTACCAGATTACTTAAAATCTGGGATTGAAGGCTCATTTTCAAAAACACAAAATTTGCTCTCCAAGAGTACTCTCTTTAATCCTTAATCTCCAAGAACCAAACGAGCATCTTTGGGCTTCAAATTACACACAATCAAGCATCCATAAACATCAAAATCCATTAATTCAAGGGTAAGTTCACATTTTTTCACATTATTTTCGGATTTTTGACATTAGTGTACATAAGTTCATGCATTTTGATAAATGTGGAGTAAAGGTTGATTAGATTAGGCTTGAATCGAAAGAAAAATATATATTTGATTGGGTTTAGATGAATAGGTTGTGGAAAATTTGGGCCTTTGATTGAATCCCCCAATTTATTCAAACCCTTGAAGAACAATCCTTGCATACAAAGTGTTCGACAAAATACCCCAACCAAAATTTTTGCCAAATTTTGGAAAAATGTGATCCTAGGCTAATCTATTTGACTAATACCATCACTTAGGATCATTCAATTTGGCTTGAACACACGGTTATCACCAAATTCCAACCTTAATCAAAAAACGGAAAATCAAGCTTGCCATGGCAGCCACTGCAGGCCACTTCAGCCTGCTTCCGTTAGCACTTTCGTCCCCCATCCGTTTGGCTCAATGACCTCGAAATCCTATGAAATTTGAATATGTGGTAGACCAAAGCATACACTTCCATGCCACCATCGTCCATTTTATTTTTGCACATTCTTAGGTAGATTTCTCCGCACTAAATAGCTTAGTCTAACATAATTTTTCGAAAATTTTTACCTAAAGTTTAGGTTAGTTTGGGGTAAAACTTAAACCATATATGTCATTTTTCATATCTAACTTATTTTTGTTCATTTTACAGGTCATGGCTCCAAAATGACCTCGCCGTCAAAAACAGAAAGCATGTCAAAAAAAGCCCGAGTAGAAAACATCGACTCCCGCCATTATCTTTCCGATGAGTACGAGGAAGATTCAAAAAGTTCATTAGCCAGTGGACCATATGGAGGGAGCGGAGATTATAATTAGAAGACTTTTCTCACTCCGAGCTTTATAACCTCATCGACGTATGCGGCTGGTCCAAGATTGTTGATACACCTCACAAGATATACTCCCAGCTCATCTATGAATTCTACACCAACTTTAACCATGAAATTGACATTCATGGGACAGAGCACTATGGGCAGACTTAGGTACAGGGTAAATGGTTCATGTTTACCCCGAGGGTCATCAATGACTACTATGGTATAACCATTGAAGATATTCACCATCTGCTCTCTATTCAGAATATGGGTGAGGTGGCCCGGTTTCTATATGGCCGAGATGATGCATGGCCACTACCCGGGAGGGACTTCGAGCACAGTAAATTGACAGACTCCCTTCTCATCCTGAATGTGTTTGTGAGCCACAATATCGACCCGACTGCGCATCGTACTACTATCAATGATGCTAGGGCTCAACTATTATACCATCTCGCTCACGGGAGGAAAATGGATTTGAAGAATTATATCTACACCCTAATCAGCATGCTGGGCTTCCAAACCGACAAGAGGCACACATCCATCTTCCCAGCTCTGATCAATGGCATCTGCAAAGAAGCGGGGGTCCAAATCTTACCAGCAGAGCCAGTATTGAAGGCAAATGGACCTATCAACCACTATGCCTTAGAAAATGCAAGAAGGTACATCATTTGTCGAAAGCACCGCAATGCAGCATTTAGCAGCGACCTCAAGAAAGAGCAACCACCACACCTTTCTGAGACACATAGCATCTATGCTACATCGACTACTTGAGGGTCAAGCTGAGCAGACACAGTTCATTGTCGCTACGTAGACTGAGTTGCACACGATGCAACAGGAGTTGACGACGCTATGATCTTGAGTGGATGCAATTTGACACACTCAGATGAATATCGAGACCAGTCAGCAACAAAGTGCTGGTCGTAGTAGAGCTAGATTCGATCTGACTGCGACCAGGTCAAGAGACGGCTAGACAGATGTGCGGACAAGTTGGATGATATTTATGACAAGATTTGCTGGTTGACACCCATCCCAGCACCTCCACCGGTTGATCCTTCCACACTACTTCTCCCGGCACTATCAGACCCACCTCCATGAAGTCTCTAAATTTTTTATGTGTTATATTTCTTTTGAATTCTTACATTGGGGACAATGTATGTTTCAAGTTTGGGGATGATGTATGAAAAATTTGCTTGACTTAATAAATGATATTTGATAATTGATTTTTAAGTTATTTTGATTTTTAATTTATTTCTATTTTTTTAAAAAAAAAAATGCACGTTTATGTGATATAAATAGTCTTGTCGGCTAATGATGTAATTTTTTTGTTATTTAAGTTTAGCTTTAATCATTACTTGTGGACAGATCACTACTTTGTTTAAATGTGAGGCTATTTAACCATGTTTGATATAGTGATATGTTGGTCAGTTATGATAATTTTCAGCTATGTTGATGCACCTAAATTTAAAATAATAGGTTAATTTTTTTAGAACTTAGAATAATCTATATCTCAAGCTAGTAACCAATACAGTAAGAAAGTGTGGTACACCAGCAGTGATGGTAGCTATCTAGGTTGTGATAGATTTTATGTATGTTAAAAAATTGTGTGGAGCACTTTAGACCAGTTAGAAGATGCTAGGTATTGACCGAATGTTAGGAATCTAGTTCCATAGCATGAACTTATTGCACACAGGGAACAAGATTATTATTATTATTATTTAACTCTTTTCATAGACTATTTGACTTGAGTGAAAAGGTCCGTAGGGATTTCTCAAAACCCGATACCCTAATGTTCGAAAGACCTGGGAGTCATCGACATAAAGCTCATTACATGAGTCATTTAGAAACCTTAATAGACTGAGTTTTGCACCCTATTAATATCTTATAACTCTTTTCGTAGTCTATTTGACTTGAGTGAAAAGGCCCGTAGGGGTTTCTCAAAACTCGGTGCCCTAAAGTTCGAAAGACTTGGGAGTTATCGACCTAAAGCTCGTTGCCTAAGTCATCTAGAAAGCTTAATGGATTGAGTTTTACACATAAGATTTATACATATATAATTTTAAATTTTTTTTTTTTCTGCTAAAGCCAATGAAAAATCCTTTGCAAAGTAAATTTGGAGATTAGATAACTAATGGGTTTGACTTACTTAGTAGAAATTTTCTGGTCGAGAGTGCTCAGAAATTAGAGAATCTTCACAACCTTAGATTGTCACGATTACTAGCTTTCAACCAGCTTTGAACAAGAAAATAATGAGTGAACTGTAACCTTTAAACCAAAAATCTCGAGAATTGAAAGAGAACATCATTTTGGGGGAAGTGTACCTTACGAGAGGGAAATGAAAAGTTGACCAAGTGGTTGGACTATCACCACCATAGAACTTACGTGGATCGGATTAACTATTCTCACACACATCTCAAGTATGGTTTAAGTAGAACAACGTTTGCAATAGTATTACCTGAACACTCGTCATGAATTATAAGTTTTTTTTGCAAAAGTTGAATCAAGAATGACAAGCTGTTTATGTTGTGAATTGTATTATAGCTTATTTCATTAAGTGCATGATTATCTTTAGCTAGTTTATTCGATGACGAATAAAAGTACAAGTTTGGAGGTGTTTGTTAAGTACAAATATATACTTATCTAGGCCCACAAAAAAAGACGATTATGAGTTATATTAATTGTTTTCAGTTTAATGGCGCGTTATTTTCTTATTATTTTAGGAAATAGTCAAATTCAAGTGTCAATATGATGAAAGGATGAAAATAGAGCAAATAGAAGAAAAATAGATTCAATTGAACAGACAAAGAGACTTGAGGGACTTGACATACAAATATCAAAGAAAAGAATTCAAGAAAGCATCCCAGATAACCATGCGATCGCATGGTTGTCCAAGGCTGCGATCGCAAGATAGTGAAATTTTTGTAGAACGTTAATTCTAACAACCATGCGATCACAAGGTTGTTAACCATGCGATCGCAAGGTGGCTTTCCGGGCAGAAACTTGAGCAGTCTCCTAATAGGAGTGAAACTCTACAACTCTAAAACAAAAGCAAAGACTAAAGACACGTTTTGAAGAGTTGGGAGACGAGTATAAAAGCAGATAATAGACATATCGCGAGAGAGGAATTTTGAGAAACAAGATACAAGAAGAGAATCGAAGATCAAGGCACGGGATTGAAGATTATTCAGCCGGGATCACGGATTTTATTTACTTTTATTTTTCTTTCGACGGAACATGATTAATACAAATCTTGTATTATTTTACATAATCATGTCCGGCTAATTTACTTATTTTTAGGATGAACGATGAAATCTCATGTTTTTAATTAAATAGAAGTTTTTCGTTTTATTAGTTAATTGCTTCTTGATTAATTATTTTTTATTCAGTATTTTTAATGTTTTAATGTCTGATCACCGTTAGAATATTTTATGATCTACATTGAAATCAAGAGATTCAATATAGATTTAGCACGTGGTATTGAATAACATAGGGTTCAATAATAGATAGAAATTACTATTATGCTCTGTGAAATTCGGTTAGGTGTTTTTGTGATTTAAATGTATATTTTTATGTTCGAAATCTGATTAGAGATAATTAGGTTCACATATCGATATAGAATTGATTGACCATAGAGAGAGGCTTTTGATTATTATAGGATCACCGATTTTCAATCTAGGGTAATTAACAGCTAAAGCGATTAACGGATAATTGATTAAAGAACGTGTAGGTGGATTCGCAAATCCTAGTGTTAGTAAAAACTCGAATTCGTTCTCATCATTTAAAGTTGATTGTTGATAGTTTAAATTTAATTAAAATAGTTAGAATAGTTTTAGAATCACAAACCAAAAACAAATCTGTGTTTCTTTATTTTGTTAAAATTTAAGTTATAAATTAATATGTTAAATTAATAACTAGTACTCGTGGGTTCGACACTCTATTCATTACTATATTATTTATTAACGATCCGTCCACTTGCAGGATTGAAATCGCACAACATCTATCACATCATTTTTCAAATATTTATTATCAACTATAAATAAATTCATATTTATTGTCGCGTCTTAGGAATTTAAAACGAGATTTACTGTACAAAAATATCGACATTTAACACCTTCAAGAGCTTCTATCACGACAATAATAAAATAAATGTTTACAAATATAACAAATAGATAGCTTCTATACACTATATAACACAAAATACGGCAAAACATTTAATTTGCATACGAGAACAAAAATCATCTTTTTCAGACATTGATGTGAAAAACTTGGAAGTACAAAATATCTTCAATGAAAAAAGGAGACTACCTCAACAATATCGTCGGAAAATATTTTTGTAGTTATGGAAAGAAATGAGGAATTGAGGATGAGTCCATAGTGTTTGGTGAAAAACAGATGCGGAGCAGGGAGGTAGAAGTAAACATTCAATGTTATTAAATTTGTGGAAACCAAAATCTCACGATATATCATCAAAATATCGTGATATTTTGGCTGCTGCAACAACTCGCGGTCATCCATGCGGTGAAGGTGGGTGTACAACAAGCACCACTGTTACTATTTCCTTTCGAGTTTTGTGTGGAGATTTGCCCCAAACCATCAGGCACTCTGGAGTGGAGTAAAGTTTCTTGTCTGCCTTCATCTTAAGTTCCATGGATTCTAGGGAATTCAGCACTACATCACTTGTGAAAATGAACACTGATGTTCGAACGATTCGCCAGGAAAATGCTGCAACATTGAAAATGCAACACTTTTAGCCAGGCTCGTCAAACCCAAGAGTAATAGATTCGTCGGGAGGTTCGAACGATTCACCGGAAGCTTCGTAGATGTGAAAAAAAAAAGGTGTTTCTCTATCCCTTTACCTTCAAAATAGCTAATTGGTGTACAAGGACTCAAGGAGCAGGGCTGGGAGTAGACGTGTCAATCCGGGTCAAGCGAGTCGACTCTGATGAAGCCTGGTGACGGCCAGCATTAGAAAAACTCATGCCACGGCGGGTTGCGGGCCAGGTCAACCCAGTCCACAAAAATTGAATACAAGCCCGACCCACCCATAGGCCCATCCCGGTCGAGTCCATGTGGGCCGCGGTTCAACCCAGTTCGGCCCGTATAAATAAAAAATTAATTTTTTTGAAATTACTAAAAAAATTTAGTTACCTATTGTAATTAAAAAATGTTTACATATATAGCAAAAAATGTGTTAAATTACTAAATAAAAAATAAAAAACAATAATAAATTCACATTTGTTAATTTTTTAATTCAATTTCTATTTTTTTAAATATATTTAAAGACTAAAACAGCACGCATCTGTCACATCTTTTATTTTAAATGGCTCTCTGGCATTTATTAAAAAAAAAAAACTCAAAAAAAATGTAAATGGTTAAAGATCGAATCGCCCTGGCCATGAATGTAATCGTCAGGTTCACTTGGACCGGCCATGATTCGACTTTTTTCGGCCCATGAATGGCCTGCGATTCAACCTCCTCGGCCCGTGAACGACCCGCCCAGTTTATGGGCTGGTCTACAATTCTGGATCGAGACGGATGGACCGATGCAAGTTCGACCGGCCCACCTATCTTGATACCTCTAGCTGGGAGGTGGGGATTTGATGTGGTGGAGCAGGGCTGAATTTATGTAAGGGCTATAATCGTCTTTTTCTTTTTGCGGTAAATGATGCGGTTGGAGTGGGTGCACTGGTAGCAGGACTGACATTGAAATTTGGGACCCACATGATCCTACATTTGGGAGTTGGGACCCACAAAGTTTTCTTAAATTACATTCTCAATTTTGTAGGTAACACGCCTAGGAATCATTCGAATCTCCCAGTCTTTAAAAACCATTGCAGATAAACACTCTTTCAGTTTAGCCATGGCAGAAGTGCAAGAACAAGTGATTGTAGTTGGGGCCGGGCCTTCGGGCCTTGCAACTGCAGCATGTTTAACCCAACTCTCAATCCCATATATGATTCTAGAGAGAGAAGATTGTGTTGGTTCATTATGGAAGAAATATTCATACGATCGTCTTCATCTTCACTTGGCTAAACAATACTGTCAACTTCCCCATTTCAATTTTCCCAGTTCTTGTCCAACCTATGTTTCACTACAAGATTTCATACAGTATTTAGATGATTACGTTTCTCATTTCAACATCAATCCTACTTATGGAAAATCAGTAGAATCTGCTGTATATGATGAACCCACAAAGAAATGGAAGATTCGGGCCCGAAATATGTTCAGTTCGAATCAACTCGAAGAATTTTCATGCAGATTTCTAGTTGTGGCTACTGGAGAAACATGCGATGCATTTGTGCCTGAATTTGAAGGTCTCAATACATTTCCAGGAGAGAAGATTCATTCTACACGGTACAAGAATGGTGACAAGTTCAAAGGGAAAACTGTATTAGTGATTGGGAGTGGCAATTCTGGTATGGAAATTGCACTTGATCTTGCAAACTATGGTGCCTTTACCTCCATTGTTGTTCGAAGCCCGGTAAAACGTTATCTCTGATTCACTGCCGTCAGTGGTTGTCGCTTCGACACGTCTTGTCTGTGTGTATTTTAGGATTGACTTGACCCTTTTGTATGCTTATATGCAGATTCATATACTGTCAAGGGAAATAACATATGAGAAAAGAGAGAAAAGATCTGGACCCCGTGACGGGGTCCAGATCAATTCCCGTCTGCTGCGTGTCAATCACGCAGATTGACACGCAGCCATTGAAAAAAAAAAAAATGACCCCCAATCACCCCTCTGCAAAAAAAAGCCTCCCAAGTCCCACCCACCCCAAGAAAAAAAGCACCCCCAGCGCGCCGCAAAACCCCCCCCCCTCATTTAACTTTTTGCAATCCTTTATTTAATTTTATCCCCCACCCCAACAAATTCATTTTCTTTCTCCCTTTCCCATCTATTTATACACTACTCCATATAACAATTTTTCCTCATCAAATACATATTTTTCCATCTTTATCAAAATATATATTTTTTCCTCCTCATCATAATACATTTTTTTCTTGAAATTTGGCCAACACAATCGCTTTATTTACTTTATCCAAATTTGGCCAACATTAAACATTTCCAATCACTTTTGTTTTCTAAATTTATTTTACCAAATTTGTGTCTCACTTATTGTTTTTCATATTCTTAAAAGGTTAGTAATAAATTATTAATTTATTTTTTATTTTCGTTTATTTGTACAAATTTATTTTTTGTAATTTGCAAGTTAGTTATAATATTGTTAACAGTTTTTTATTTATTTTTATTTGCACGTATAATTGATGTGCACACCCGTAGCCACGATAAAAACTTGTCCTACGTTGTAAGATAGGTAAATTAATGTTATATATTTCCTTACTTATTATTTTATTATTGTGAGTCCATTTGGTTTATAATGGGTAATAATTTGATTGTCGGTTTGACAATACAAATTAACCACAATACTCGTAGGATCTGTCGGACTAATAATATCATGCACCTGACCCATAAGACGCGATATCATGTCTTGAACCCACAAGACCCATATCATCTCCTGGGATCCACAATATTCGATCACAAGCGTTAAAACAATGCATCATATTTATTATGCACGCTTTATTTATTTTTATTTTTAAATAAAATTTAATTTGTTACTCAAATATAAACTAATTAATTAGTCTCACTATAATCTTAATAATAAAATTAATGTTAATTATATTATTTATTATATGATATAAATAATATTTAACTCAATAAATATTATTATATATTATATTTTTTTAAAAAATACAATAAATATAATAATAAAAAGTTATTTTTAATTTAATAAATTAAATTAAATTAATAATGTGGATATAAATTTAGTGGTAAATAAATATGTTAAAATTAAAGAAAGTAGGGGCTAAAGTATAAATAAAGGAGGGGAGGGGCTAAAATATAAATAAATGATGGGGTGGGGGGAGGGTGAGGGGAGTTGGTGTTTTTGCAATTGGGGAGTGGGGGTGGTCAGACAGGGAAAAGTTTGGACCCCGTGACGGGGTCCAGAGCTTTTCTCAATAACATATATGGGACTAGTTTTATTGAAATATGTACCCGTCAAATATGTTGACAGCTTATTGACATTTCTCAGCAAGTTAGTGTATGGAGGAGACTTAACCAAGTATGGAATCAACAGGCCAAAAGAGGGCCCATTTGCTGTGAAAGTTAAGTATGGAAAGTACCCTGTAATTGATGTTGGGACCTTTCAGAAAATTAAGTCTGGAGTCATTCAGGTTTGTAAACTGCAAAAGCAATATAATTTACTTTAGATTTTTTGATAGTATCAAGATTGAATTGATTTTGAGTGACTATGAATATATTGTTTCTTTGTGCATAAATAGGTGTTGCCGGCAATAACAAGCATAAGAGGCAATGATGTTTTGTTCGAAAATGGGAAAGAACATCCTTTCGATGCTATAATATTTGCCACTGGCTTCAAAAGATCCACAAATCAGTGGCTTAAGGTACACACACTGCAATTTTCTTGTTTCTGTGCATGTTTGACAGTGTGAAATTATTTTTAAATACTTATAAGTTATAGGTCTTTTGAAATGTGTAAATAATAAGTGAATAATAAACTGTGAATCTTAAGTAATTTGATCAACTTAAATTATAAGTTAAGCATAACCAAACAAAGGTAACAATATAAACTTCCATTTTTTCCTAGAAAAGGTTAATTGCATAGATAGTTCATGAAATTTTGTACAAACATTTTTTTTCCCCATTAACACTACTTAATCTTAAAACAACAAAATCATGGATTACACGATATTAAAAAATAAGAAAAGTTAAAATTTTACTTAGTATATTATCCAGCATATCACTAGATTGGATAAAATACAATGTGTGACTAAGAGTCTAAGAGCATGTTTTGTGGAGTTAAAAAATTACTAAAAAATTAAAGTTAAAATTAATAATTAATTTTAACTACACATTTTATGGGACCTATAATTTTTATCAATTTTTATAAAAAACCATTAAAAATTTACTCCAAACACAATTACTTTTATCAACTTTTTATCAATAACTCGTGCAGGTAGATGATAATATTTTGAATAAAGATGGAATTGCTAGTTTCCCGAACCATTGGAAGGGTAAAAATGGACTTTACTGCAGCGGACTTGCCAAGAAAGGACTCAATGGAGCTGCCTGGGATGCCCAAAACATAGCAAATGACATCAAGGCTCTACTTTGAAAAAAAAACCTAAAAGCTTGGAAGATTTGTCAGTGTATATGTTTGGTAGTGCTTAAATTATTTTTTAAATACTTATATTATAAGTTGTAGATGAATGTGTGGATAAAAAGTGGATTGAAAGTTGTGGGTCCTATAAAATGTGTTGATAAAAAGTATGTTTGACCAGCTGGAATTATAATTTAAGCACCACCAAACATGAAGTGTTCGATAATATCTATGTAATTAATAATACTTTTATGTTTATTTGTTTGAATTCTTCAAGGCTGTAACACAGTTCGAGTAATTTTATATTTTCATTTTTACAACAATCGGGTTTAGGAAATACCTAAGTTTCACTAGTTTAAAAAGATCACTAAATACATGTTCAATAAACAAACTTCGATCATGAAATTTTTTTAGTCAACAAGGTTACCCTCCAAACATCTCAACGAGTAACCTACCGTAGTGCATAGAGTCGTCCTTATCTATGCCAAACCACTATAATATATGTGAAATATTGATCAAATCGCTTTTAGCCATTTCAACTTATTAAGTCGCATTTCTGGTTTTCACGCTTTTTGGGCTCCTTTTGATCTGAACCGTTGGTTTTGTGGTTTCTTTGTGAGCCATTGATCCGGAGTATAAAAGGCAAGTTCGGGACTGCTTGGATGGAGCAAACCATGAAACCATTTCTTCTTCTAAACCTAATCTCTCCGTCTCTCTAAGTTCGATACATCTAACCTTCGTCTTTCTTTTTGATGATTTCTCTGTGAAATCATCTGGTAGAAACAGATAGATGATTCTTCTTGAGTAAAAGTTATATTCATCTCACAGTGTATGTTTGAGGTCAATCTTTGATTGACGCCTCTGTCTGTAAAAGCTAGGGTTAGAGTGTATTCTCTTGGTGTTGAACTCTTGTAATCTCTCGAGACATAATCTGTAAGATTCTTGATAATGCATGAAGCCGAATCCACATTGTGGAGCTTCAACGGAAGTAGCCAACGGTTGGGTGAACCCGGGTCCTTCGGACATAAATCTTTGGTGTTTTTACTTTCTGCGATATATTCTTGGTTTCTGTTTTTCGTTCAAATATCAAAGTGAAATTGTAACAGTGGTATCAGAGATTTGTGTTCTTGAAAGTCTTTGATGTTTGAAAAAGGGTTCTGGGTGTGAATCTTGAAACGTTTAAGGCCTCTTTTGGATGTTCTCGAGGGGATTTGTAAGAATCCTCAAAGTTGAAGAAACTCAAAAATTCCTAGGGTAAAATTGCAAACCCTAGGTTCAGATCAGATAAACTTGAAACCTGAAACTACTGGAGTCGCATCTAACGAACACAGGGTGTTCGTTCGGTGATAAAACTCTTACCCTTACTCATACTTGCTAAGTTTAGTTCTCAGCTGTGTATTGACTGTTTTGATCTATGCATAAAATTGACTATCTGTCTCTTTCTTGTCTTGATCTCTTTCGTTAAAGTGTGGTTTCAAACTGATTTTATGAGTAGCATGTTTTCTCTGTACTGTGTGACTTAGAAATCATATCTCTGAAGTATCTTCTCTTGTTATGAATCTTTTTGGTTTTTCATATTAAAAATAAGAACACCCTAAGCATCATGTTTGGATTCATTCCCTTGACTTGAGAACAAGAGTCTCACGGAATCCTGGGGATCTCTGAACAGTGTATAAACTGAGACCTTAGATATTTTTTTTCTCTTCATGCTTTTATTTTGTATAAAATACATGAAGATGATTATCTGAACAAGTTTTGCTAGAAAGTTGTAAGTTGTACATTATCTGATTCTTTGTCTTCTTTGTTGTTTGTGCTGTGAAAAATTTCTTTTACCTTATTTCCTTTTTTAAAGATGGGAACAAGTAAGTTTGATCTTGAAATGTTTGATGGTAGAGGTGATTTTTCTATATGGCAACAAAAGATGAAAGCTCATTTAATTCAACAAAAGTTGTCTAAGGCGATTGATGGGTCTTTTCACGATGATTTGACAAGTGTTCAAATTAAAGAGTCGATGAGTTAGCTCATAGTGCCATAATTTTATATCTTGCTGATAATGTAATGAGAAAAGTGAGTGATTGTAAAACTACCCTCTCATTTGGGATAAACTTGAAACTTTGTATCATACAAGGTCCCTTCCAAATAAAATCTATCTTTTAAAAAGATTTTTGGCTATAAAATGGATCCTTCATGGACATTGAAACAAATCTTGATAATTTTTCAAAATTGAGTCAAGATTTGGCAAGTCAGTGGTGAAAAGTTTTCGATGAGCATCAAGCCATCATATTACTAAATGCTTTACGATACCTTTAAAGATGTAAGAAATGCCATTGAATATGGCGAGATTCTTTAACTACTGAGATTGTGGTTAATTCTTTGAGAACCAAGAATCTGGATATTCAACAACAAAATTTGAATTACATCGAAGGAGAAGGATTAAATGTGAGAGGTAGATCACTCACTAGACAAAAAATGGGCACTATGATAGTCATCAAACCGGAAAGAAAAAAGAATTTTAAAGGAAAAAGTAGGTCAAAGTCTAGAGCTAAAGGTAAGAAGTGCTATGGGTGTGGAAAAATGAGACATTTTATAAAAGATTGCTGGAAAAAAAAAGAGCAAAATGATCAAAATAAGGAAGAACCAAATATTGCCTCTTCTTCCAGTTTTGACATTGCTGAAGTTTATGTTGCCATAAGTCAAAATTAAAATTCTTGAATCAAATCTAATTGAAAAATCTATTTTTGAAGGAGAATGGGTCTTAGATCCAAGCTGCTCTTTTCATATGACTTCAAAAAGAGATTGGTTTTCAAATCTGATTGAAAAAAATCTTGGTTTAGTAACTATAGGAAACAATATCACCTCAAAGATTTCAGGAATTGAAACTTTGTCTTTACAATTTGAAAATAACCGTGTGTGTACTTTTGAAAATGTAAGATATGTGCCTGAAATGAAAAGGAATTTGATTTCTTTAGGTGTGCTGGATGATATTAAGCTTTCTGTTAAAATTGATAAGGGTATGTTAAAAGTGGCAAAGGGTTCTTTTGTGATGTTCAAAGGGATAAAACAAAATGGAATTTTTGTTGTAATCACTCTTCGCTTTAACAAAAATCATTCTCGCTTCTTTTACGTAATAAATGAACAAAATGATATCCTAAAATGGCATAAAAGACTTGCTCCTGTAAGCAATAAAGGTCTTTCCATCCTAAGTAAGAATGGTGTTTTTGGCAAAGATAAGGTGTCTGACTTGCATTTTTGTGAAACTTGCATTTTAGGAAAACATCACAAGTTGCATTTTAAAATTGGTACTCATAAGTTTAAGGGAATTCTTGATTATATTCATTCATACTTATGGGGACCTTCACCAGTTCCTACTATGGGTGGCAGTGTTTATTTTCTCTCAATAATTGATGATTTTTCAAGAAAGGTTTGGGTTTTCTTATTGAAGCATAAATCTGATACTTTTGAAAAGTTTAAACAATGGAAAACCTTAATTGAAAATCAAACTGAAAAGAAAATAAAAGACATCGAGAATGAATAATGGCTTAGAATTACGTAATTACGATTTTGATAATTTTTGCAAATTGCATGGAATTCTAAGACATAGAATCATCCCCTATACTCCCCAAAAAATGGGGTGGCAGAGAGAATGAATAGAACACTTTTAAATAAAGTGAGATGCATGATGGTAAGCTCTGGATTACCTAAGAGTTTCTGGAGGGAAGCTGTAATGACTGTATGCTACATTGTGAATCTGACACCTTCTGCTGCTCTAAATGATAAAACCCCTTTTGAAATGTAGAACAATGTGCCTGCTGATTACTCTATGTTGAGAACTTTTGGTTGTTCTGCCTACTCTCATCAAAGTGAAGGTAAACTTGAGCCTAGAGCTCAAAAATGTGTTTTTTTTTGGATTATCCTCAAGGAGTCAAAGGGTATAGATTGTGGGCTAGGGGTCTAGGTGGAGTAAAAGTGATAATAAGCAGGGATGTTACTTTTAATGAACATGACATGCCTTGCTTAGACCCTAAAACAGGTGATGACAGACAAAAAAAGAAAAATGAATTTTTCTTGACCATTTTTGATAGAGACTTAGAAAGACCTAATCCAAATTCTGAAAATGAGGTGGAGTCTGATAATAATCAGACTCAAACAGATTTTGAAGATTCTGTTGATACCTCAATTGACTCTGTTACAGAGGAAAACTTCCAAGTCCCTGATGAGAGTAGTCTTAGAAATTACCAGTTAGCAAGAGATAGAGTGAGAAGAAATATAAGAGAGCCACAAAGATTAGGTTTTGAAGATAGTCTTTCTTTTGCTTTCTTGAGTTACCAAGATCTGTGTGAAAAGGAACCTAAATCCTTTGAAGAAGCTATGAGTAGCATTCATTCTATTGAATGGAAAAAGGCTATGATTGAAGAAATGAAATCCCTTAGACAAAACAAAACCTGGGAGTTAGTCTCCAAACCTAGTTATAAGTCCATTGTTGATTGCAAGTGGATTTATAAGGTTAAAGAAGGGTTTCGATTACGATCCAGATTAGATTTAAAGCCAGATTAGTAGCTAAAGGCTTTACTCAAAAAGAAGGGGTTGATTATAATGAAAATTTTTCTCCTGTGGTTAAATATACTACTATAAGATTGATGCTTGCTTTAGTTGCTCATTTCAACTGGGAACTTGATCAACTTGATGTTAAAATTGATTTTTTACATGGTGAGTTAGAAGAAAAAATTTATATGTGTCAACCTCCTGGTTTTAAAGACAAATTGAAACCTACTGATGTTTACCTGTTGAAAAAATCTTTATATAGTCTGAAACAATCACCAAGACAATAGTATAAAAGATTTGATACTTTTGTATTGTCCTTAAATTTCAAAAGAAGTGATTATGACCATTGTTTGTATCATAAATGTGAACTTGAAAATAATATCAGTATATATATGCTTTTGTATGTTGATGATATGCTGTTGATTAGTTCCTGTGTAAATCAAATTAAAAAGCTAAAATCTGATCTGTTTTCTGAGTTTGACATGAAGGATTTGGGAAATGCTAAAAGGATTCTTGGAATGGAGATCATTAGAAATAAAGATCTTCATGAACTGAAATTAATTCAGACACCCTACATTCATAAAATCCTTGATGATTTGCTATATACGATGCAAAAGAGGTAAGTATCCTCTAGGAAACCATTTTATTATTAGTAAAGATGATTGCCCTAAAAACTCAAGAACAATTTTACGAAATGAAAATGTCCCCTCATAATGCTATTGCTTCATTATGTATTCTATGGTATGTACCGCACTGATGTGGCTCATTCTATTAGTGTCTTTGAGTAGATATATGTCTAACCCCGGTCCTTCTCACTTTGGGAGGCACTAAAATGGTTATTGAGATACTTAAAAGGATCTTCAAATATTGGCCTGACTTTTAAACATAGTTCAGAAGGAATAAAATTGAAAGGTTATGTTGATGCTGATTATGCAAGTGATAGAGACAATAGGAAATCAGTAACTTCTTATGTGTTTACTATATGTGATACTTGCATTAGCTGGAAATCACAACTCCAGCACATTGTGGCTCTTTCAACCACTGAATCTGAATATGTTGCCATAACTGAAGCTGTTAAGGAAGCTTTATGGTTGAAAGGAATCTTGAAAGAATTGGGCTATGAATGTAAGTCTCCTATCATATATACTGATAGTCAATCTGCAATTCATTTATGTAAGAATCCAGTGTTTCATGAAAGGACAAAACATGTTGATGTTAAACTTCATTTTATCAGGGACATTGTGTCCCAAGATTTGGTAAATCTGGAAAAGATTCCTTCCCAGTTTAATCCTGCAGACATGGGCACAAAAATTCTACCTTTGTCTAAATTCAAAAACTGTCTAAGTATTCTGAATTTAGATACAGGATAGATGCAAGTTAGTAATGACTGAATTTTTTTGTTTTGTTTTGTTTTTTCAGTATTATTTTGTTTAACTTCTTTAATTTTTGTGCAGGTACAAGAAGCTATGAAATTAATTGTGGATTAAGGCAAATCATGCATTCATAAGGATCTAAGGAGAAGTCTGTGATGGGTTCTTTGATCAAGGTGGAGATTGTGAAATATTGATCAAATCGCTTTTAGCCATTTCAACTTATTAAGTCGCATTTACGGTTTTCACGCTTTTGGGCTCCTTTTGATCCGAACTGTTGGTTCTATGGTTTCTTTGTGAGCCATTGATCCGGAGTATAAAAGGCAGTTTCGGGACTGCTGGATGGAGCACCATGAAACCCTTTCTTCTTCTAAACCTAATCTCTCCGTCTCTCTCGTTCGATACATCTACCCTTCGTCTTTCTTTGATGATTTCTCTGTGAAATCATACCGTAGAAACAGATAGATGATTCTTCTTGAGTGAAAGTTATATTCATCACAGTGTATGTTTGAGGTCAATCTTTGATTGACGCCCTGTCTGTAAAAGCTAGGGTTAGAGTGTATTCTCTTGGTGTTGAACTCTTGTAATCTCTGAGACATAATCTGTAAGATTCTTGATAATGCATGAAGCCGAATCCACACTGTGGAGCTTCAACGGGAAGTAGCCAACGGTTGGGTGAACCCGGGTCCTTCGGGACATAAATCTTTGGTGTTTTTACTTTCTGCGATATATTCTTGGTTTCTGTTTTTCGTTCAAATATCAAAGTGAAATCGTAACAATATATTCCTTGTTTACTCGTGAACGGCTAAACATACAAAGGCAGAAGTCATTTCTCGTACACAAACACGAAGACTTTCGACTAACTGTCATCAAACTGTTTAGAGGGGCAAACTACAGCACATCAGAATACCTAAACTCTCCAAAAGAATAATTTCAACCTTATAAATGTAAATGTTATGAGAATAGTGACCAAAATTATGACCAAAAAATGGAAGAAGAAAACATGTGCGCTTCGAAACAGGACTGATATTGAACTCATGTAGATCTATATATAGCTTTGTCTTCTCCTCCTAGCAAGTCGATATATAGATTTGACAAATCAGAGGATCTTCCAGATCGAATACCGAGTGTTTTGAGGATGAGAGCTGAGGCAGCTCTGTTGCCAAAATGACCAAAAAATTGTCATCAAATTCAAAGACTAAACATTCGTCTTTGCAAGCTGATCAAATGCACAATTCTTAGCATTGGAGCAATCCAAACATTATGACTTGATAGAAGAGATGTTATTCCCTACAATCAACTAGATAAACCATGTGATGAAACTTTGATTTATTTGAAAATTTGAAAAATCTCCCAAACATACTCTGTAACAGAGGTTCTGATAGAGGCACAAATGAACACCAATTCAGCAACTATTAGATATGAAGTATGTCCCACATCAAGACATGTTACAAAAAGGCTTCAACTTTGATAATGATCACCTCTTCTTATAATGGCGAGTGCTTCTACATCACCCACAAATCTGAAATTGGTTTTAGAGCAATGCGGATTGATGCGTACAGTAATATGAGATCCCTTCGTAGTTGGACAAATTAAATTGAACAACATAGCAATAAGCATATCATGCCACATCAACTTATCAGTAATAGCATAGTACATCATAGAAGTTGAACGGTATGCTTTTAAGTATTGATGATCTTGCAAATACAAACGAAAAATGTACTTAGTTGAGATAAAATATTAGAAGCTATCGAGTTATCTTCTCGTTATTTAACTTGTTGTTTAGATAACTCTTCTAGTTTATTTCTTGCATCAAGTAAAGCTCCAAACAATCAATATAGTTGGGATTCTTGGCAATACCAAATTTTTGTGTGTCACTAATCACCGACCGTAGGGAGATTTACTTCGTTACAAGCACAAAAAAGTACTTATTTGTCCGTCACTACGTCTTCATCTTCTCAAACCAAAACCCATATCTCTCTCTCAATTCCTCCGTTTCTTTTTGTTCTTCTCCATATTCTTCAAAATCAAACCTCCCTCAAACAAAACTCACCCTCTCTCTCAATCTTCAACATTCTTCTCAACTCCTCAATCCATTAAAACCTTCTAAGGTTGGATCCCACCGCAAAGAAAAGCGGTATACTAGTAAATAGCGGGTTTCTCCATCACGGCGGAGATGGTCATTACTTTTGTCAATGAACAAGTAGTCCTCGAGACACTATATTGCTAAAAATAGTACAAACTAAAATCTCAATTATGTAGCAGCAATAGAGAAAATTAAGGTACCTAAGTTCTTGTTCTGATGCTCAAGTAGCTTCATGAACAAATTTTGAAAATTCAAGAAAGCTGAGAGAAACCTTTGAGAAAAGTCATACTAATTGGTACCAGCATTCACTGTAACTTTCTCTAGAGGAGGAGGTCAAGGTTCGAATCGTTGGAGAGCCAAGAGGCGAAAGAAATATATTATAGAGCCCAACTCTCAATGGACAATACGTGCATGAAATAGTCCTGGACAAGAGACTTGTAGGGAGAAGTCAATAGTCGTTACAAGCACAATACTTAAAAGACATTGAGAGAAGAAAGAGCAATATGAACAAATGAAAACAAGGCTTATATTAATATCAATGTTCTAAAAAGCATAAAGTATAGCTAGGATTGGAAGTCGAACTTCAAGCTTTTCGGGTTTAGGCGAAGTCTAAGCGAGAGCGAACTAAGAGCAAGGCAATGGCGATGCGTGAGGCGTAGCTAGGCGTGAAGGTCGAACTTCACACCTAAGCGGAGCTTAGACGAACTTTTCAGAAGAATGATTAATATACATTCTACTCATTCGAGTCAACCAGAATTCCCTTATTCCCTTTCCTCTTCACATCAAATGATTTGAATGCTAGATCATCCTGTTTAATTCCTACTACTTCTGCCTTCTGTAAAAAAATGGCCCTTCATAGATTGGTTTGTGTAGATATATGTTTGCCATATTGGAATTCACAACCAACCAAATGTGTCTTTGTTTCAACCTTTGCATAAGCCCTATACAGAAGATAGGCGGGTTGGCTTGCTTTGTCTTCGTCTTCCAAAAAATCACAAAGAGTTTAGAACTTAACTAGCTGGGCCCCTTTTTTTGTTCCAACGAATTATAGATAAATAATGATTTATTTGATTTGAAAATAAAAATGCTTGTTATTTATTATATTCAATTTAAAGATTAAATCGAATACAAAAATTTTAAATTTAATACAGTTAAAGTCAGGGTTCTTCAGGGGCAGATAAGGGGCTCTATGTGCTGGAGCCTCGCTAATCCAAAAGCTTCTTTATTTTTTAGTTTAGATAACTTTTTTTTTTGGGCAAAGTTGACAAGAACCCTACTTTTTATAAAAAAATTGAAAAATACCTCTTTTTTTAATTTTTCAAAAAATACCTTATTTTCATTGTTTGATTTAAAAAATGCCTCATTTCATTAAAAATAATATTTTATAATGTGACATGATTATGTGGTATTTATTTATTGTATGGTAGACCATGTATTTTATATAATATTCACTTTAGTCCTTATATTTTTAATTATATTTCAAATAAATCATCCAAAAATTATATCATAGGTCCTTAATCTTTTACATCTTTACACTTTAGTCTCCAAATTTTTAATTATCTTTCAGTTAAGTCCTCCAAAAATTGCATCTTAGGTCCTTCAACCTTTTACATCTTTACACTTTGGTCCCCAAGTTTTCAATTATCTTTCAGTTAAGTCCTCTAAAAATTGCATCTTAAGTCCTTAAACTTATACATGTTCAAAGTTTGGTCCTCCAATTCTTTGATTTTAGTGGCCAAAATAAGTACAATTTCAGTGGTCAAAATAAGTGCACTTTCAATTAAATCTTTGACTTTATACTCAAATTTTCACATAAACAAACAAAATAAATATTTGTATACTACTTTAAATTATGGTAACGCATATGTTACTTTAATTTAAATTATGGTAACGCATATGTTAATTTAATTTAAATTGATTAATACGTGTTACCATCATCAACTATCATAGTTGTATACTATTTTAAATATAATCATATTTTACAATTTATTTTCTTTGATAATTGTTTAAAAATAAAGTACTTTCATAAAATCAATATTTTCATTTTTTTTTATTTGAAAAACAATATTTTTACACGAGTAACATGTGTTATTTCATCATTTTCATTAAAATTAAAATTTTATAATTTTTAAAAAATATATTATTTTTATTTAAAATTAATATTTTAATTTTCATAGAAAAACAATATTTTTACATGGGTAATATATATGTTATTATAACATATACGTTACTTCCTCATATTTCATTAAAAATCAATATTTTACCATTTCTCTATTTTTATAAATTTTTTTAAAATACATTATTTTAATTTAAAATTAATTTTTCAATTTTTCATTTCAAATTTTTTTTTTTATACTAGTAACATATATGTTACTATGTGTTACTTGCTCATTTGCAATAAAATCAATATTTTATAATTATTTAAAAAATTCTTTATTTTTCTTTAAAATTAATATTTCAATTTTTTTATTTTGAAACAACATTTTTACACGGGGAAGATATACATTATTTACTATATAGTAACATATATGTTACTTCCTCAATTTTCATTAAAATTAATATTTTATCATTTCTATATTTTTTTAAAAATATTTAAAAATACATTCTTTTCATTTAAAATCAATTTTTCATTTAAAAACAATATTTTATACTAGTAACATATATGTTACTATGTGTTATTTGCTCATTTGCAATAGAATCAATACTTTATAATTATTTAAAAAATACGTTATTTTTCCTATAAAATTAATATTTCAATTTTTTTTTAATTTTAAAACAACATTTTTACACGGGTAACATATATGTTACTATATGACTATGTTACTTCTTCATTTTTCATTAAAATCAATATTTTACCATTTCTCTATTTTTATATATTTTTTAAAAATATATTCTTTTTATTTAAAATCAATATTTCAATTTTTCATTTAAAACAATATTTTTATACTAGTAACATATATGTTACTATGTATTACTTGCTCATTTGCAATAAAATCAATACTTTATAATTATTTAAAAATACGTTATTTTTTTTTAAATTAATATTTCAATTTTTTTTTTAAAACAACATTTTTATATAGGTAACATATATTTTACTATATATTACGACATAGTAACATATATATGTTACTATATGTTACTTCTTCATTTTTTATTAAAATCAATATTTTACTATTTCTCTATTTTTATAATTTTTTTAAAAATACATTATTTTCATTTAAAATCAATATTTCAATTTTTCTTTTAAAAACAATATTTTTATACTAGTAACATATATGTTTTGTGTTACTTGCTCATTTATTATAAAATCAATACTTATAATTATTTAAAAAATATTATTTTTCTTTAAAATTAATATTTCAATTTTTTTTTATTTTAAAAAAATATTTTTACATAGATAACATATATGTTACTATGTGTTACTTCCTCATTTTTTATTAAAATCAATATTTTACCACGAGTAACTTATGTATTATTTCATCAATTTCATTGAAATTAATACTTTATAATTTACTCATTTTATTATTTTTTTAAAAATACATTATTTTCATTTAAAATTAATATTTTAATTTTTCATTGAAAAAAATATTTTTACATGGGTAACATATATGTTACTATATGTTACTATAGTAACATATATGTTATTTCCTCATATTTCATTAAAATCAATATTATACCATTTCTCTATTTTTATAAATTTTTTAAAAATACATTATTTTCATTTAAAATCAATATTTCAAATTTTTATTTAAAAAAATATTTTTATACTAGTAACATATATGTTACTATGTGTTACTTGCTCATTTGCAATAAAATCAATATTTTATAATAATTTAAAAATTTGTTATTTTTTTTTAAAAATTAATATTTCAATTTTTTAAAACAATATTTTTACACGGGTAACATATATGTTACTTCCTCATTTTTCATTAAAATCAATATTTTATCATTTCCCTATTTTTATAAATTTTTTAAAAATACATTATTTTTATTTAAAATCAATTTTTCATTTTAAAACAATATTTTTATACTAGTAACATATATGTTACTATATGTTACTTGCTCATTTGCAATAAAATCAATATTTTATAATTATTTAAAAAATACGTTATTTTTCATTAAAACTATATGTTACTTGCTCATTTGCAATAAAATCAATATTTTATAATTATTTAAAAAATACGTTATTTTTCATTAAAATTAATATTTCAATTTTTTTATTTTAAAACAACATTTTTACACGGGTAACATATATATATTAATTCCTCATTTTTCATTAAAATCAATATTATACCATTTTTCTATTTTTATAATTTTTTGAATACACATTCTTTTCATTTAAAATCAATATTTCAATATTTCATTTAAAAACAACATTTTTATACTAGTAACATATATATTCTTTGTTGTTATTTGCTCATTTGCAATAAAATCAATACTTTATAATTATTTAAAAAATACGTTATTTTTCTTTAAAATAAATATTTCAATATTTTTATTTTAAAAAAATATTTTTACACGTATAACATATATGTTACTAAATGTTACTTCCTCATTTTTCATTAAAATCAATATTTTACCATTTCTCTATTTTTATAAATTTTTTAAAAATACATTATTTTCATTTAAAATTAATATTTCAATTTTTCATTTAAAACAAGATTTTTATACTAGTAACATATATGTTACTTGCTCATTTGCAATAAAATAAATACTTTATAATTATTTAAGAATACGTTATTTTTCTTTAAAATTAATATTTCAATTTTTTTTTAAATTTTAGAGCAACATTTTTACACTGGTAACATATATGTTACTATATATTACTATGTGTTATTTGCTCATTGTAATAAAATCAATACTTTATAATTATTTAAAAAATTTGTTATTTTTCTTTAAAATTAATATTTCAATTTTTTTATTTTAAAAAAATATTTTTACACAGATAATATATGTATTATCTTAATTTAAATCAGAGTAACACATGTGTTACTATCACCATTATCTTTCTCCACCATCGCACCGCTCTAGCACCACCACCAACACTAATGATAGCGTATGTGTTGTTCTAATTTAAATTAGAGTAGTACATGTGTTACTACCTCCACTGTCTTTCTCCACCACCAATACTGCTTTACCACCACCATGACCACTAAGGTATACATGGTATGTTACTTAATTCAAAACTCTATATAGTAACACATGTGTTACTCAATACAACATACACCAAAAAGTATATAGTAACACATATAGTAACACGTATTACCACCACCACCACCACCACCACTAGTTATGATAACACATATAGCAACACATATGTTACTTTATATCTATCATCTTTCTCCCACCATATTGCAACCATTGTACCACTACAAACATTGACCCACCACCACCACCACCACAACCAAAACAACAAAAATTCATATTATGCAAACATTGCTCAACCAATTGTATATTCTACTTTAGCTTTAGGTGCTCAACCCAGTACACTGTCCCACTGTGGACCACCAACCACTTGCCTTCCTTTTCTCATAGCAATGCAATCGGTAGGCGGAATCGGGGGGCGTACCACGGTCTCAAGTCCGTGGTCGCTTCAAAATTTGCTCAAAAGGTTTTTTTTTTTTTTTTTTAAAATAAAGAAACAAAAAGAAATAACTCAAATTTGAGCCCAGAGCTGCTCAAAATTTTGGCCCAAAATGTAAAAAAAAAAAAAAAAATAAAGCCAAAATTTCACCAAACATAGAAAAAAAATTGTTTTACTCTCAATTGTGCATCCAAATTTTATTAAACAAACAATTATTTGCATTTCATGTAAGTATTAGAAAGTTCAAAATTGAAATTCAAACTTTAGAAATTTCAAAATTCGAACGTGGATTTAAATTTTTTAATTTGTTGCACCTTCTACTATTTAGTGTTGAAATATCATTTTATTTTCTAACTTGGTTGTAATAATTTCGTTGTGTATGACTTACTTATATATCGTTTCATTAAATATAGGATTACAATATAATTGTACATAACACTACTAAAGAGTTTAAATATTTTGTGCATCGACTACATAACTTAGTTTTAGATAAAATATATATATAATATATTATAAAACAATTTTTGTGCATCGACTACATAACAATTTTTGTTGAGAAATACCTTGTTAATAAAATAAATATAGATTCTATTATATAAGAATTTGTAATTGTAAAAGATCGTTGGGCACAACTTTCTTTAGCTAGTTTAGATCTTGAATATTTTTGTTTAATGACTTCTTGTAATATTTTTAAAGATTGTGACTTATAAAAAAATATTAGATTCTCATAAAAATGGACTAAATAATTGTAGTTTGAGAAAAAAAAAAAATTCGTGGGCTCTGCCCTTGAACCCCCGTAAGGGGGGTCTCCTTTCTCCAGCCCACCATTTAGGTACATCCTGGCTCCCCCCCTGAATGCAATTTATCCATGTCAGCTCATTGCTGTTTCTTTCCCTGATAAACAAACTCCCATTCTCATTGACCAAAATAAAAAAAGCTTCCATTGTAGTTTCCAAGTTCACCTTTCATTGCAATTCGATGCTCGTACCTAAGCCAGAACCACACATTTTCTGTATTCAAGTGTCAAACCACCGTTTGTAATAAGAAAAAATGATTTGCTCCCCCTACATTAATCGAAGGCGAAAGTTCTTGATCCAATTATCTGGGATACTGTACTCTTCCACTGAATTTGCTGACATACTCGCGAACGTCGATTGAATTCCGGTGTTGCACAGATCTATGCGACAGAGGTCTTGGATCGCGCAGATCTGTGCGATTTAAGTTGCGTTGAGTAGATCTTCACAAAGAAGGTCGTGGATTATTACGGTGGTGGGTGGTGGTTGGTGGTTGGCGGCGACGATGCAAGATACCTGAGATAGTGGTTATGGTGTTAGAGTTTGAAAGATTAAAGAGAGAAAAGTTGTGTAGATCTGCAAGAAGGAGTTTGCAGACCATCGCAATGTGGTTGGTGCTTGGTGGTGGCGGTGGCGGTGGCGGCGCGCCTGAGATGGTGGTTGGCGGCGGCAATGTAAGTGATTATAGTGTTAGGGTTTGAAAGGGGTTAAAGAGAAAATAATGTATCAATTTTTTGTATTTTGTGTTTAGAATGGTAAATAAATATTTTTAAAAAAGTTTATATAATATAAAAATGAGGTATTTTTAAAAAATATTATTTAGATGTAGGGTAAAAATTAAAGAATTTAAAAAAAAGTATTTTTTAACTTTTAGATGAAAAAGAGGTATATGGTATAATTACCTCTTCTTTTTCTTTTTTTTTTTCACATTAATTCAGCCTAAATTTTTTTTTTAGCTTCTGCTCCTGGGGTTCTTGTGTACCTCAGTGGATTTTTGCTTGTGCTTTTGATTATTTGAGTTTTAATTTTTGACCGTTGGAGGATTTAGAAATAGTGGTAAGTTTTTGTGAAGTGGAAAAGAAGAGATGGATGAGCGATGGAAGTTAAAGGGCTGCAGTGGCTAAAAGGCCGTGTCAAACAGGTCGAATTGAAAAAGTGCCTAATTTATATTATTTAAGTTGAAAAAGCGTCTTTTACGTTAAAAAAAGAAGATTTAAATACCTCATTTAATAAGGTCTGTTAATAGACCATCTGTTAATAAGGCCTCTTTTACGTTAAAAAAAAATTTAAATACTCTCATTTAATAAGATCTGTTAACAGATCATTAACAGACCACATACCACAGGTCTGTTAAGACAAATTTACAAATTTTAAACTAATTTTTCAATTAAACCATTTCAAATGAATTCAAATTTACAGAAATTTAAAGTAAAAAATCACAATTCATACTCAGATGTATACATATTTTTATGATTTATACTATAAAATCTTTAATTTCTACCGTAAATTAAAAGATGAAGATAGAGACAGATGAATTTCTACATTGAAATGAGATTTCTTACATAGATGAAATTGATTAGATTTTAACATTGAAATGTGCTAGATTCTAACCTAGAAACCTCTTTTTCAGCAAACGGCAACAAATGAATTTGAAATTATTTAAAATGTAATAAGCGAGAAAAAGAAGACAGAGTTATATTTGGTAATTTACAGGCTAAAATGGGTCAACGGCCATTTAGAAAAATTTGTCGGGTCACCCGGTTATTTAGCATTATTCCTACATGTTAAAGAGTAATGGGAATTGGTGATGCCACCAGTGGAAGTGAGGGTGTAAAACCAGCAATACTCTGCTATGATTGCCATTTTAATTATTTGATGGGTAAAATTACACATTTTGTTTTAGAAGAGACATTTAACGTTGAGGTTAAAAATATTGTGAAAACAAGTTGGGTTGAGAACTAAGAACATCTTCAATGCTATAATGTCAGGACACAATGTTTAGTACTTTTTTTGATAAATAGTCAAAAAGTGTTTATGTGGCACAATTAATGTTAGAAGGTGTCTAGCACAATGTCTAATTCTAGACATTGTTCTTGGCAATGACCATCATTAATTTAATAATCTTTATCCAATCAATATATTTATTCCTCTTTCTTTTTTCTAAAAAACTAATAATAATTTGTCACATTTGCACAATGAATATTGTTGCATTGGAGAAGTTTTTTGATATAATGTCAATGTCTTTTGCCACGTATATATAGTATACATTGTTGCATTGAATATGCTTCCAATGCTATAATGTCAATGCACAATGTCTAGTAATTTTCTTGACAAATAGTAAAAAAGTGCTTATGTGGCACAATTAAAGTTAGAAAGTGTCTAGCACAATGTCTAATTATAGATAGGACCATGCTTGTTGTACACCCACACTTACACCTTCACATATGTCAAATAATGATTTGCTCACTTTATTTATTTGACCAATTAAGTAATGATTTGAGCAAATCATTATTTGACACATGTGAGGGTGTAAGTGTGGGGGTAAGAGTGGGTATACAACAATCATTATCCTTCTAGACATTGTTCTTGACAATGTCCACCATTAATTTAATAATCTCTATCCAATCAATACATTTCTCTCTCTTTCTTTTTTCTAAAAAGCTAATAATAATTTACCACATTTGCACAATGAACATTGTTGCATTGGAGAATTTTTTGATATAATGTCAATGTCTTTTGCCACATATACATAGTAGACATTGTTGCATTGAAGATGCTCTAAACGTGTAATTTATAGCATGTTGGGCTATACGTGGCACACGTGTCTTCAACTTATGAAAATTGTGGGTGGTCATTTTAAATTGACTGAAACAGTCAATTTAACCACTAAAAAGTCAAATTTTATTTAAACTGATAATTGTACTCTTAGGGCTTGTTTGAAATCATTTAAAATTTGGTTAAAAAGTTGAAGTCAAAGTCAACAATTAATTTTAACCACACAATTCAGGGACCCACAATTTTTTACAATTTTTCAACCACATATTTCATTAACTTTTATCAACTTTGACAAAAAATCTGATTTTAATAAAAATCAAACACATCATTAGTTTGACTAACACAAGCAAAATAAAAAAATTGAACCCATATATTTCTTCTCCAACCAACCCACTGCCACCCCTCGTGTCTTTGTCAGCTCCCGCCACCACTATTATAAATCCTAGGTAGTCTGGGTTACTATAGTGGTAGGGGCGATGGCGATTGTGAAGTCTACTGTGACGGTGACGGTGACGGTGACGGTAATAGGATGTGGGTGTGTGAAGAAAGATTTGGGTTCACTTTGTTATTTTGTTTGTTATGTTATTTTTTCTTTTTCTTATGTTTATGTTTTTTTTAATTGGTCTTTTTAACTAAAATTTGAATTTTCAAATGTTAAGTTGGCGGTTTTTATCAGAGTACGGATGACAGGTGTGCATTATTCACGTGGAAGGGACTTGTGTGTTAGAAATAGAAGGTTGGAGAGCCCATCGTCATAGTGAACAAAGGTCAAGGATCCCAACTTGAATTTTCCCTTTATATTGCTTAATTTACTTTACGGAGGATGACATAATTATTTGAACGTAAGAGAGAGAATTGCTCTCTTAACGGACTTTTTAAACGGATTCTATCGCTAGAGACAATATATGTTAATTAATGAAAGATTGATGGTAGAAAAAATGAAACGAAAAAAATGTTTAAAATATAAGTGCAACAATGAGTAAATGTTGAAGACTTTTAATACAATTAAAAAATGGTACACCAATCAAAAAAAAAAAAAAAAAATCTATACTCTCTATATAACCACCAAACTTTAAATTCGAGGTCACAAATATTTGACAAATTACAATTGAGCACTTTCGGAATTTAGTAATCAATAATCTCGAGAGATAAATATTTATTGATTATTAGAACTATCAATTCTTACTTTTTAAATGTGCACATCATAAAAAAAATTATGTACACATTACCCGCAAATTAACTATTTTATGTAATTATTTATGATTTAAATAATATAGAAGAGAAAGAATTACGATATATCACTAATATGATATTTAATTTTTACCTGGGGAAAAAAGTATTTTATCGTATTCATACAGTAGTGATATAGCATCCTGCGCATTCCTAACATATTAATCTAAAAGCAAGTTTATGTTTTAAGCATGTCATTTTAAAAATATTTTCATTATCTACTTAACAAATTAGGGAAATTGCGCTATTGATCCTTCATCTATTGCTCTAGTAGTTCAAACCTCAAACCTCAAATATGAGCAAGTGGATAATTAATATTTTATTATAATATCACAATCAATATTAATTTGCAATGACAATAAATATCAAACTCTTTGTTAAATTAGATAATTGCATGTTTGGTTCTCAATCTTTCAAAAACGTTGGGATATACTCCTAATCTTTAAAAATAGCACCAGACATCCTAAACATTTGAAAAACTTGACATGATAGGTAATTTATGACAAAATTGTCATTCCTTTTAAATAACAAAAAAACAAAAAACAAGAAAAAAGAAAAAAATGATTGAAAACTAACCAAATATACCCAAAAAAATAAAAAGTAAGAAATGTACCCAAAAAAATAAAAAATAATAAAGAGATCATATTCTTTATCAAAATCTAAAATCCACCACTATCCCCAAAAATCCATAACAGCCACTTCTTCCTGGCCACTAACTCATCCATAACAACCACCACATTTTCTAGATTCATTTCCACTCAAAGCGGCCACCAATGCCTCCTTATGCCTAAATATCTTCAATAACTTATCATGCTCGACAAACTTCAATTTCTTTGGCCTCGTAATCAAGCAATCTCATTCGGAAGGCTTTGTATTTTGCCCCCGATGGAAGTATCTAAAATATGCAGGCCCTAAAACCCTACTCTTAGGTTCAATCTCTACATCTCTCAACCCTACATCTCCCGGGCCATTACTTCCCACATTCGCTTTCCTCCTTCCGATATAGAAATTTCCATTTGAAGTCCCAATCACCCGCATTGAACAATCTGGTGAAAATCCAACCGACAGAAGATTATTTGGAAACCTCATCGAATGAGTAATCTTGAACTTTGTATAATCAAAAACCTTCATATAACCATCTAAAAAAACACTCAAAATTCTATACTGCTGAGCCTCTTCTCCACTTTCTTTCCCTATTTTTTCCACACAAAGTGAAGTCATAGTCTTTTTGTGACTCTCCATTGAATACAACAATTTTCAACCTCCAATCACATCCCATATCTTCACAAAATTCCCAACTGCAGTGGCAATTAAACCCCCAGACGACAAGTAAAGCACACTTTCAACATGTTTTTCACGGTTTAGTTCCATAACATACCCCAAATTCGAACCCAAAAGATCCTGATATGAACATATCATCACTCACATAGGAAGTATCACCACACCGGACATAATCCTTATGTCCCAAAAGATCGAAAAGACATGTCTCAGGAGTAACATCCCAATACTTCACAAAAGAATCATCACCACCGATAAATAAATGAAACTTATCGTCGACGCGTGGGTAGTGCACAAGGCGAGCCGCCACAGAGTAACCCTTCCAATAGCAGAGATGGGTCCGGGACTTCGCGTTAAATACATGAACTATCCCCGTCAAATCTCCGACAGCAATAAGCTTTCCATCGTAGCGGATGGCGGCCGAAGTAGCGGAGTCGACGAAGGACGATTTTGGGTTTTTGGATATGGTGGTGGGTTTTGGATTTTGAGATTTGATAAAGAGATGACTTCTTTCTTACTTTTTATTTTTTGGGGTACATTTGGTTAGTTTTCAATCATTTTTTTCTTTTTTCTTGTTTTTTTTTTTTTTTGTTTATTTAAAGAGAATGACAATTTTGTCAAAAATGACCTACCATACTAAGTTTTTCAAACGTTGGAAATGTCTGGTGCTATTTTTAAAGGTTATGGGCATATCCCCATTGTTTTTGAAAGATTGGAGACCGAATATACAATTATCCCTTGTTAAATTATCATGTGACTCTCTCATGTCTATTTTTCATAAAGCAAAATTGTTTTCAACTTGTACTGATATGTAGAAATTTGAATTGAGGACAGTTTGTATGATGATCATTTCTAATTTAACGAAGATTTGAACAATTCAAGGCTTCACGCAATTGAATAGTGATTTCGCAATTACAACCAAAAGTTTGAGATCAACTTACTATTGAAATAATAGATTGGGGACCAAAATGCAATTTTTCAATTAATTTTGAGTTAAAGTTCAAAACTGCCACTTGTGGGGCCGCTTAAAAAAGAAAAATGAGTGACTTACAATTTGCACAATATTTTAATTGCACTTAAGGTCCTCAACTTTTGTTTATTGTAGCACTTGTGTTCTCAATTAATTTTTTTGAGATAATTGCATATTTGGTCTCCAACCTTTCAAAAACGTTGGGAGTATACTCATAACCTTTAAAAATAGCATTAGACATCCACAACGTTTGAAAAACTTGGCATGGTATATCCTTTATGACGAAATTGGCCTTACCTTTAAATAAATAAAAAAACAAAAAACAAGAAAAAAGAAAAAAAATGATTGAAAATTAACCAAATGTACCAAAAAAAAAGAGAGTAAGAAATGTATAAAAAAAAAAATAACAAATAGGTCATCTTCTTTATCAAAACTCAAAATTCAAAATCCTTCAATTCATTCTAACATATGTATAATTACTCCAATTAGGATCACTTTATTGTATATAATCATTCTCCTAAAATAAATTAACTTGTCAAATAAATAGTTAACCACGAAACAACTTTTAACTTCTCCTCATACTACCCTTCCTTTTCCATTAAACAAATTTGTACTTTGGTCAAATTCTATGGCTTCGTCTTCTCTTTCTCCATGTAAATCACCCAAGAACTCTAATTGGGTTAGCTGCAATTCCATGTATTGTGCAACCAGTAGAGGTTTCAAAGCCCAATTGTGTTTGCTCAAGATTTTGCACGGAATTTCCACCGTGCGACCACCTCAAATCACCATGGCGAAGACACCACTTTCCAGTTTAGAAACCAAAGAATTGTCTCAGAGAAAACAAAATGAGTAAAGCAAATAATGGTTTTAGATTTGACTTGAATGACGACGTTTGCATTTTGCCAGAGATGGAGGAATCTTCTGAGTCTTTAGCCAGCGGCAAACGGCTGAGCCCAAGTAGCACAACCGTAGGAGGCGGTGGTCTGCCGTCCTCTGAGTAGTGGCGAAGGTGGTGATCAATGTGATCAACAAGGTGAAAAAGACGCGTGAAAATGACTAGAGAACATACGACGTTTCTAAAAGTGCCTTGTACAAGATCAACGAAAATAATGTCAAGTATCACGATGAAACCGAGAATTTTTTTACTTTACTCATTGAAGCTATGAAATTGGTATTGGGCGAGTTCAAAGACTACAATAATTTCGAGTCTGAATATGAGAACTCTGAGTTAACAAAGAATAAGATGGGGGAGAATGAATTGAACGAAAAGACGTTGTGGATGGTGGTGGATTTTGGATTTTGGGTTTTTGGGAATGGTAGTGGATTTTGGATTTTGGGGTTTGATAAAGAAAATGACATATTTGTTATTTTTTATTTTTTTGGGGTACATTCTATTTTTTGGAGTACATTTGGTTAGTTTCAATTATTTTTTTTTCTTGTTTTTTTTTTTTTTTATTTAAAAGGAAGTACAATTTCGTCATAAAGGACCTACCATGCCAAAATTTTCAAACGTTGTGGATGCCTGGTAGTATTTTTAAAAGTTAGGAGTATATCCTCAACATTTTTGAAAAGTTGGGGACCGTATATGCAATTATTCATTTTTTCCGGTTGAATTCTTATCTTCAATTTTCATTAATTAGTACATTTTATTCTTAATGATTTTCTGTTAAGATATTTGTTTGTGTGCTTTAAAATGAAGAAAAAATATTTTATCGCGCTTTTGTATTTATTTATTTTTTAAATATAATGGACAAATAAATCGTTTTACGCTCTTCAAGAAGATTTTTTTGAACGGACTGATATCACGTGCTAATTAATAAAAAATTAGAGGATGAGAATGCGATAAAAAAGTTGGAGAGAAGAGTATTACAGTGAACAAAGATTGAAAAGATTAAATACAATTAAAATATTGTGAAACAAAAAGAATAGAAAGTGTAGTAAAGTGAAGAAATCTAAGGTATGCATAGCACTGCATGGAAATTAATGGTGGGGAAGGAAAAAAAGGAGGGGGGGGGGGGGTTGGTGCGCATAGGGTATATCCGCGTATAATAACAGAGCCTAGCGCCAAAGCAGTAGAAGTGAAGGGTAGAAAAAGACGTCTGGCAGTTACAAACTCGTGTCTGAATGAACGAGCGTACGGTGGCAGCGACTACTCATCACCCCACTCCCCCTCCTACACCAGCCGCCCGCCCTCCATGTGTACTACCCCACCCCCCAAGAGCCCTATAAATATACCCCCCACCCACAATGCAGCTCACAAAACACACACTTCATACACACAGAGATAGAGAGATAGAGTATCATTTTCTCTGATATTATCTGTGGTTTTGTTATGATGATAATAATACAAGCTAAAGGTTTGAGTGATCAGTAAAGAGACAGAGAGAGAGAGTAAAAAGATAAGAAAAAATATGGTTGTCATTGTGTATTAATTAAAGGGTTTTACGGTGACTGAATCAAATGTACCTCTCTCTGCTTCTGTTCATGCCTGTGCTATATTCAGCTACATACTGTTTACACCTCATTTCACAAGCCGTATATTTGTCCTTTGTTCCCCAATCTTTCCATCTCAGTGCATAAAAATCTCTAAAGATTTCTCCTTTCAAGAAAAAAGAAGAAGGTGATAATGGCTTCTAATTCTAATGGCCAAGGGTCTAGCATGCACCAGGTAGTTGAAACTGAGATGAAAAAACCATGCAATGATCAAGACCAGATCAGTAAACTCAAAGGTGGCATTACATTTCGATTCTTGTTTGTTTTGACTTATCATTTATGAGTTATTGTTGTCTACAATTTTCTGCTCTTCTTCTTTATTTTTGTGTTTTCTGGTGTTCATTTTTGTAGGTAGAGGGTAAGGAAATTTGCTGTTCATGGAAAAATTTTGAAGTTTTTATTTTTGTTTTGTTTTGTTTTGTTTGGGACTTTATGGTAATGTGGGTGTTCATTTATTTTCTTTCTTTATTTTTTTTATACTATTTCATCGGTTTTCGTGTTTTAATTTGATTTACACTATTTTTCTTCGATTATTTCTCAGAATGAACTTTTCCTTTTGCGGGTTTTCTTCTGTAACGGTCGAAAAAAATGTTTTTCTCTGTGAATATTGTCTTGACTGGGCAAGAATCCTTTTTCATGTGATTTTGCCAATTTCTCTGTCCAGAAAATTTCTGAAATCTAAGGTTTAAGGTACGAGGTATCGTCATTTACCATTGCTATTTGATAATTTTCTTGATTACACCATTTTATCTATGTCTAGACTTACATTCAAAAGATTAATCTTGGTTAATTGTGTATTATATGTATCTATATTATATATCTAGTTGTTTGAATGTTAATTATATATGAATCTATGCATAATATCCTAATAATAGCCCTTAATGTTTTTCTAATGCCCAAAATTGTTAAAGATCTTGGTAAAATTCAGAAGTTCTTGTTTTAGGGGTGTGTGTGTGTGTGTGTGTGTGTTGCATATATAGTTTCTTGAATAGGCAAAAAAGTTTAGTTTAAAGTACTTTATTTCTGCATTGTAACAATACTGGGATTTATGTATTCAGCTGAGGAAGATGAAGTTTATAGGCAACTATGGCTTGCCTGTGCCGGTCCCATGGTTAATGTTCCTCGTGTTGGGGATAGGGTCTTCTACTTTCCTCAGGGTCACATTGAACAGGTTTTGATCTGCTCTTTTACACAATTCATCGTTTCATCAATGCGATTTTGCTCTTTTAGTTGTTGTTGTTGAATAATCTTATCTCTACTTTAAGAATTTGGTGGAGATGGGATTATAATAATTTGTCGTGTTGGTTAAATGAAAAGTAACTGATCAAATTAGGTGAATCGTTCCAAAAGGAATGACGTTTTCTTTGATTTTGCTGACTATTGTCTTTAATTGATGTTCTAGATGTGGTTTTTGGTTGAAGGTTGGCACCCGATTTTGTCGTCTAACGCCCAAGTTTTTATTATGGAATATTAATGCATATGCCTTAAAAGAAAGATGCATATTATTGCTTTGATTGATGGTGTTGAAGATACAAGTACAAATGAACAAATTACAACCTTTGCTAACAGCTCAAGTTTTTGGTGAGGTGGTTCAACATGTTATTAGAACATGCATGTTCTGAACTCAAATCTTGCCACTCTCCGTTTATGAAAATACCACATGTAATAGCTTTGGAGAGAAAATAAATGAGGGTACATATGAGGAGGCACGATGATGATACAAGTGTTGACGACAAAATTTAAGTAAATAAATGTATAAATGAGTTGGTTTAATATGGTGTTAGAGTTGTCAAAGGTCTTGAAATCAAGTTTTGTCGTCACCCATTTATGATAATTGTGCAGCATTTGATGAGAAAAATGAATAAGGTTTGCATGTGGGGGTGTATTGATGAGAAACTTTAAGCAAAAAAATGTACCCGCTCTATAACAACTTAAATTTTATGTATAAATAATAAATTACTCCCTGAACTAACAACTTAAACTTTTAGATGAAGTTAACCAATGCACACTTCTCTTGAATGTGCTTGATCTATTATCTAATCTCATTACCTATTTAATTTTTGAAATATATGGACAGGTTGAGGCATGCACGAGCAAGGATATTGACGTGCCAATGCCAATTTACAATGTACCTTACAAGATCCTCTGTTGTGTTGTCAGCATGCAGTTACAGGTATGTCATTAGCAATACTAAATAGCTTAATGTTCTTTGGGAATAACATTTGAATTTCTTGTGAGGTTTTATACAAATAAATGGAGTTTATTGTAATTACATAAGCTATGTTAAGCAATGTCCCTCTTTTTTATTTTACATAATCTTTGTTTTACCAATTGCTATTATGCAGGCCGAGCCCAACACAGACGAAGTGATTGCACATATTACTTTGGTGCCAGAGGTAAATGAAACACATTGACTGATGCAATCGGTTCTGCCCATTATGTATTGAAGACTGAGTTGTATATATGATTCCTGTCGTTGCTTTGATTACATATAAAATCTCATTGATAATCGCTATCATCGACAAGCATGCTTATCCAATTGCTCCATCATTAATTGATTTATTTTCCCGTTTGCTTATTATTTGCCCGCCTCTACACATGAATATGCATTTCTAATAAGTGTTTTTGGATCTTCACAGAAAGATGGAGAAAGTTCACAGCACCAAACCGCCCCGTCTATAGCTTGGGAAAGTTGCATACGCTCCTTCAGTAAGAAGCTAACTCCATCTGATACTAGCACACATGGTGGACTCTCGGTACCAAGAAAATGTGCTAACGAATGCTTTCCGCCTCTGGTTAGTCTTTGATAATTTTCTTCATAAAACAATACTTTCTTGAATTGTATTGCCTTCATCTTGTTTCTTTTCAAACTGTTAACTATTTGATCTTTTGACACTCTTTATCAGTTCAATATGTGATGTTGATGAATGTGAAGACACAGATCTTTTTTTTGCATAATTCATCAGCAATATTTCTTCTTGCAGGACATGTTTCAGAATCTCCCAGCACAGGACCTGATTGCCAAGGATTTGCACGGGACAGAGTGGCCCTTCCGTCACATCTATCGTGGTATTAGAACGAGGACCCCTTTATGGAATCTCGTGACATCTTTTTTAGTTCCTTGAGTGCATGTTTAGTGCACAATACTAGATATAATTGTAGAGCATAATGAACGAAAATTTACTTTTCTTTTTCTTCTTTAATATTGCTTAGTACTATTTAATCATCCCTACCAAACACACCACAAGTGGCTTATGTTCAGCTTATCTTATTTTTCCACCCCTTCTAAATGTAGGCCAGCCAAAGCGTCACCTGCTCAGCAGTGGTTGGAGTAGTTTCGTGAATTCAAAGAAGCTTGTTGCAGGAGATACTTGCATATTCTTCAGGTTCTATCCAACTGCTGGTTCTTCCACTCTCTCTACCCTTCCTTCTAGGTTTAAGAAGTCATTTCTTGTTTCACAGGGGTAAAACTAGCAAACTCTTTGTCGGGATTCGCCGTGCAATAAAGCCGGAAAACAATACTTCGGCATCTCTGCTATCAAGTCAAAGCATCCAACATGGAGTCCTGGCTGGCGCCTTCCATGCTATTTCTACAGGAAGCTTGTTTAATGTGTATTACTATCCTTGGTAAGCCATTATTCTTGAAAATAAGTTGGAGCTTGGAATAGTAGAATGTAAAAATGTACTGTTTCTTTTACTATTTGTATATGTTCTATATGCAGGAAAAGTCCAGCTGAGTTCATTATCCCTTACGATCAATACATGAAGGCTGCTGAAATTGACTATAGTTTTGGAATGAGATTTAAAATGCAATTTGAAGCCAAAGAGGGGTTCCAAGTTGAAAGGAGTCCAAAGTAAGTGTCTTCAAAATATAAGTGTAACGACCTCGGACTTTCTTCTATTCATCATAATTTCCTCTTAAGGGGGAGGTCAAGGGTTCGAATCGCTGGGAGACGCGAAAGAAATCCAGTTTAAACAATACATAAGCTAAAACGGTATACGAAATAGCCCTTAAGTGAAACGCTAGTAGGAGAAAGTCCGTGATCGTTACAATAAGTACATGTTAACACAATTGTTGTCAGCTCCTAATTTGCAAAAATTCATTTTGCTTTTATGTCAAAGTATTAGAATTGACAAAAGTGAAGGTCCTTAACGTATTGGTTGTCTTATACCAGATTTGGGGGTACTATCATTGGTATTAAAGATATTGACCATACCAGATGGCCAGGGTCCGAGTGGAGATGCATCAAGGTTAATATTTTCGTAAACATTTTTCAGAAAAAACATTTAAATACCATAAGTACACCTACTAATTTACAATTTCTTTAGCAGGCGAAATGGGATTCTGCAGAAGAAGCTGCTATTTGTCCCAACAGGGTTTCTCCTTGGAGCATTCAAGTTGTTGAAATATACAAGAGGAAGCGAAAATCTATTCCACCAGACGCAAAGAAGGCACGGCCTTTCAATCCATTGTTTCCCTTCTCTGTGAAGGGTGATAAGCCTGATAATGGTCTTGTTTCAGGTAAGACTAAACTCACTTTTTTTTGGACAGTACTGTCAAAAAAAGTAAGATTTCATACTGGTAATGTGGAGAAAAGTAACTTTTAAAGAACCTCAAACATGTTTGACAATTGAAAGTAACTTTCAATTAACCAAACATGCTGGCACTTGATTTACTCTCGCTTATTCTTATATCTGAACGATCAATTTATCCTTGTTCTCCTCGTAAGGCATAACAAAGAACTCAGTAGAGCATATACATCACGGACTCTCAGGGGTCTTGCAAGGTCAAGAATTTGGAATTGTTGATGCTTACAATCAACGAACATCAGCACGGCTGCCTGTTTCACATTTGAGCCTGACGCCATTTTATGGTCGGGGAGAGAAGCAAATTGGGTTGGATAATCAACATCAACTTCAGATTCACGATCATCATGAAAGCACCATATCAATCGCTGGTGGCGTTTCTACGACTTTGGGAATTGCTATTTCTGGTCCTCCAACATCTGCCTCACGTGCAACCAACTATGCTAATGGAGCGAAAAAAAGTCTTTCCATCCTTGACGTCAATCCAATTACTTCTAAATCTCAAAAGAAGTGCATCAGTGAAGCTCCAAATGAAGTACAACCTGTTGACAGTGGCACGTGCATGATTTTCGGGGTCAATGTACTTGGAAACCACCCCAAGGTCCCTTCGCCCCAATTTGTGGTTGACGGTGAACTCAACTGTTTTGATGTTGTCCCAACACCACTTGCATCTCAAGAAGGCATCTCGAAAACCATTCATGTTCAGGAGCGATCCAATGACAATCCTCAAGAAGAACTATGCAGTTGTCTCCACATTAACCGGAGTTGCACGAAGGTACGCTATCAGGATGCCATTCATGTTTGGCTAGGCCTTAAAAAAAAAAGTAAAAGTACTTTTCTGAAAGGTAAGTAATGACACTTCTAAGTTTTTCGGCAAACATGTTTGGCAGTAAAGGTTATGTTTAGCTAGATTAATAGTTACTTTTAAGTACTATTTTTAGGCTTAGCTGGGATTAACTTCCTTTCAATCACTTATTCACTTGTCTGGATTGAGTTTATTTGGAGATTAGTTTATAATTATTTTGTTCTAGGTAATTATGTATGGAACTGCCCTAGGAAGATCCATCGACCTCTCACGTTTCAATGGTTATGGAGATCTCATGTCTGAGCTCGATAAGATATTCGAATTTAATGGATCCCTCATTGACATGAGCTCTAACTGGCGCCTAAGCTACACTGATGGTGAAAGAGACAGGATGTTTGGAGACTGTCCCTGGAAGTGAGTACCAAATTCACTTGTACAACTAAATATTCCATGCATTATTCTATTAGTAAGTACATGCTACCGTGGTTCTGATTTTGCTCGATACTTGAAATACAGGGAATTCCAGGCCATAGTCAAGAAGATGTTCATCTGTCCTAAAGACATTGATGATTCTGTTCATGCAAAGGCACCGGTTTGAGTCTGTGTCACTGCCTAGATGTGAACAAGTCTATGCATGTCCATAGGGAACTAGATATATCGGGTGAATAAGGACATCCTTGTATGTGTAATAAGACGAGGTCTGGATGTTATATTTATGTGTAATAAGACGAGGTCTGGATGTTATACTTTGTATACAATGACTTGTGTTCTTATGTAAGATACTCCCCTTTCCTTTTCCTCCTATGAGGTGAATAAGGACATCCTTGTATATGTAATAAGATGAGGTCTGGATGTTATACCTTGTAAACAATGACTTGTGGTCTTATGTAAGGTACTCCCTTTTCCATTTCCTCATCCTCTATGTAAGCTCATGTTTGTGTGGATGTCTTGTCTTGTATGGTACATAATTAGTTTTGCTGATATTAATTTACAGTTTCTTCGAGTGAAGTTGACAAGATTGTTGAACATATCGATCTATTGGTTCCCCAAGTGAAGGACCAAGCAACATTTCTTTGATTGTGTAGGGTTTACTCACCCTCCGTTTGTAGGTAATAATAGAGACAAACAAATAAAACAAAGCAAAAAGGTAGAAGCAATGAACACGAGGATATGTTGATCCAAATCAGCCAACGGCCTAGTCCGGGGGCTCAGATTATAGCCCAAGAATCACGCCCAACAATATCTTGCCAGGTAGCCTCAACCGAGTCCAAGTCAGCTCCTCTCTCAAATTAGCATTTTGCCCCTTATTAAAACATGTTAGGAAACTCAACTTTCACAGATTGCTGGATGCAAGCTTTTCATTGGGCTATCATTTGGGTAACATATGATTCCAAGTTCCAGTGATGAACTTGGAATTTAGTGTTTGAGGGTGGATAAATGATATGTTACACATGAATTTAAAGCAAGCATCAAGGAAATTAATTGGGTATGCAACCATTCTAAGTCTAACCCCCTCTATTTTAGGCAATGTGAATATTACATGAACTCACTGTCGGGAAATGGTGTTCCATCCTTTTGGGACTGAACACTGGTTTCCAACAAGTAATATTAGAATCACGGTTTTGATTGCTTGTCCAAAAAACTCCCCATGGTGGGGAGTAGATCAAAGCCCATTAGAATCAGGTCTCAAATATAATTATATGAATGCGCACTATGTATCTCCTAATACATGTGAAAGTTCTAGGTGAGGGTTGGAATTAATGGTGATGGCAGGAGATTTTGTGATCGTCTCTCGAAGTGGTACAGTAACGCAGTCAGAAACATGTCAAGAAGAAAAGCACAAACTCGGCAAGTTCATTGATTTGCAAGCAAATACTGAAATCAGTGAGCAGACATTTTAAGTTAAGGGGTCACCTATAGAGCGGGCCGGATGAGGGGGAAGCCCTCACCGGGGTTCGGGGGCGTTGCCCCTGATTTTTTTTTTCTAAAACCATAATTACTAAGCTCATTTTTATAAGAATCTAATACTTTTTTATAAGTCATAATCTTTAAAAAACTTACAATAAGTCATTGCACAAAAATATTCAAGATCTAAAATTAGTCAAACTATTTTTATTTACGTTGCCTTATATAAAATTATCCTCCAAAATACTAAGATCCAGTTCACAGATTAAATTAACTATTACTCAAGCTCAAAAGAAAAAAGAAAAAAATCAATTGAACACAATAAGTATTAACAAGCAAAGTGCACTTATTAATTTTGTATTATCATTTGAGGAATGTGTCAATCATTTGTAATTTTGTATTATTAATTTTATTAGGTCAATAGGTCCAATTGTCTTACATTAAATTTATATTAAGTGAATGGATTCAATTGCCATCCATTAAATTGATATTAGATCAAAATTAAATTGCAAATTAATAAATAAATCCATCCATTAAATATTTGACAATTGAGCCAAAATCACAAATAAACAAACACTTAATTTTTTCTTTATACTACACTAAAAAAAACAAAAAAAAAAGATGGAATATTTTTTTGGGAGGTTACGTGACCTCCAAGGCCCACGGCTCCGCCTGTGACTGAAATGAATGGCAATTATATGGTCCGTGGCAGTAGCCATGTGCCATGGGAGTCGACCACCCCACCTTCACTTCTTCTTGTCATATGTGTCCAAATAAGCTAAGACCAAAGCTTGAACTACATCATAGAGCTTCTATGGCAACACGGGCTTGGCAGTTGGCATGATGGAGTTATTGTAGACTTCGATGGAGTGCGTAAAGAGAAGAACGAAAGAATTGTCTGATCGCTTGAGAGGGTCATGAAGATGTATTGTAAGTGATTGTTTGGTAAAATTTTTTTTTTTTTTTAAATTATAAATAATTGATTTTATAGAATATGTAGATAAAAAATGAATAAAAATAATATTTAACAAATATATAAGCATTCCAAACATGCTGTTAAAAACTATTGGATATGACCGACAAGGACTCCATTTTAAGGAGCCGTAAAAAAACAAAATATCGCTCTCTCACAATGTCCTTTGCTTCAGGATTTTCTTCTTTAATACAAGCTCTTATCCAGTAGCACGACAGGCCGTTAAAATTCATCGACTTGTGCCCCGTTTTCCCGCCATTGACAGTTTCCATTTTTCGATCTCACAACAAATTAGGGGAAAACCCCTGTTTAAAGAAGAAATGAGTACCCTAATTTTCAATATCCCAACCTTGGTTAACCCAATATTCAGGAAAAATGGTAAGGTTATTATTGGAGAGACTAGTATCGCGTTCCTCAAGTCTCAGTTTCGCTGCGTTCAGAAATGTAACGTTCGATTTGCTGCAATTCCGAAATTTGTTTCTTACTCTAGTACACGGAGCAATGGCATTGAAGATCCGCAGAATTCACTTGAAGACCTTAGGGTTCCGAACCATTGGTGTGACCCCTCCAAAGCGTTAGAGGTATTTCTTTTTCTTATTTAATTTTCTCTCAAGTTTTTGAAACAGGGCTATGTTAAATATAGCACTACTAGTATACTGTTTTTCTTTGCGGTGGAATCTGACCATAGAAGATTTTAATGTATTGAGGAGTTGAGAAGAATGAGAGGGAGGAGAGAGAGAGAGAGAGAGTTTAATTTGAGGGGAGTTTAATTTTGATGAATATGGAGAAATGGAGGAATTGAGAGAGACACATTTAGTTTGGGAGGATGAAGACGTAGTCATAGACAATGAAGTATTTTTTGTGTGCTTGTAGCAGACTAAACTTCCCTACCATCGGTGATTATTGTAATTAAAGTATTGACAGCATTAGTTGCTTTTTAGTTTCTAGTACTATTAATGTGATTTATAATTGGTTAAAAACGCTAATAGTTATTGGACTTTTGAGGAAAATTTTGTTTCCAGTTGATAAGAGTTACCAGTATATTGAACTAGATAGGATTAATTGAAAGAGTCGTGTGATAAAATTTGTTAGTTGTCCTATCTAGTTATAATTTTTACTTAAAAAAAAAATATTGATAAGATCATAATAGAACAAGTTAAAAAACTTCCAAGTAAACTAAGATTAACCTGAATCGAATCGTACCATAAAGCGAGGGTATTCCATTAAACTGGGTTTAAGTTGCAAAATATTACACACAAAAGTAAAGATTCATGCAACTGAATCCGAAACAAACATTTTAATAAGTTGCAACAATAAGGATTTAATTAAATTTTGATTTAATTAAATTCTTGATTTAAATCAATAATAGATTAGTGGCCATATATATATTGTTGAAATGCGTTTTAAAATAGCATGCAGTAAACAAAAAAACTTGCCTTCCAATTATTATTCTTTTGAAGATAAAGGAACAATGTTTAATTTAATATAACTATTTACTTAAATTCTATTGTTATTACCTTGTTTTAAAATGTTTATTCTCAGTTAAGTCATGCCCCCGCCGGCTTACATTCCTGGCTTGCCCCTAACCTTGCCTATACACTTCCATACTTACGGTAAGATTTCCCTCAAGACCAATTGTCTTTCTCATCTTCATCCACTTTCTAGCATCCTTGATTTGAGACCCATATTCTTCAAGTATAATTAATGTTCTTGTCTACAATGGAGTCACTATTGTCTTTCATTAAATAATTTGCCAAAGTAGTTCATCCAACTTTACGTGATCTCATTGCTACGAATTCAATGGATTCCGACTGGTGTGAATAGGAAAAAAATTGGTTGCCTAAGGTCGATCCCCGTAGTAGCACAGTGATTTAGTATGGCAAAAGAACCGGAACCAATCGAATCGAATTAGAACCGACCGATTCAGTTTGGTGCCATGTAAGTTTCAAACGGTTATGGTTCCTAGAATCGAAAACCGTTCGGTTCTGTTTCTAGAACTAGAACCAAGAACCGGATTTGGTTCTAATTTGTTAATAATTTTTTTTTTAAAATTTTAATAATTAATATGTTGATGTTACCTTCTGACCACCTGACCCAATCGAATAATTTATCAATTTATTTAATTTTTTTTACACAAGAATCAATTAATTTTAAATCAATTACTTCCTTAAACACTTATTTTCTCTTTCAAATCAAAATCAATTAATCTTTAACGACATAAATTTGTATTGTAATTTGCATAATTATTTTTAAAAATTTGATTATGGAACCGAACCGAAACGAACCAAACCAAACCAAACCAAACCATAACCATTTGGTTTGGTTCTGGTTCGATTCCATAATTTTCAATAGAACCAATGGTTCTATTAGAAAATAATCATTGGTTCTTAGTTTTGTTTTGTTTCTCTTCAGAACCAAATAGAACCACGCCCACCCCTAGTGATGATGGAGACTGTCAAAATTCAAAAGGCTCTAAAAGCTAAAGAGCTGTAGGGCTCCACTGATATGCAACATCTCGCAATGCCTTTTAGGCACGAGATCTTATACAGTATTAGGAAATCTATCAACTAATGCCCAATACTAAGAACCATAGCATGGGGGGACTGATCCTGCCATAAAGCGGAGAAACAAAGAAACACAAATCCAATCTCGTTGATTCACACTGAAACCGAGATTGATTGAACAATTTAGAGAACAAATCTCTCAATATATTATTTTTTTTTACTCAAACAAAAGCCCAAAGGAAACAAGCATGCTGCAGCGTTCTTAAACAAACCAGAAAGCTAAACCTAATTCCGAAGTTAATTGAAATTGCACCTGGTCCTTACTATCCTAACAAAACATTAATTATGCCCCTAAATAAAATAAATAATGCTCCCATTTATTGTATCGGACTTCACTATTCTCTTCGGATTGGAGAATATTCGTCCTTGAATCTTGCGTTGTGTCTTCAACTGGTGTCTCGTAAAGGCAATGGCTCATTCGGTAAGTTAGTTGTTGCGTAAGGTTCACCCGATGTGTCTTGACTCTAAAAATTCTGAGAAGCTTGAGAAGTCAAAATAGTTCTTTTAAAATATCCAATTGATCCAATGAAATATTGGATGATCTAATGTCGTGTAGTATCGCCCGAGGAACTGTTTCATCATGAAGATATTCCAAGGATTCAAGTTTTCCACTGTACATATGAAAAGCAAATTTCCTCTACTCGATTACACCCTGCTGTAATCCTTTGCTAATGCATATCTGTATGTCCCTATTATCCAGTTGGAAACATGAGATAAGAACCCAAATGATCCATCTTTTGCTAAGCCAAATTCAGAGAGTTCTGCATTGTAGTAGTCCATGTCAAATAAAGTATTAGATACCTTAAAATCATGGTAAAAGAAAAGTTTCTCTGCCTCATTCAAATGAGCAAGTCTTTCTGTCGCATCAAAAGATATCTTCGTTCTAATAGACCATGAAAAGGAAGTAATACGCTTGAAAATAATTTTTCTCCACCATGTCCCCAGCCGAAATCGTATACTGGAATTTTCTGTTCATCTTACACGTTAACTTTTTTAGACCATCCTTTGTGAATCTCGACATTGGGGGCCTCACTGAAAACAGGACCTTCATAACTGTCCTCACGAAGATCAAAAAACTTGTAAGCTTCAGTTTCTTCACTGAAAATTAGAACGCTATTGTAACTATCATCATTGGGATAAAAAAATTCTTCAACCTCGTCGAAAATTGGTGGACTTTGTAATCTTCATATAAATCAACATCCATTCTTTGCTCGAGATTGAAAGAGAGAATGATAGTCATCCGTCGGAATCTTCCTCCACGATAGACTCCACACCTGTTGTTGCGCCACCCGTTCTCACAACTCTGTCGTGCCGCTCATTATAGTCGCCTCCTCACGCCGGCCGCCTCCAACGGCATCTAACAATAACCGTTGTTGGGCCTTCAACGTATCCTTCTGTTGCTCCAATAAATTGATTTGTCGGTAGATTTGTGTCATGTCCTCTCAGTACTGAATCTTATCCAAAAAGTTTTCACAAACAACAGCTCTCCTAGACTGGCCGGACTTCACTAGGGACACCTAATCCTTTTGCCTTCGCAAAGCTGGGTAAGTGAAAGTGTGACTAGTCAAATTGATGTGAGATATCACTATTTTGTTGATGACGAAAGAATACACAAAATGGGTCTACTCCCTTATCTATACTATAGTAGATCTCCATAGCAATGAATTTCTTTGTTGAGGCATTACTTCATAATATATCACTCGAGATATCACCTCTATTTCCCTTTATCCATTACTCTTCTGCTGTACATTATAGGAAAGGTGCTTGCGAGGGAACTCTTCATTCTTAATTGAAAACCAATGAATGCCCAGTTATTGGAGCCGCAATTACAAGAAAGTGATCAGGGTTTGTTTTGAATTCATATGTGCAGACTAATTGTCTGAATCACTTGTGGATGTTTGAACATCACAACTTTGTTTCCTCGTCTAACTTTAGCATAATATTTATGTTATGACGTGCTAATGAAACAAATTTATAGTGAAATTTTCACATTGAAGCTAGAAGAGTTGCTAGTCGACATTTGTTTATGCATCACTTTTACTTATTTGAGCACTATTTTATGTATACTTGGATTTATAGAGAAATACTAGGGTTTCAAGAGAGAGAGAGGAAATTATCTAAGTGTGGAACTGATTTAATTGGTTGTACAAGAGCCGTGTATCTGACTTATATACAGGAAGTACAAACGCCATTCACGAACTAGCACTTTTGATAAATAGAAATTAAAATCTTGGGTCAATACTCTCCTGCAAGCGTAGTTGGGGAGAACATCCAGGAAGCTTGGATAAAAAATTAGCAAATTTGACACTGGGCAAGGCTTTGGTTAAGATTTCTGCAACTTGGTCCTCACTGGCTATATAGTGCACTTCCAGTTCTTTAGCAATTACTTTTTCTCGCACAAAATGAATGTCTATTTCAATGTGTTTTGTACCTTGATGAAACACTGGATTAGTTGCTAATGAACCTGCACTTACATTATCTCACCAAATAATAGGACACAAGTTTTATTGGATGCTTAATTCACTAAACAAGTTTTGTAACCAAACAATGTCAGTGGTTGCATGTGCTAGTACCCGATATTTTGATTTGGTACTACATCTGGCGACCACCTTTTGTTTTTTGGAGCACCATTGTATCATATTTGCCCCAAGGAAAACACAATAACCAGCATTAGCATGACTAGCCCAATCTGCATCTGAAAATGCTTCTAATTTCAAGCCAGATGCGGATTTGAAATGCAGACCAACATAGTTGTGTTCTAAAGATATCTCAATATTGTTTACAAGCTTGACAGTTTGAGATTTTGGGAGCATGTAAAAACTGACTAAACTTATTCACAGAAAATGCAACCTCTGGATGTGTCATAGTAGGATACTGCAATGCTCCAATTGTAGATCTATAGAGTGTAGGAGAATCAAAAGCATCACTATCAGTGGAAGACAACTTTTGTCTAGTAAACATAGGTGTATCACATCTTTTGCTTCCAATATATTTGTTTTGGCCAAGAGATCTTTGATGTGGTTTGAGTCAAATATATCCCAAACATGTTTTGTCCTCAAATTCCAGAAAGTACTTCAAGGAACAAAGAAGTTTTTGGAGCAAACTTAGCATTCAAATCATGTGCAAGTTTAAGAATTTGACTCTGATCATTAGGGGCAGAGCTAGGAATTTTATTCAGTGCGGGCGGGAATTAATAAAGATAAAAATATAAAACAAAGTAATAATACAACAATATAAAAAATAACATACATTACAATTGTTCTTTGCAAGTTCTCATAATCTGATATCGTTGTACAATGACTTCATTATCAATCTTCAAAAATAAATCTCTCTACATAAATAATAATTCTATTATTCATCCATTGATTGCCCATCCGATTGCACAATCTATTTTTCACAATGCTCATTGAAGAAAATACTCTCTACCATAGAAGTAGCAACCGGTAGAATTAATGCCATTCAACCTTTCAGATGCTTTGTTAGAACACATATAAAAAATATAGGTTTCAAGTTGATAATTAAGCATGAAGAGATATACTTTAGAAAAAATCGGTGCAAATTCCAAATTCCAAAATGATGTAGTTCAAATAACTAAACATAATAAATGCCCGATTTTTTATCCTTCAATTTAATTAATTAAATCGACTAACGAGCAAATTTCTCATTTCCAATAAACAATTGTAAATATGGATTGCAATTTCATGTTCATATAGCTAATAGTCTATAGGGTAAAATAAATAATTGCAATCAAGCTTAAATTAGTGTAAACAACAATAAAACATAAATTAATGCAATCAAGCATAAACAATTCTCAAATAAATAATTGCAAAAGCCAAAAGGAGCCTAGATACAAATAAACAATTGTCTACAAGATTGAAAATATCAAAACAACATAAATTAGTGTATCAATAAAAAGTCCCACAAAAAAAAAAATTAAAAAAAAATAGTGTACCAAGAAAAAGCCCCACATCTGCCCCACAAGAAAACAACATAAATTACTAAATTAGTGTCAAAGAAATTACCCCACATGCTACAATTGCCTCATCAAGAATTAAGAATTTATAAATCATACACTGATACACACATTGAACACTTACACGAGTTGGAGTCGTCATTTCGTCGTCACTTGGTGAGATCTTCAAAGTTTAAGAAATGATGTTGAGAGGCAGAGAAGCGAGTGGGAAATAGGAAGGGTTTTTTGTTTTCAATTTCAAAAGAGGCAGAGGAATTCACAGTTGTATGCATTGGAATTGAATTTACCTTTTGGGCCATTTTAATAGCCCATTTAAAGTGTTATATGTATATAAAATAATAATTTACACCTACCCAAGACGAGCCAAGTGGCCCACGTCCAGTACAGGCAGGGGCGGAATTTTATTGGGACACCCAAAGTCTAGTGCGGGCATGCACTTGGACTTCATAAAGCTCCTCCCTTACCTACAAGCATTGCTTATTGTGATCAAGTTCATAAACAGTTGTTTGTACACAATTGGTTTCCAAATGATGGAGACACATCTCAACGATAGAACATTTAGAAGCTTGCTCTCCCAGCTTCAAACCCTCACCATGTTCTTTCTCTTCTAACCAGGAATCATCCCGAGGTTTTGTTATGTTCATCAACTGAAAATAATTCATTAAATGAGTCATTAGAAATGTCTCCATTGCAGCCAGACCAAGAACCTTCACCTAAACAGCTCTCTCACCATGTGCAAACCAGATCAAAATCAAGCATCTATAAACCTAAGACTTGCCATATTTGACCACTTCCTTAAAGCCCCTTGAACTAGCATCAACTAAGGAAGAATTGCTGGATTCAAAGTGGGTTAATGTCATGACTGCAAAGTTTAATGTTTAACAAAACATGGAGTCTTGTACCACCTAATGATAATATGAACATACTTGGGAACAAGTGGGTGTTTAGGGTAAAGTTTAGAGATGGCAATGGTCGGCTCGGCCCTTGTAACGGGCCGAGTTCGGCCCGTTACCAAAACGTTGATCCGGACCGGCCCGTGGTCCGCGGGCCAACAGGCCGATCCACGGGCCAGTCCGTGGACCGGCCCGTGGTCCGCGATCCACAGGCCAGTCTGCGGACCTATGTGAAATCATGATTTTTATTTTTTTTTATTTTTTGAAGTTTAAAAAAAAGAAAAGAAATAAGTCAAAAAAAATTTTAAATTCAAACCATCCTCCTTTTTCTAAGCTTGGGACCGCCATCATTATTAGCGTAGGTAGAGTTAAAATTGTACACGAACAAGTTGTTACGTGTACAATTTTTTGTAAACTTAAATATCAAAACTTACAAGTTAAAATGAATAAAAATGGAATGAATTTATACAAAATAATAAATATACTTACATTTTACATACGTATTCAGTTCGACCATCTCTTCGGCCAATATCAGGCTCACTTTATCTTGAATTTGAAGTTCTGCATCATCTCAATCTTTCAAACACATTAAACTCTCTAATATATCTGGTTTAAGTCTTGACCTCAAATCATTAAGAATCCTACTACCTATACTAAAAGCAGACTCCGATGCTACAGTTGATACCGGATGTGTTAATAGATCACGTGCTATAATAGAAATAATTGAGTATTGGCGCTCGTTTTGTCTCCACCACCTAAGTATATTAAAATTATTCCTCTCGTCTTCATCTAACAAATGAAGCATGTTGTGACTAAAATATCTAGCTAACTCTAACTGTATATCTCTAATATTAGTTTCAACATTTGTGGCACGAGAAAGTGAAGAAAAAGAAGAAGAACTAGGATTTTGAGTTCCCTTACAAATAAGGAAACTCTAATAATCATTAGTATTAGGGTTATTTGAAGAAGAAGAAGAAGAAGAAGAAGAAGAAGAAGAAGAAGAAGGGTTTGGCACAGGAGGTCTTCTAACGTTCCTACTGGTTTTTTCCGTATAAAATTCGTACATTTTACATAATATTTTTTCTAAATTACCGTAAGTTAATGGATTATTGTAACTCAAATTATTAGAAATTTCAGAAATAGTATGTTTAGTACCTTGTAAATTTACTCTAGGGTCCATAATTGACGCTAACGGGAACAACATAGACAGTTCTTTCCAATATTTTCTAAACTTCATTTCTATTGATTCAACAATATCGAAAAAAAAAATTGCATACGTCTTATATCTATTAAAATTATTTACAATAAAATAAAAATGATTTAAAACTAATGGACTAGTAGAGTAGTATACACCACCACATGCATTTGTGGCGTCGTAAAATACTTTTAAAAATTTTTGAACATGAATTGCAATTTGCCAATCATGTGGTTGTAAATCGTATTGTGGACCGTGTGAATGTTGGCCATTATAATAAGCAGTTACACAATGTTCATAATTTTCACATGATTCAAGCATTAAATAAGTAGAGTTTCACCTATTACGTATGTCTGTATATATAGTTTTAGTTGAAAGAGAATTTTCTACGCATAATTCATCAAATGCTTATTTTCTAGAAAGTGAAGCAGTAATATAGTTTAAGGCATACTTAATTTTTTCTAATTGTGGGCTTATATACTTTAAACCATCTTGGACAATTAAATTAAAAATATGGCATACACATCTAACATGAAACAAAATTACACCGAAATCCGGTTGTAATTCCTCAATTAAATTTTCTATTACAATATTATTAGGCGTAGCATTGTCAAACGTGATACTGCGAATTATAGATTCGCAATTAAATTCTTTAATAATTGCCATTAAATAATTATAAATTTGTAGGTCATTATGAGGGTAGTCAATTACTTTAAAAGCAATTATTCTTTTATGCATAATTCATAGTTTATCAATATAATGTAAAGTAACCGCAATATATCTTTTAGACCGGACCATAAGTTCGAAGTGAATGATACAACACCAGCATATTTACTTAAATTATTTTTTATATTTTGTTTCTTTTATTATATGCAGCAATAGTATCAGAACGAAGAGTGTTTCTAGCAAAAGGTAAATACCTTGGTTGAAGATACTTTTGTACAAACCGTGTGAAATGAGGGCTTTCCACTATACTAAGCGGGAACTCACCACTGGCCACCAACTTACACATGCCTTCCCGGCGCAAAGATTCTTGTGAATAAACCCAATTGTTAAGATTGGAAGAAGAACTAGTAGATCCACCCGGAGATCCGAACTGTAGTTGTGCTTAGTTGGTATCAACTCTTTCGTGCATTTGCATACACTTCGAAAAATGTCGGTTAAAATGGCTCATTCCACCACCTTTTTGCCATGAAAACTGTTGTTTACAATATTTACAAACTGTCTTGAAAATTGGTTGCCCATCTGCAGATTTCTGCACCGGTCTGCACTCTATTGAAATGATTCCAACACCGAACTTTTTGTTTTGCAGTTCTTCGTTTAGTAGTTGATTGAGTAGTGTTGGTCGTTTCTAACTTTTCATCAATATCGTCTAAATCGAAAATTGGAGCAGTGTTCCCAACTCTAAAATCATCACCAAATTCTGGAATTGAAACATTATTTAAACCACTAAAATCATCTTGAATTTGGTTTTCGACAGACTCGGCACTTTCTTGAAAATTGTATTGATCCATGAATAATTGTAGATAATAGAAATGTAGAAGTAGAAAAAATAAATGTAGAAATTGGAATGTAGGGATGTAGAAGATAAGAAGAATAAGATTATAAATCTAGAAATTCAACAATAAATTGCACAATATAATTTTTTCGAAAAATGAAAGTATGAATGTAAGATTGTAAGTTGAGACTTGAGAGATTTGTGAAGAGAATAGAGCTAATTTATAGGGTATTTATAGGGGGAAAAAATAGCCGTTTGCCAAAAAAAAAAAAAATTAATTAGGGACCAAACTGCAAACGGTCAGAAATATGACCGTTGCATATTGCAACAATTGGTCCCTACCAAATGGACCACGGACCTGGCCCGTGGTCCACGGGCCTGATCCATGGATCGGGCACGATCCACGGATCGGCACACGGATTTCCGGCAAGTGATTTCACGGGTCGAGCCCGCTTGGCCCGTAAAATATATTTTGACCGGTCCCCATCGCTCGACAGCCCAGCCGGCTACGGGTCCGCCTTTTTTGCGGATCGTCGACGGACCGCCTGCCGTCTTGGCCGGTCCGTTTGTCATCTCTAGCAAAGTTCAATGCTGATGGCATTGTTGAAAGGTACAAAGTCAGATTTGTTGCACAAGGGTTGATTATTTTGAAACTTTCAGTCTTATTTGAAACCTTCTGCTATTTGAGTAATTTTCACTTTAGCAGTATCTTTTGGTTGCGATCAGCAATACATATTAACAATACTTTCCTTAATGGAGAGCTTCAAAAAACAGTATACATGGGTCAACTTGAGGGCTTTGTGAATCAGAAATTGCCAAACCAAGTCTGTCAGTTACATAAGGCTCTATATGGATTGAAGCAAGCTTCTAGTGCTTGGTTTGACAAACTTAAACAGGCCTTGATTAATTGAGGTTTCAAAAATTCCACATCTGATACTAGTCTATTAGTCTATTTATTTATTCTGCTTGTGGAAAATATTTGATTGTGCTTGTATTTGTGGATGATATTTTGATAACTGGACATGATCAGCATGGGCGAAGCCTTATGAAGTCCAGAGCAGGTAGATGCCTGCACTGGACTTTAGGCGGCCCACTAGAATTCCGCCCCTACCTGAACTGGACTTGGGCCACTTGGCTCTTGTCTTGTGTAGGCTTAAATTATAAAATATATATATATATAACACTTTAAATGGGCCATTTTAGGCCAATCCAATTCCAATGCAAACACGTGTGGGTTCCTCTTCCTCTTCCTTTTTTGAAATTGAATACAGAAAACTCTTCCCATTTCCCACTCGCTTTCGCCAACTCCATTTCTTGAACTTTGAATATCGGATCAAGTGAAGACGAATTGATGACTCCAACTCATGTAAATGTTCAATGTGTGTATATTTATGAATTCTTAATTTTTGGTGAGGCAATTGTGGCATGTGGGATAATTTCTTTGTACACTAATTTAGTAGTTTGTTTGTTTTCTTGTGGGGCTTTCTATGGATACACAAATTTTTGTTGTTTTGATGTTTTCATTCTTGTTGGCAATTGTTTATTTGTGTCTAGGTCCTTTTTGGCTTTTGCAATTATTTATTTAAAAATTGTTTATGCTTGATTGTTGTTTACACTAATTTAATTTTGATTGCAATTATTTATTTTACCCTATAGGTTATTAGTTATATGAACATGAAATTGCAATTGTTTATTCGAAAGGGGAAATTTGTTCATTAGTTTATTTAATTGATTAAATTAAAGGATAAAAAATTAGGCATTTATTATGTTAAGTTATTTAGAAACTACATTTTCTTTAAATTTTGGAATTTGCACTGAATTTTTCTATTTTCTTCATACTTAATGATCAACTTGAAACTTATATTTTGATATGCACTCTAACAAAGCATTTGAAGGATTGAATGTCCTTAGTGATCTTGCACTGAAGTTAGTTTATGAAAAAGAAAAATAAAGTATATCTATTGGTTTACAAGCTTTTGATTTTAGCGCTAATTCTACCGATTGCTACTAGTACTGTAGTAGAGAGTATTTTCTACAATGAGCATTGTGAAGGATAGATTGTGCAATCGAATGGGTGATTAGTGGATGAATGATAGTATAACTGTTTATGTAATATGGCATTTTTTATATTGTTGTGTTATTACATTGTTTTATATTATTACTTTATTAATTCTCTCCCGCACTTGATAAAATTCCTAGCTCCGCCCCTGCTTGTAGGATTGGAAAAACCACAAGAAAAAGGAAACAAACTTTCATTGAATGTTACACTTCAGGCTACATATATTCTTCCATTTGAATGTAAGCATTCTGTAGCCCGTGTTTCATCTTGTATCCAAGAAACACACATTGAGAAATGTGAAATCCAACTTTGTCCTATTATAAGGTCTAAGGAAGGGATAACAAGCACGTCCAAAGGCTTTGAGATGTTTATAGATTTGTTTTTCCTTGAAAATAACTTCGAAAGGAGTTTTATTTTCTAGAATACGAGTGGGTAGTCTGTTTATAAGGAAACTGCTTGTTACAAATGCATCCCACCAAAACTCAAGTGGCATATTGCCTTGGGCTAAAAGAGTCAAGCCAACTTCAACAATGTGTCTGTGTTTTCTTTCAGGTCTTCCATTTTGTTGATGTGTGTGATGACAAGGATGTCTGCAAAGAACTCCTAAATTACTAAGTAAAGGCTCAAGTTTCCTACACTCTTCCCTCAATCAGATTGAACACATTTGATTTTTCTGTCAAATTGTCTATCTATAAAGTATTGGAATTTCTGAAAAATGGATTGAAGATCTGACTTAAGTCTCATAGGGAAACTTCAGGTAAACCTAGTGTACTCATCAATAAAGTGAACATAATACTTGTAACATTGAGTGGATATAACAGGTGAGAGCCCCCACACATCAGTATGTATGATGTCCAGGGGGACAACACAATTTTCTGAAGAGGAAAAAGGAATCTGAGATTGTTTACCGTACTGGCAGGCTTGACAGAAGTCAACATTTTTCTGTACATTTATTGAGCAATTCAAGGAATCAATAACACATTGCAATTCATGCTTATTAGGATGACCCAACCTTTGATGCCACAAGTTTGCTTCAACACATTTCGGGCATGTTTGGTAGCCATTTTTTCTCCAAAAAAACCCATTTTTTTGCCCACAATTTTTGACTTTTCAACCTTTTTACACTACAAAAAAGTTTGAAAAGTTAATAAAGTACCCAAAAAAACTACACCGAACATGCCCTTCAAATAAGTACAAACAAAAGCAGAGACAGAATTCAAATGTTTTTGCTAGAAAGCTGAATCAGAAACAGAATGTGAAATAGAAACATAATGAGCCGATGGAGATGCAGAAGCTGGTGAAGGAGAGACTACTTGGACACATCTAGTTCGTGGGCGGATCCAGAAATAATATAGGGGGGGGTTGGGGTGGAGGAAATGTTTACAGGGTTCGGGCAAGCGGCGCTTTTTTTTTTTTTTTTAAAATCACAATTACTTAAACCCATTTTTATAAAAATCTAATCACAAATTGTCAATTCAAAAATTCGATTCACAAATAATAATGTACAAATTCAAATTTTTAATTTATAAATTAAATCATAAACTCCCAATTCACAAATAACAAATACAATTACAAAAGTGTAAGTTAGCCATCTTGTAACTTCAAACAATTGTAGAAACTACCAAACAATTACGAAGAGCGGGCTGGGAAAGAGGGCGAATCCAAGTCCAAAAAAAATTTACAAAGAACCTGTAATTGGATAATCAAATTGGATAATTAGTTATTATCATTTAAATCTTTTTTCATATTAATCATTATCATTTAAATCGTTTTAAATCATTATCTCTATACAAATTTATTAGCAATTTATTTTCCAATAAATTAACAAAACTATAAGTCTATTTAGAAGTGTTTAACTATAATACATTATTACATTAACATTTAAAGATCTAAAATTATACATATGTATAGTTAAATGACGCTTAGTAGAAGGCACAAGCTATGTCAAATTAACATTAACATTTATAAGTAGGATTAGATTGAAGAGGAATTGCCGACATTATAGTATGTTTAATGGTGGAAATGGTTAATGGGATTAGATTATAAGTAGGATTGGGCTTTGGGCTTATGTATGGGTTTGGGGCAATGTATTAATTCTTTGAATTTTTGGGGCTAGCAGCTGGGTTGAATAATTTTCTTCAAAAAACAAATTGGGCTGGGTGGGCTCACAGCTGGAGTTGAATAAGTTTCTTCAAAAAAACAAATTGGGCCGGGTGGGCTTGAGCCCACCCGTGCCCTGGGCTGGATCCGCCCCTGATCTAGTTGATATAGTCCATGTTTAAGCCTGCCCAAATAACTAGCTTTGAATGTTTGTCCTTAAAAACACAAGCATCGCCAACAAATTCAGCAATTAGGTTATTATCAATGAGAAATTTGGACAAACTGAGCAAGTTTTTTTAATGAATGCATATAATTTTCAGGAATAAAGGTATATCTCCTCTAAAAATAGAAGAACCAACATGAGCTATGGGAAGAGCATTACCATCACGAACCGCGAACTTGCCCTTCCTGTATAGTCTGAATGAATCTGCAAGTTAGCAATGTCAGAGGTGATATGATACGAGGCACCATTGTTCACATACCATGCATCATCCTTTACAGTAGTAGGAGATGCCCTATAAGCCTGTGAATAGGATTTTGAAGTTTGGCCACCACCATCTCCATCAGTTCCACCACGGTTAGAGTTTCCTCTACTTGAGGAATTTATTTCTCCTCTAAATGAAACATCATATCTCTTGTAACATTTTAAAGAGTATGTCCAGTTTTGTTACAGATTTGACAAATCAGGTTTGATCCAAGACACTTTTTGTATCCCATGGATATCCTAAATGTGCTGGAAGCTCTCTCTCTCTTTTGAAAATTTTGAAATATTATTCTGATACCCTCTGTAATAAATTTTGCAATGGCCTTTAGATGAATGATTCAGTGTAACATTTATGTGTTACTTGTGGGCAAATTCATGTTTTGATGGTAAAACTGCAGGAATCAGAGTGGCTAAGAGTGACTTTGCACAAATGGTTAGACAATGAGTATTGCCCAGAGCCAACTAATGTAGAGATAAGCAACGTTGCTGCTAATTCGTTCTACAAATCACTGGTCGAAAAACAAACCGATGTGGGAGAGATTTTGTTAAAAATGGCATTAGAATTGGAATCCATATCCTATCAAGAAAGCTTCCATGGAGCATTTTCCTCGGCAAATGCAGCGGTGAATCTTATTGTGCAGCGGATAGCGCTGGAGTAGTTGCTTGATGTTGCAAAGGTTTGAAACCTTGAAGCCGCATAAATTTTTCATCGCTTGATCTTTTAAGAGCTAATAATACTTCACAGGCCAGCTAAGGCATGGAAATGCCAAAAGACATAGTTATATGTACCCGTTTGTATTATCAGTTCGACAATAGATCAGCAATTCATTTTCATCTTTTTTTTTTTTTTCATATTTTGTGTTGTCTCGAAAAAGGTGTTCATATCATTTATCAGGAAATTCAATCATCAGAGCAAATTCTTTCTTTATAGCCCTAGGGGATGAACCTGGAGGTTTAGAACCTGTTGAAACGTCCTCTTGTTGACCCATTTACAAATTCGGGATTTAGCAAGTGTACCTCTAGGGAGTAAAGATTTCGGTTTTATTCTTTGAAGGCGTAGAATGCAGCCCAGAAAGACTGTTACTTAACACCATTTGACATTTTTCTTAAAAAAAAAAAAAAGCATCTCCCATTTGGGGCTAGAGCATTCTTCCTTCATTAGCTGTTGGTGAAAAAATGTTCTCCCATTTAGTGTTGTATAGCATGCTCGATTTTGTCCTAAACGTACAATACGGTCTTGCTAGTTCTGCACTTAATGATTTGCTGAGTTCCTTTGCTTAGGCTAAAAGCATGTTAATATTATAGGGAGAATTGCAGTGGGGTCCCCAACATTTGGAATTTTGATACTTTTATCTTTAATCTTTTTTCTTGACACGAATATCTCCAACATTTATTTATTGGCAATCAATGTCCTTACTAGCCGAATTTGTCCAAAATGAGCATTAAATTTGCATCAAAAGACATATTTACCCTTCAAATTAAATAGAAATAATTTCAGCTGTTGTCCTCGACCCTTGGGGTCTTGATACTTTCATCCTTAATTTTTTTTCTTGGCATGGCTTACCTTCAAAATTTCTTAAAAATTTAATTTTTATCTACATCAAACATGCTCTTCATCTTCTTCACGCAAACATTATGGCCGCTATTGAAATCCACCATTCACCTGCAAGCCACCATCGACTCCGCAATCACAATGTAGAGATAAGTATGTTAGTAAATAGTTCAAAACATTAATTTAAAGTATCAAGTTATAAATACTTATTGACAAAATAATCTTTAATACACCTATATTCGAGCAATGCAATGCAATGTCTAGACTTCGTTGAACAAAAAATTTCACAAAAATGATGTTAAAGTGCACTAAAAAACGAATTTTCTCAAGATATTATTATTGTTTCATTGAAAGTTGTTAATAATTAACTTCGTATAGATGAGAAATTGAATTCTAGTGTACTACATAATACAGAAATTGGTTTGTTTCCTAGATAGAAGTGACTTTGTGTTAACTTACGTGTTATAGGTTATGTACGAGATATAATGCATGTTTGATAGAAGATTTCATTTGTCTTTTACAATCCGTAATTTTCTGATTTTTAGAAATTTCTAGTACATTTTTGTGTTGTAGTTAGTCTTGATATTTTTTGGAGGATATTGGGATACAAATTTGAAAATTGACCTAAATTCCTTATAAATGTTAGATATAAGAGTATAATATTTCAATTGTTTGTCATTTAAATATGTACAAAAATATCACAAAACTTATAAATTGTTAAATGTTAACTGTTCAACACTAAACAAGACACGAAATAGGATTGTCTATATATAATTTTGCTACTTATACACTCTCACTTACACTTGTTTATGTGGCAAAATAAAATAATGAAAAGAAAATTGAAAATAAATAATGATTTGGTCAAATCTTCCACTCCAAAAGTGAGGGTGTAAGTGGAAGTGTACAAGTAGTAGAACTCGTCTAGTATAAATTCATTTTCTTATATTTGAAATGTTTCGAGGAGAATTATCTAAAGACTATCAAAAGGGCAAAAAAGAAAATTATTGTATTTGTTCCATGGGTAATTATATCTACACTACAGTTTTTATTATCTATACAATATTTTCATTATAATGAAGGTCCTCCAATTTTGATATTTTGACACTTATATCCCTAACTATTTTTATTACATTTTTATTATTAACTTTCAATTAATTCTCACATCTTGTCTCTGAAAATGATTTTTGTCAAAATATTATGCTAATATGCATTGAAATGAGATACAAATATTTTGTCAAACTTTGTATTTGTTATTTATTTTATTTTAAAAAATACGAGAGGCAAAAAAAATATTTTATGCCTTCTTAATTAACTTTTTGGACAGAAATCATCATCAAAGACAATAATAAGATGTGGAAATAAATAGGTGGATGATAAGAATGTGCTAAAAAATAGTTGAGGATATAAATACAAAAATAAATAATAGTTGAGAACTTATATTGCAATTAAAATATTCTGTGTGATTAACAAAATAGATGTGAATATAATAACCTTTGTTGATATAGCTGTACTTAGTAATTAAAGGTGGGCATTTGGGCCATATCAACTGTAAGAAATATCATTGGAAAATGGGCCGGGCTTATTGCACTAACAAATTGGAGAAAGTGACAAAAATAATAGGAAAATTTGTCTAGAAGTCACTTGCAAGTAACTTGTTTCAAATTAGGTCAAAATAATTTTTAAAATTGTCAATAAGTCATACTTTTCAACAATTTTTCATATTAATCTCAAAATTATCCATGTGATTCATATTTGTCACAAACATTGCCCTTGGCACTACTTCCACCGCCATGCATTTTGTCACCACCAAGCGAAAATGGCGGCAGAGAGCGACCCGAGATACAAATGAAAAGACATTGCAAATGGCGGAATCGGGGCATGAAATGGCAAAAATTGGAAAAGAGAAAATCGGAGGACTTCTTCAGAAGACTGGTGAACAAATTAAGGGGATGGCACAGGGGACTGCTGATGCTGTGAAGCACACATTTGGCTTGGCTGATACTGATGAGGATGATCCAAATGTTACTGATTGATAAATGTTTGGTTTTCATTCTGGACATGTTTCTTTTGAACTTTGTAATAATAATAAAAAATATTTCATACTCTTTTATAAAAATGTGACCAAATAATACAAGTGGTTAGTATTTAGATTTTGAAATGAATATAATTGTATGTGAAAAAGATTATGAAGAATGAAGATATAGAACAAAGATATGTGATAGTGATCTACCATGTGAAGCTGCAAATGAAGTGGATGATGAAATTCTTCAACAAGCAATTTGAATTTTATGTAGGGATGATATTGTAGTATAGAACAACAGTATCATTATATTGGTTGTGGCCATGATTTGCTTCTGTAATATTGTATTATAGAAAATAATTTGATACTGTATATAGAATAGCAACTTGATACTGTATTAAGTTGGCTATTAGATTATTTCTTTGTGTTGTTAGTCATGTGTGTTATTTGATACTGTATTATACAAAACAGTATCACAAAATATTATCATAACAGAAATTGTATATAATTCGCATACGTGCTCAAAATTTTTATTATAATATATTTTTGGAATGGTCTCGACGAGTCGGTCAAGACCAGTCACATCGCCACTACGTATGATAGATTTTAGCCATTGAAATCGTCTATTCAGCTTAAAATGACAATCTTTAAATTTTCTTGTCAAAACAGTATCATATATACTAAAACAGTATCATAGATAAAGATATTTAGATTTTGAAAAAAATCGAATTGTATGTGAAAAAAATTATGAAGAATGAAGATATAGAACAAAGATATGTGATAGTGATCTACCATGTGAAGCTGCAGATGAAGTGGATGATGAAATTCTTCAACAAGCAATTTGAATTATATGTAGGGATGATACTGTAGTATAGAAAATAGTATCATTATATTGGTTGTGGCCATGATTTGCTTCTGTAATACTGTATTATAGAAAATAATTTGATACTGTATATAGAATAGCAACTTGATACTATATTAAGTTGGCTGTTAGATTATTTCTTTGTGTTGTTAGTCATGTGTGTTGTTTGATATTGTATTATACAAAACAGTATCACAAAATATTATCATAACAGAAATGGTATATAATTCGCATACGTGCTCAAAAATTATATTATAATATATTTTTAGAATGGTCTCGACGAGTCGGTCAAGACCAGTCACATCGCCACTACGTATGATAGATTTTAGCCATTGAAATCGTCTATTCAGCTTAAAATGACAATCTTTAAATTTTCTTTGTCAAAACAGTATCATATATATTAAAACAGTGTCATAGATAAATATATTTTAATATATCATTATCACATACACAAATTAAAACAGTATCGCATACACAAATTACAACCCAATAAAATAACAGTATCATAAATTAAATAATAGTATCATATGTTAAATAACAGTACCATAGGTTGAACCATAGGTTGAAAAATTATCATAATAAAACAGTATCAAATATAAATGTGTTATATACGTATATCAATGCAAATTATATAAATAAAACATTATCATAGATAAAAAAGAGATTGAAACAGTATCATAGGTTGAAATATTATCATAATAATACAGTATCAAAGATAAAAGCATGGTATATATATATATATACCAATTCACATTATCTAAATAAAACAGTATCATAGATAAAACAAAAGATTGAAACAATATCATAGGTTGAAACATTATCATAATAAAACAGTATCAAAGATAAAAGCATGATATAAGCATACCAATTCATATTAATTCAAATAAAACAGTATTATAAAACTAAGTACAAGATATTTTAATAGTTGAAGTAATGATACTGTTTTAATACAGTATCATATATTGAAACATTATCATAATAAAACAGTACCATAGATAAAAGCATGATATAAGTATATCAATTCACATTATCTAAATAAAATAGTATCATAAAACTAAGCACAAGATATTTTAATGGTTGAAGTAATGATACTGTTTTAATACAGTATCATAGGTTGAAACATTATCATAATAAAACAGTATCAAAAATAAAAACATGGTATAAGTATACAAACTGTACATTATCTAAATAAAATAGTATCATAAATACTAGTGACTTAATATATCAACATATTAAAAGTATCTTTATATTTCACTATTATTAAAAACAAGGAAAAAATCAGCAAATTTCACTATCATTAGAAACGATATCATATATTGAAATAGTATCAAGCATTTTACATGTTCTAACATAAAACTTTAACTCACAGCAACTACATTATCAAAAAGTAGTTAAATCAGTTCATCCAAACTCTATTCATTAACTGCATTGCATATGTTTCAATTGGAACAATATCTCACCATTTTCATGGTTATTTTTAATCAAAAATGGTTTCTTTATACAAAAAAAAAAAAAAAAGTTCGCCATTGATATAGCAGCCTTCGAATTGTTTATATGTGGTTATATGTTACGTTGAAAAGAATCAAATACAAAAAGAAGATGAAAATTGTTAAAAGTAAATGGAGGAGTTTCTAAACATGTAGTGTGATAATTTCGTGGGTTTTTATGTGTTTAAATGGCAGCTTTTGCAACTGGATAGCATATTAGTCTTTTAGTAATAAATTATGACTTTAGTTGAATTAAGATTAGGTCATATGACTTTTTAGCCTACCATGGCATTAACAATGACCGGCCCAAAATTTTCCCAAAATAATATCGAAACGCTCTTAGTACTTTTTGTGCAAACTTTAACTTCTAACGCCATTTTAAAACAAGGTCTTAATCTCCTATCCACTTATGTTGCCCACTTATAATGTTCACGTTGAAGTGGCATCACATGATTGATAGTTTATGGTCTCACATTCATTATTTTTACTAATCATGTAATGTCACCTCAACATGGATAATATAAATGAACAACATAAGTGGGAAGGAGATCAAGACTCTTTTAATACAAGTGCTAAGCTTGTTATATTGTATAGGGTAATTATATGGGATAATGGTACGTGCCATAGTTGAGAGAACCATGCAATGCAACCAATTCTCTATAATAATGCATGTAAATGGACTTAGTCAATTTTGTTAGCTTTTTGTTTATTTGCTCCGTTTAATCAACCCATAAAGTGATGATAACTAGCTTAGTGGTTAGTTATAATTTTTCCATGTTCTTAGGATTGTTTGTTGCTCTTTGCCGTATTGTAAGACTATATATATAGTCCAGTTAGTTTCAAGAAGGAGAACAAGTTTTAAACAAAAATCTAAAACTTTCTTATTATTCTTCTCTTTCTTTTCTGTATCCCAAAAATTCAGAACCTATCAGATATTTAGGTCATCTACCACATTTTTATCAAGATTTTGAATTATACTTGTCCTATTTTTTTTATTCATAAATAATGATAGTTATATATATATATATAAATTTCACTCCTTTTTTCTAGCGAACTATCACTTTTATCGCCATGCTAAGCTTGTTATATTTTACAAACTTGTTCAATTTTGTCCATGTTTTTTGGTAGTTTTTTGTTTCTTCTCCATTCCCAATCTTTTCTATATTTTTTTTGTTTATTTTTCTCTTTCATTTACCCAAAGGCGGCTCAAGTAACTTGGAGGCCTTAGACATAATCGTTGCAAAACAGTTTCAAATATAATAAGAAAAAAATTAATTAAGCAAATCATCACTAATATAAATTTCATATGTGATCGCCGATGACATTGGCGTCGACGATTTTCATAATAACCACTATCCAACGAATTATCAAGAGCAAATCGTTGGTATTAACAAAACACATTCGTGAGAGATTACCGAAGACAATGTTATTGATCATCACTGAGAGTACTTCGATCACTTATCAAGATGGGAAGTCGTCAATATCATCAACGAAATTTTTTTTATAAGTTACCAACACAAGTTAAAATATCATTTTATCGTTCTTTATTATAGACCGACGAACATGTTGTTTTTTAATTGTTATTTTATTCTCGAGGTGACGGGATAAAATTAATGTTTAGTGACTGACTTGAAACTTTTTGAATTTGAGAAATCAATTGAGACTTTGCTCAAAGTGGGATGACCTCCAATAAAGATTACACCCAAGGGAGTAAACCAACTTCAGAATTAATTTTTAATGAGATTTGTTCTGACAAATTTTGGTGGTGACGTGCCAAGAGTGACACCAAGTATTGGTGGTGGTAGGATGCATGGAGAATAGTGTGACGGCGAGAGTTCACCAAGTGGGTGGCAATCTAATGAAAGTGGATGAGGAGATGTGGTGGTTTCCGAGGGAAAGTTGATGGGGCTTAATACTAGGACGAAAAGTTGACAATGCAAGTGTTAAGAAATCATTGTTCTCTTCTTCATCCTCTCTTGAAATTTGATAATCTTGACAATCGATCTTTTCCTTTTTGTTGAGCCAAACTTTTCTAGAGAAATCAAGAAAAATATCTAAGTAAAAATCTTGTATTAAAAATTAGAATTATCTAGAAAGTCTAATAATCTAGAAATATCTAGATTATTCAATATATAATATATCTTATAAAATTATCTAGAGAATTGATATCTACTATTAGATCAAATTAATGTCCATCATCTATTCTAAGAAGGTGGAACTATAAATAGAGGGATAATCCTCTCATTTTTAATGTAGAAAATCATAACCAAAACATAAACTATTCAATTTACTACTACCATTCTACTCTTCAAAACTTTCCATATTTCCTCCAAATTTCCTCTTCTAAAATAATATCATCATAACTACATTCATACTAAGATATTCACTTCTACCAAAAATTCCATTGTGTTCGTCAATACCCATTATCTATAGTTTGTCGTTCAAACCAATGGAGACAAATAAGAAAATATTTTACAGGTAAAATATGATAAAAAAAGAGATAATAAAATTTAAGGGTTTGTTAGAGATTATATAAAGTTTGGCATTAGTAGATAAACATGAAATAAAAGTTTGGCTCAACAAAAAGAGAAACATCAATTGTTAAGATTATCATAGCTCAAGAGACGTTGAGGAAGAGATCAACGATTTTTTAACACTTTCAAGAGAGGATGAAGAAGACAACAATCATTTCTTAACACTTTATTGTCAACTTATCGTCCTACTATTAAGGCCCATTGAATTTTTTCTGGGAACCACCACCTCTACCGCTTTTGGTAGATCGCTACCTATTTGATAAACTATCGTTGTCACATTATTCTCTATGCATCCCACCACCACTAGTACTTGGTGTCACTCTTGGCACGTAGCCCCAAGAATTGTTAAAACCAATCTCATTAAAAGTTAATTTTGAAGCTGGTTTGCTGGGTGTAAATTTTAGTGGAAGTTGGATAACTTAGAGAAAAGTCTCAATTGGTTTCCCAACTTTAAAAAGTCTCAATTAAGTCACTCAATATTAATTTTAGGGTAAATAGTACTAGAGTCCCGAGCTTTTGAACTTTATGACGATTGGATCCCGAACCTTCAATTTATGGCATGCCGAGTCCCTAACCTTTAAAAAACGCACAACCATGTCCTTCTCTTATAAAAACTGTTAGTTTGACTATTAAATGGTAAAAAAAAAATTAAAATTACTAATCTACCCTTTTTGAATTAATATAAGGAACGAAGAAAAAAAAATGAACCCCCTTCCCCATTTTTTCTTTACCAATCAACCTCCAACCAACAAAATACAAAATTACAACTCATCCAACCACTTCTTCTTCTCCAAAATCACCGCCGCCAACCACCACCCACCAAAAAACTGCCAAGTTGTTGTAGTTCTCATCCCTCTTGCATTTCCAACCCTTATCGTCAGTCTTGGAGCAATAACCAGTCTGTTTATCTTTCTTTAACTCGGGATTCACCACCCTTCCTCGACCTTTATAAGTGGCGAGCCGCTTGAACCATTGTGGAATAATCCCATTTCGAAGCTTTGATATCTCTTGTCACTTCATCATCTGCATCAAAATTCATTGAGCCAACACTATTGATAAAAATTCAATGGACAAAATTACAGTTTAGTTTGAATTTCAAAAAATCTAACCTCAATTATCTCTGCTAATAGAAAAAATGGTAAATGCCAATTGATTTCATAACCCTAAATATTTTCTGCATCAATAAGGATCTAAACAAAATTGCAAGACTATCCAAATTAGATATAGAATAATAAGATTTCCTCTCAAAAGCTGCAATAGATTCTCCCAAGCTCCCATTTCTTGTGAAACTATCATTTCCATTAACCTACATAGAAATTTAATGATTTGAAACGGAAGCTACTGTTAGCAAGCATTACAACGAAGGGGTTGATTGTAATTTTCCAGTTTGTAGCAATTTTTCGGAAGCTTCTGGTTGGTGTTGTTGTTTTCAGTAGGTGGTGGTTGGTGGCGTTGATTTTGGAGAAAAAGAAGTGATTGGATGGGTTGTAATTTTGTATTTTGTTGGTTGGGGGTTGATTGGAGAAGAAAAAACGAGGGAGGGGTTGATTGCAATTTTTTCTTTATTTTCTTTTTTCTTTGTTTCTTATATTAATTTGAAAAGGGTAGATTGGTCATTTTAAGAAAATTTTGACCATTTAATAGTCAAACTAACGATTTTTATAACAAAAGGACCGTGATTGCGCATTTTTCAAAGGTTAGGGACTCAGAGTGCCACAAATTGAAGGATCGAGAATCCATCGTCACAAGGTTCAAAATTTTGAGACCCCCAGTACTATTCATCCTTTATTTTATCCCGTCACCTCGAGAATAAAATAACAATTAAAAAAATAACTTATTCGTCACTCTATTATAAAGAAAAGATAAAATGATATTTTAACTTATAAAAAATAAATGAATGAAATAATAAAATTTCGTTGGAGATACCTTGTATCGATCTACTCAACTTTATGTTTTCTAGGCTGAGATCAATTTATTTTTAAAAAGGAAGAAATCAAACAAAGAAATAAAAAAAATGGACCCTAATTGAACCCTAAATCATAGTGTGCATTCAATCTTCGTAAGAGTTTTCCAAAACTAAATCTATAAACTCAAAATTTAACATTAAAAATGTTACAAACAAAATGTAATATTCAAATAATAAAATTTCGTTGAAAGCTCATATTTTCTTTTTAAAAATGGACCCTCAAAACCCATTTTAAACTGCAAATTTAAGATTATCAAACATATAGAAAGCTCATATATCAAAACCCATTTTGAGAAGAACAAATTTAGACATATACGAGGAACAAATTTCGGTGATGCAAAATTTGATGTCGACAAAAAATGATAACACCAACTTCATTTTAATCAATTCAATTGGTTCAATCATTACCAAAAAAATATAAAAGTTTAACTCGTGAAATATATAAATTATCTAAAAATCGCTTACAACTCTCTTAGAAAATGCAATAAAACAACTATGACGACTTAACGTAGACTGTGGAGTGGGTTTTTGCCGGACTGAGAGGGAGATGGGTGATCTGAACTTTGAAATCGAGTCGAGATTATACGTTTTAACTTTTAAATTTGAAAAAGATGAGATTTTCATTAGGCTAGCTTTTTTAATTAGATGTGGGTTTGAACTGCTCTAGCTAATCCTTTTAAAAAAAAAAAAAAAACTTAAAGCAAATTTTTAGATCTAGGAGCCCCCAAATATTTTGAGCCCGAGATAGCCGCCTCTTAGACCTCATATAAAGTCCGGCCATGGTGATACCGACAATTTCCTGTCATGATGAGTGATCGAAGTACTGTCGGCGATCATCAATAACACTATCTTCGGTAATTCTTGACGAATGTGTTTTAGTAATACCAACAGTTAGCTGTTGATAATTTATTTGATAGTGGTGATTTGCTTTATTAGATATTTTTGTTATTATATTTGAATATGCTTCTCAACGATTATGCTTAAGGCCTCTAAGTTACTTGAGCTGCCTTTGGGTAAACCAAAGAGAAAAATAATGGAAAACTAGACAAAAAGTATAGAAATGATTGGGAATGGAGAAGAAACAAGGAACTACAAAAAAATATGGAGAAAGTTGAAGAAGTTTATAAAGTAGGGTGGCTATATTGACACTATAATTTCTTATAAGTACACTACATTTTTATTGCACTTAAGGTCCTCAATCTTTGTTAATTATTGCACTTTTGTTCTTAATTTTTTTTTCTCAATTCTTATCTCCAACTTCCATTAATTAGCACATATCATTCTTAATAATAATATCTGTCAAGATATTCTGTTTGGGTGCTTTGAAATGGGGGGGAAAAAATTTGTCGCACTTTTGTATGTATTATTTTTTTGAAAAATATAATGGACAAATAAGTTATTTTACACTTTCCTTACGGATTTTTTGGACGGAAATCGCTATCAGACATAAGATGTGCTTATTAATAAAAAATTAAGGATAAGAATGCGATAAAAAATTTAGGGACATAACTGCTACAATGAGCAAAAATTGAAGGCGTTAAGTTCAATTAAAATATAGTGCAACAAATAAAAATTGTAGTATGAATATAATTAGGAAAATTATGCATATACACTATTGTATGAATGGAAATTGAAATATGCTGACTTGTTATACAAACCGAAATATACCTATATAACTTAAGTTTCATTAGAAAATACTAGAAAGGTAAAAAAGATAAAATTCTTTAAAGACCAGCAAGACATTAATTATAAATTTTGTATTTAAAACGAAGTGTAGGACCTAATTTTCTCATGATATTTCTTACAGTTGAATATGGGCCAAAAGCCAACCTTTCATTACCAGGTGCGTTATAGCTATATGCCTATATCCCATAGAATATGGTAAAATACAAAAGTTTCCATCTTTGCCCTTTTTGATAGTTTTCAGATAATTTTCCTCAAAACATATCAAATATAAGAAAACGAATTTATATTCTTCTTTATTATATGAGTATGTTGTTAGTGTTTATAAGCATGTATAAGTTGGTCAAAAATTATTTTTATTCACACATTTCGTATAACTCACTATTTATAATCTACAAAAATTTTACCAAACTTACACATAGTCTAGCCCTATATTACCACCAGATTTCGTTAAGGCCTCCACATCAGCAAAGGTCCAGCAAAAGCTCCCGTATAGGCCCAAGTTAAGCCTCGCTAAGGCCTCATAGGTTCAACGAGTGCCTTCCAGATTCATAAAGGCCTCGAATACCCAGTAAGGATCTCGCGGATATGCTTAAGGCCCAGCAACACATTAGCACCCTCGAGTTAAGTAAAGCGAAGCCCATGAAGGACCTCGACATCCCTGGCCAATCTGAAGCTTTTTGTTGTTTCTTGCATTCTCGTAATCTGATGTTTTGAAATAACCAGAGAAGTAATTGAAGAAAAATTGTGTTTAATTGCCATAAGGATTCTCACAAGGAAACCAAATCCCAATCTCCTAAAGATTAGGCAACGTGATCAACTCAAATAAGAGCTAAAATCTTGAAGATTGCCTTGACAGCCAATTGTCATTATCTCAGAAGGAAGGAAAATCAAATATCTAATTGATTGTTTTCCTAGATCAATTAGAACTCCGAGGCTATAAATACAACATCTTGGGGTTGTTCTAAGGTACGCATTATTTCTACTCTTAAACTCTGCTCAAATCTCTGTCTGCTTGTCTCTCTCATACTCAATTGTTTTTATTCCCCAAATATTATCCTATATACCGACAGTTGACTTGATCGTCGGAATACCAACGATCGCTGGACCCTTTTTCTCCGATGATCTTGGTGCCTAACGATCGTCCTAGTGTGCAGATAAAATACAGGTTGGCAGATGAGTGACTGGAGATCTATTGACGCGTGGACAATGCAGATTCCGACATCAGCACTCTATTTAGTATCTTGTTTAGTGTTGAGCAGTTAACATTTAACAATTTATAAGTATCGTGACATTTTCGTACATATTTAAATGACAAACAATTAAAATATTAGACTATTATATCCAATGTTTATAGGAATTCTACATTATAAATTTCAATATATTCTTATGGATTTCTATAAATTTCATGAATTTGTGATATTTTATTAAAAATAGTAATTTTACATTATTTTTATTCTAAATAGTTCAAGTGACTGTCCTACATAAACAAATATTTTGAGTAGAATTTTGAAAAGAGAATTTTTTGAAATATAAAGAAGTAAAAACTATTTTCAGTCAAATAGGTGAATGATTCGATGGATTGGGAGATATACCAATCCGACAGCTGTGTCAGCTAAGCTCCTAAGGAATAAACTAATAAATAAGTCATCCATCGTTTCTAAGCTCGAAGCGTAATTAGATCCATTGTTTGGGGGAATTCATATTACTATTATCAATTTTGCCAGTTTTGAATTTTAAAAAAAAAATTGATTAAAGAGCAAAGCTTCTTGAAAAAAAATTAAAATAAAGTTTAATTTTTACTTTCTTTCTACTTATCTTTTTTTTATAAAATTTTACCTCTCATATCCGAGACTAGATGATAGATATTTAGTATTCATTCTCTTTCAAAATCAGTTGTTTTAACCATTTTGTATAAAAAGTTATTTTATAGCTTAAAAAAATAATTTACATGATCGCAATTGACAAGTAAAATCTTTCCAAGTTCAAAAAAGAATTTTTAGTGTTATATTGATTTTACAGTCCAATATCTAATTGTCCTATATTGTTTTAGACTAATAATCTAATTAATATTTACCAATAAATTATTTATATTTTTGAGCCCAATTGTTTAGTTCAATGAATGGTCATGGAACATAAAAAATAAACTTTCAAAGACAATGTTTGACAGTTGTACAAAAAAATATTAAAACAAAAAATAAAAAATTCAATAAACTTCCATGCTAATATAAAAATCAAGAACAATAGTTTACTACAAAAATTTGTAGCACAAATTGAGGAGAGGGGCAAGAGGAAGAGATGCGTAAAAAATAGTTGGATTGAAATTTTAAGGGATTGGAATATAATTCATAAAGAATTTGGTTTTCATATTTATGAGCCGAAATCTATGCAAATCTGTTTAAATCTTCTAATTAATGAAATTTTTAAAAATCCACTATTAATTGGGGATACCTAAATTTCTAAAGAATCTATTTAAATCTGAGTTGGGGACACCTAAATTTCAATTGAATATATTAAAATATGAGTTGAGGACACCCAAACTTTAATTGAATCTATTAAAATATGAGATGGAGACACCACAATTTACATGGATTTTTAAAATCTATTTAAATATAAGTTGATGACACCCCTCTTAGTATAATATTAGCAAAATCACAAATTTAATCACGTATTTTGTTGTCAAGTTATAAATCCCGTAAATTTTGACAAGGAATAGTAAAAACATAAAATATAAGTTACGGTCAAAATGTATAAAATAAATTATTAAATTTAAATAATTTGATTTGAGTGATGAATGTTCGGTGAAATCTCGTAAGCATACGGAGTTCATTGACAAATAATAGTAAAATTGAGTAAAAGAATATCGTCCCCACGAGGCTTTAGATTTTAGTTTAATTTCAACCAATTCAAACTTAAATCGAATAACACAATAAATGATCGAATCAAGTAATTATAACTATGCCTATATTGTGACTATGATTTAAACTACGATCAAGTATAGGTTTAGGAGAAAATTCAAGTAAATGAGTTATTCTAGGAATCCGACTCCACCATTAGTATCTATTTTAATCTCCAAAATCTCACGTTCTAATCTAATTTATGTTCAAATTGACAGTCGATAATCTTAAATTATCTAATAATTTCTTTCGAGTATAATTAGACCTATTTTCATACACGCTCCAAAATATTCCTATTTTGAATTCGAATATACAAAAACACTTTTAACCACAAGATTATTTAATTTGATTGCACCAAGTATATGAAATTATTCCTAATTTCTATAGGATTTAATGTTTAAAATTATAATGAAACCTATTTTGAACCTCCCAAAAACGAAAATAAATCACAAACACATTCAAACAACAATCAATCATTCAAACGGATATTAAAACCATAACATAAATCATACAAACACAAATTAAGATTAGAAACGAGAATCCTTAAATTAAAACTTCAACATATGATTTACATCATCATCCTTAGTATAAAAAAGTTTAGCCTATCATGTTGGAATTGTAGAAATACCTAAATAATTGAAAGGACATCACCCGAATTTTATGAATGTGAAAGAAAATAGAAGAATAATCTTGACCCCTTGAATCTCTTCAACAAGTTCTTGAATAATATTCTTCTCCTTCTTAATTGAAAGTCAAGAAAATCAAGATTGATGTTAATTCTCAAGAGAAGTCTTGTGTTTTTGCCGCCTTTTCTTTCCCAAAATTCGTCTTCTTTTAAGTCTAACAGTTCTTAATTCTACAATTATAAGGGTCTAATTATGGTTGAATTTCGTATCTAAAGTCCCCAAAAATATGCCAAAAATAGAATTTTAACTCAAATAAAAGTTTGGCCAAGGGACCGTTCGCTCGAGCGGCTGGTCTGTCCGCTCAAGCAGACAGAAAACGACCATTTTTTTACTGATGGACCTTTCGAACGAGCCTCCAGCCCGCTCGAGCTGATAGAGAAAACTCCAAATTGACTATTTTTCAAGCTGCCATACCTTTTTGTAGAAAACTCCAAATTGAGATCCGTAAAAAGCGTTGAACTTGTAATTCAATTATATTTCCAATGGTATATTATTTTCCTTGTTGAGTGATAAGTGCGGTTTTTGCACTTATTTTAGCCTTTAAAATGGATAATTGTGAGTTCTTTAGAGTTGTTTACCGCTTATTTTTGTTCTTTTGTTTATTTAGGTAAAACCCGAGCTTGGATGGTGATTGGAAGAGATCCATGCGAAAAAATGAGCAAAAAGGACTAAATTTGTGCAAATCGAGAATCTTGGGGACCAAAAGATAACTATGTTTAAAGATGGAGGACCAATGTTGCAATTTATGGAGGACCTATATGAAAGACAACCAAAACTTCAAGGACTAAAGTCAACATCTCGAGATAGTTCGAGACCGGAAGTGCAATTAATCAAAATTCAAAACCGGTACTTGGGATTTTGCCCATGCGATCTCATGGGCCTATGGGCGCGATCGCGAGATGCATTATTTTCAAGCGAGAGAGTTTTGACCTCTACCATGCGATCGCATGGATTATAACCATTAGAATCCATGCATGCATTCATTTTCTGTCATCCGCGATTTTTTTTTCTTGTTTTTGAGGGGCTTTTTGGGTAATTCAATTTTGCCCTTCACATTCTAGGGTTTAAAGTGCCGTTTTTTCTGCATTTTTTGAAGGGCATTCTCCCTATTCTCTCATACTCACTCTCCCATAGAAACCTCTCCACAAAGAAGAAGATTAGGGTTCTTGAAAAACTCCATGGAAATGGGTTTTTCATGATTTTTGTACATCATTGTGTGTATTTTGTAAATAGAGGAAGATGAATGGAGGTTTTTAGTGGGCAAATGAAGATAACCATGGGCTCAAGCTAAATCTTGCATTTCTCTTGACTTTATCAAACCCGTGATGTATTTTGTATCTATTTTCCATTTTGTCTTTGTAAATATTATGGGCTAATTTTATTTACTAGGAATGAGATGAATCCATTTATGAAGCTTTAAAGTGTATTGTTCTTGTTATTGATTCCTTATGTTTGGTTTTATGGTTGTTGATTATTGGGCTTTATTGTGTATTGAGATGATTGATCACCATTGAAATGCTTTTGTGACTTAGTTGCTACCGGAGGTTGAAATTAGGTTTAGCACATTTAATTAACAACACAAGGCTTATGGAATGTAGGAATACTTTTCATACTTTGTGCAATCAATTTTGAATGTTCTTGAGTTTTAATGCAATTTTACATATCGTTCTCTCTCGGTAGGAATGCTTGGGAGTCTTGTGTAAAATTAGGTTTGGCTTACTCGGGAGAGATTGCTAGATATTTTAGGAGCATGGATTGCCATATTATACTCATTTTGGAATTGATAATGGAAAATGAAACTTTAAAGTGGAATAGTTGGTGAAGTCGAATTCCTAGTATTTTCTTCTAGTTGATTTTATTTCCTACAAATTTCTCTTTTAATATTTTTCTTATTAGTTTATTTTTCATCATCTTTGAATTCTAGGTTTAATCATCAAAACAAAATGTTTTATTGTGTGTTTAAAATAGGGCTAGATTGATTGGATGTTAGCAAAATTATCTATCCTCGTGGGTTCGACACTTTCTCATCACCTTATTACTTGAACGCGACCCGTGCACTTGCGGTACATTTTTTAGCGAACAAGTTTTTGGCGCGCGTTGTCGGGATAGATTTAATTAGTTAGATCCTTGTTATTTCTAGCTTTATTTCTTTATCTTTATTTTATTTTTCCATTTAAAGTTCCAAGCTGCTACCTTTGTTCTTTTCGGGCATATTATCTTTGGTGGATGCAAGATTTTGAAACTCTTGAGAATTTGGTGTTTGACCCCGAGATTGAAAGAACTTTCGACACACAAGAAGAGAACAAAGAGAAGCACGACATAGAGTGAACACCATGGCGGGGCGAAGAAGATCAAATGGTTGAGATAGATGAGGATGATTTGCTAGTTGGGGATATTATTACTCCAATTGTGGTTCAAAGCCAATCTAGCATTGCATATCCGAAACATGGGAAGGAAAATTTTCAATTGAGACCGGATGTCATCAACCTCTTCCGAATACTCTTCAATTCTATGGGCGTTCTAATGAAAACCCTCATATGCATCTATCACGCTTCTTGGAGACAATGAGCAATTTTGAATATCAAGATGTCAACATGGAAGCTATCAAACTGGATTATTTCCACATACTTTGAGAGATGGAGCAAGAGAGTGGTTGGATTCACATTCTGCGGGGAGTATCACTACATGGAATGACCTTGTTCAAAAATTTACGAAAAAATACTTTCCTCCCTCCAAAGTTGCAAAGTTGAAGCATGACATCTCCATATTCGAGCAAAGAAGACACAGAAAATTTTCATGAAGCTTGGGAGAGGTTCAAAGAGATGCTTCGGAAGTGTCCTAATCATGGTATCAAGAAGGCTTTGCAAGTTCAATACTTTTATGCCGGACTACTTCCACATTGTCGTTCCATTGTTGACTCATCCTCAAATGGGTCAATCAACACAAAGACAATCAAAGAGGCATGGGTATTGTTTGAAAGAATGGCTGAGACAAGTTCAAATTGGCCGGCTGATAGGGGAGTAACAAAAAGGGCAGCGGGGATGCATGAGGTTGATGTTATATCTGCTCTTTCTGCACAAATGGCCGCCATGGAGAAAAAGATGATGGATACTATAGCTGCAATCGAATGACTCATGCTATTCGAGACGCCTACTCTTGAATGCGATGGTTGTGGAGCAAATCATTCAACCGAAAATTGCCCACTGTTGACTAGTTCTTCAACATCCACTGAGCAAGCTTGTTATGCTCAGAATCATCCCAGTCAGCAAGGTAATATCTACTCCAACACGTATAATCCATCTTGGAAAAATCATCCAAATTTTTCATGGAGCAACAACCAACACCAACAAGGTGCTCCGAGACAACAATCGAATTTTCAACAAAAAGGGGGTTGGGAAGAAGCTATGGCTCGGTTGGCACACCAACAAGCTTAAAATTTCAAGAACGAATCGAGGAATCTATTCGAGTATCGAGCATCCGTGAAGGGCTTGGAGAATCAAATGGGCCAGATGGCAAAACTTCTATCTGAAAGACAACAAGGGCAATTACCGAGCAACACTGAAACTAACCCAAGAGAGCAGCTCAAAGCAATTACTACAAGAAATGGAGTTCAGTTGCCTGAGATAGAAGTCAAAAGAAATGTTGCCACTCATGACAAGACACCCTCTATTGATGATGAACAAGGGGACCAAGCTAATGCACAACAAGATGCTAGTCAAGAAAAAGATTTGGATACTCCACCTACTAAGGCAACTCCTCAAGTGAAAGCATATGTGCCTCCAATCCCATTTCCGTAAAGACTGAAAAACAACAAGTTGGATAAGCAATTTGAGAAATTCTTGGAAGTCTTCAAGAAATTGCAAATCAACATCCCTTTTGCCGATGCCCTAGCTCAGATGCCTAGCTACGCAAAATTCATGAAAGAAATTTTGTCTAACAAGAGGAAGCTAGAGGAGCACGAGACGGTGATGTTGACCGAAGAGTGTAGTGCTATCTTGCAGAACAAATTGCCACCTAAGCTTAAAGATCCAGGGAGTTTTACTATTCCTTGTACCATTGGTGATATTGATTTTAATAAAGCTCTTTGTGATTTAGGTGCAAGTATTAATTTGATGCCATTTCATCGTCTCTGAGGAGATTAGGATTGGGAGGCAAAAGCAACAACAGCTTCTTTGCGGTTAGCCGATCGCTCAATCAAATATCCTAGGAGAATCATTGAGGATATCTTGGTGAAAGTTGACAAATTTATTTTCCCTGTCGACTTCATCATTATGGACATGGAAGAAGACAAGGATATTCTTCTAATATTGGGCAGACCATTTTTGCCTACTGGAAGAGCTTTGATTGATGTGCACAAAGGCCAGATGATATTGAGGTTAAATGATGAAGAGGTGGTGTTCAATGTTTTCAAGACAGTCAAATATCCAATGGATTCTGACAGTTGTTTCAGAGTTGATGTGGTAGACGAAATGGTGGGAGAATCATTTGCACTAAATCATCCTCAAGATCCGCTTGAGATGTGTTTGGTTCATTCTTTTACCGAAGCTTTCAATCCCGAAGAAACCAAGTATATGGTGAAGCAACTAGAGGCAAATCCAGCTTATAAATGGCAACCACCCTTCCAGGAGCTTGGAGAGAAGTCAACAAAGTTACCACCATCTATTGAAAAGCCTCCACAGTTAGAACTCAAGCAATTGCCATCTCACTTGCGTTATGCTTATTTGGGTGATGATTCTACACTTCCGGTTATCATTGCAAACTCCATCAGTAATTTGGAAGAGGAAAAATTGCTACGAGTCCTTCGAGAGCACAAAACTGCAATAGGATGGTCTATCTCAAATATCAAAGGCATTAGTCCTACAGTCTGTTTGCACAAGATTCTCATGGAAGATGATTTTAAGCCATCGATCCAATCAAAGAAAGATTGAATCCAACATTGCAAGAGGTAGTCAAGGCGAGGTGATAAAACTTTTAGATGCGGGATCATCTATCCTATATCGAGATAAGCGCTTGGGTCAGGTCAATCCAAGTAGTACCAAAAAAGGAGGGATCACAATGGTGCCCAATGACAACAATGAGCTCATTCCAACCGCAGCGATTCGGGATGGCGAGTTTGCATTGATTATCGCAAACTCAACACTTTGCAACTCGAAAGGATCATTTTCCTTTGCCATTCATCGATCAAATGTTGGAAAGGTTAGCCGGGCATTCACATTATTGCTTTTTGGATGGGTATTCGGATATAATCGATTCCGATAGCTCCGTAAGATCGGGAGAAGACCACATTCACATGTCCCTACGGCACATTTGCTTATAGAAGGATGCCGTTCGCCTATGCAATGCTCCACTACTTTCCAATGTTGTATGATATCCATATTTTCGAGATATGGTGGAGAAGTACATTGAGGTCTTCATGGATGATTTCTCGCCTCTTTGGAGCATCTTTTGATGAGTGTCTTCATCATCTATCTTTGGTTTTGCGTTGTGAAGAAACCAATCTTGTTCTAAATTGGGAGAAGTGCCATTTCATGGTCCAGAGGAGGGAATTGTATTGGGGCACTTAATTTCAACGAAAGGGCATTGAGGTTGACAAAGCAAAGATTCAAGTAATTGAGAAGTTGCCGCCTCCAACATCAGTAAAGGGAATTCGGAGTTTTCTTGGGCATGCAGGCTTCTATCGGCGTTTTATAAAAGATTTCTCAAAAATCACGAAGCCACTTTGCAACCTTTTGGAGAAAGATACTCCTTTTCACTTTTCTGAAGAGTGTCTATATGCTTTCAACACTCTTAAAGAAAAGCTTGTGACAGCACCAGTTTTGGTTACACCTGATTGGAGTCTACCCTTTGAGCTAATGTGTGATGCTAGTGATTATGCAGTTGGGGTAGTGTTGGGGCAACGCAGGGATAAAAATTTTCATGTGATTCACTATGCCAGTCGGACCTTGAATGATGCTCAGCTAAACTATGCCACCACAGAAAAGGAGCTTCTTGCAGTGGTTTATGCCTTCGATAAATTTCGGTCCTATCTTGTGGGATCGAAGGTGATTGTTCATACAGATCATGCTGCTCTGAGGCATCTATTTGCAAAGAAGGATGCTAAGCCTCGACTCATCGATGGATACTTACTGCTGCAGGGAGTTTGACATAGAGATCGAGATAAAAAGGGGAGTGAAAATGTGGTTGCCGATCATCTATCTAGACTTGAGATTGGGGAAGAGTCGCAAAGTGGAGAGATAAATGAGGAATTTCACGATGAGCAAATCTTTGCGATTGAGGAAGCACCGTGGTATGCGAGATATTGTCAACTTCCTTGCCAAGTAGCATCACTCCACCGGATCTCTCTAGCCATCAAAAGAAAAGATTCTTTGCGAGACATCAAGCACTACTTTTGGGATGATCCGATTCTTTATAGAAGGGACCGGATCGGATAATCGAGAGATGTGTGCCAGAAGGAGAGATGATGGATATCCTACAGCATTGTCATTCATCAGATTATGCCGGGCATTTTGGGGCCTCTAAAACTGCTGCAAAGGTGTTACAGTCCGGTTTTTACTGGCCTACCCTATTCAAAGATGCCTACAGAATTGTGAAAACTTGTGATCGGTGCCAAAGGACAGGGAATGTTTCAAGAAAGAATGAAATGCCTCTTAACAGTATTCTAGAAGTTGAAATTTTTGATGTTTGGGGTATTGACTTTATGGGACCATTTCCACCATCATTCTCTAATCAATACATATTGGTGGCGGTTGACTATGTCTCGAAGTGGGTGGAGGCCGTAGCATTGCCCACCAATGATGGCCGGGTCGTGATCAACTTCTTGAGAAAGCAAATTTTTACCCGTTTTGGTACTCCACGAGCAATAATCAGTGATGGGGGTAAGCACTTTTGCAATCGCCAATTTGAGTCGGTGTTGGCTAAGTATGGTGTACGTCATCATCGTGTCCACTCCTTATCATCCTCAAACAAGTGGGCAAGTCGAAATCTCCAATCGGGAGTTGAAAAGAATTTTGGAGGTAACGGTGAATGCTTCGAGGAAGGATTGGTCCAAAATATTGGATGATGCACTTTGGGCGTACTGCACTGCATTCAAAACTCCTATTGGTATGTCTCCATATCGTCTAGTGTTTGGAAAAGCATGTCACCTACCCGTAGAGTTGGAGCATCGTGCTTATTGGGCAGTGAAAAAGCTAAATTTTGATTGGAAAGAAGCCGGTGAGAAAAGACTCCTCCAATTAAACGAAATGGATGAATTTCGACTTGAGGCATATGAAAATTCCAAAATCTACAAGGAGCGCACTAAAAGATGGCATGACAACCACATCCAAAGAAGACAGTTTGAGGTTGGGCAACATGTTCTGCTATTTAATTCCCGGCTCAAGCTTTTTCCAGGAAAGTTACGCTCTAGGTGGTCGGGACCATTCACAATTAAGCGAGTGTATCCATCTGGGGCTGTGGAAGTTGAGGATGAAAGCAAGAGGGCATTTACAGTGAACGGTCAAAGGTTGAAGCATTATTGGGGTGATGACTTTTCCAAAGGAAAATCAATTGTCCATCTCACCAATCCCGCTTAATCATGTGCTAAAAGTCTAGCTAATGACTATAAAGAAGCGCTGAATGGGAGGCAACCCATTTTCTTTCCCTTACTTTTTGTTTTGCTAATAGTCCATTCTTTTGGCATGATTTAATTCCTTGGACATTAGATGAATTTTGATTTTGTGTTCTTGTTTGGCAGGCCTCATAGCAACGAATCCACAACAAGAAGAAATGTAGTCTCCAACAATCTCCATTAGTCCTAACAAAGATTTCTCCAACTTGAAGTTGCCATCACCAACCAATTCACCCCAGGGGAGTTCCTATTTCTCCTCTCTTTTGATTTTTAGTTTTACATTGAGGACAATGTACATTTTAAGTTTGGGGGTATTTGCTTGAGTTTTTACTTGTTAGAAAGCCTTGCCGGCTAATTTAGGTATTTTGCTTGTTTTTGCTTGTTAGAGAGCCTTGCCGGCTAATGTTGTGATTTTGTTGAAATTGCTGTGATTCATGGATTGTAGACATAAATGCTACTTGTGGTTTTCGATAATTATACTTTTTCCATGTTAGATACCCTTTCTAGCACTCTTGTCATGATGTTCATTGCATACAAATGTTGAGTGCACTTGTTCTTCATAAGCGATTTTTAGAACTCAAACGGTGCTATCCATTACCTACATTTCATCTCTTTAATTTGTCCAAATGGAAGGATAGTTTGGGAATGGTTGAGCCGTGATTTATCTCATTGGGAGTGTGTTGATTCCATGCTTGTTGAACATGTGTGTGGAGTAGTTTTGACTAACTAGCAGAAACTTGGTAATGACCATATCCTTGGAATCTAATCCCTATATAAAAAGTTTGTTAGTTGTGCTCAAGATGGCTATACTTTTGCTCTATTTTTAATTCTTTTACCTTACTTCGTAGCCTTTTTGACTTGAGTGATTAAGTCCGTTGGGGCATCTCAAAGCCCGGTACCCTTTGGTTTCTTTTAAACGGGGGAGTTACCGACCTAAAGCTCGTTACATGGGTCAAATAGAAAGCTTAAGGGAGTAAGGTTGCAAAAAAAAAAAAAAAAAAAAAAAATAATCATGATTTTCATAGCAAATCTTGCAAATTTGAGCCACTATGACTACTTTTCGGGATTTAGATGACTTGTGGGTTTGAATTACTTGGTGGAAGTTTATTTGTTGAACTACTCAATTTTTTTTGGAGAATCTTCACAAGCCTAAGTGGTTACAATCATTGGCTAAATCTAACCAAACTTGAGCGGGAATAATTGAGCGACTTGAGAGAAGCCATTGAGTAGACACCCGGGTTAGAGTGAAAATATCAAGTTTGGGGGAGTGCATCCAACGAGAAGGAAAGAAAATTTTGACCATTGAGGGTTGGGTTTTCACCAATTTTTGTTTTGCAATGATCAAAGTGACTATGCACACACATACATCTAACATGGATTAAGTTAAAAAGTTTCTTTTATTTTTAGCATTTGTGTAGATTTTTCATGAATTATAAGCAAGCTTCAAAAGATCATGGTAAGGTGGCAAGCTCCTTAACATTTCGCGTGTTTGTTGTCCTTTTATAGTTTGATTGTGCTTATGTGTGCTTGCATGACGTTTTAGATCATTTTGCTTGAGGACAAACAAAAATGCAAGTTTGGGGGTGTGATAAGTGCGGTTTTCGCACTTATTTTAGCCTTTAAAATGGATAATTGTGAGTTCTTTAGAGTTGTTTACCGCTTATTTTTGTTCTTTTGTTTATTTAGGTAAAACCCGAGCTTGGATGGTGATTGGAAGAGATCCACGCGAAAAAGAGCAAAAAGGACTAAATTTGTGCAAATCGAGAATCTTGGGGACAAAAGATAACTATGTTTAAAGATGGAGGACCAATGTTGCAATTTATGGAGGACCTATATGAAAGACAACCAAAACTTCAAGGACTAAAGTCAACATCTCGAGATAGTTCGTGGACCGAAAGTGCAATTAATCAAAATTCAAAACCGGTACACTTGGGAATTTGGCCCATGCGATCGCATGGGCCTATGCGCGCGCGATCGCGAGATTGCATTTTTTTCAAATGTTTTAGAGTCTCTACCATGCGATCGCATGGATTAGAACCATGCGATCGCATGGTTCATTTTTGATCTCTCCGCGATTTTTTTATCTTGTTTTTTCAGGGGGCTTTTGGTAATTCAATTTTGCCCTTCACGATTCTAGGGTTTAAAGTGCCGTTTTTTCTGCATTTTGAACCACTCTCCCCCTATTCTCTCATACTCCTCTCCCATAGAAAGCTCTCCACAAAGAAATTAGTTAGGGTTCTTGAAAAATCCATGGAAATGGGTTTTTCTTGATTTTTGTCATCATTGTGTGTATTTTGTAAATAGAGGAAGATGAATGGAGGTTTATAGTGGGCAAATGAAGACAACCATGGGCTCAAGCTAAATCTTGCATTTCTCTTGACTTTATCAAACCCGTGATGTATTTTGTATCTATTTTACATTTTGTCTTTGTAAATACTATGGGCTAATTTTATTTACTAGGAATGAGATGAATCCATTTATGAAGCTTTAAAGTGTATTGTTCTTGTTATTGATTCCTTATGCTTGGTTTTATGGTTGTTGATTATTGGGCTTTATTGTGTATTGAGATGATTGATCACCATTGAAATGCTTTTGTGACTTAGTTGCTACCGGAGGTTGAAATTAGGTTTAGCACATTTAATTAACAACACAAGGCTTATGGAATGTAGGAATACTTTTTCATACTTTGTGCAATCAATTTTGAATGTTCTTGAGTTTTAATGCAATTTTACATATATGTTCTCTCTCGTAGGAATGCTTGGGGTCTTGTGTAAAATTAGGTTTGGCTTTACTCGGGAGAGATTGCTAGATATTTTAGGAGCATGGATTGCCATATTAACCTCATTTTGGAATTGATAATGGAAAATGAAACTTTAAAGTGGAATAGTTGGTGAAGTCGAATTCCTAGTATTTTCTTCTAGTTGTTTTTATTCCTTGCAAATTTCTCTTTTAATATTTTTCTTATTAGTTTATTTTTCATTATCTCTGAATTCTAGGTTTAATCATCAAAACAAAATGTTTTATTGTGTGTTTAAAATAGGGCTAGATTGATTTGGATGTTAGCAAAATTATCTATCCTCGGGGTTCGACACTTTCTCATCACTTTATTACTTGAACGCGACCCGCACACTTGCGGTACATTTTAGCGAACAAGTTTTTGGCGCCGCTGTCGGGATAGATTTAATTAGTTAGATCCTTGTTATTTCTAGCTTTATTTCTTTATCTTTATTTTATTTTTCCATTTAAAGTTCCAGTGCTACCTTTGTTCTTTTCAGGCATATTATCTTTGGTGGATGCAAGATTTTGAAACTCTTGAGAATTTGGTGTTTGACCCCGAGATTGAAAGAACTTTCGAGAATCAAGAAGAGAACAAAGAGAAGCACGACATAGAGTGAACACCATGGCGTATTTAAGAAGATCAAATGGTTGAGATAGATGAGGATGATTTGTTAGTTGGGGATATTATTACTCCAGCTGTGGTTCAAAGCCAATCTAGTATTGCATATCCGGCTTATGGGAAGGAAAATTTTCAATTGAGACCGGATGTCATCAACCTCTTCCAGAATACTCTTCAATTCTATGGGCGTTCTAATGAAAACCCTCATATGCATCTATCACGCTTCTTGGAGACAATGAGCAATTTTGAATATCAAGATGTCAACATGGAAGCTATCAAACTCGATTATTTCCACATACTTTGAGAGATGGAGCAAGAGAGTGGTTGGATTCACATTCTCATGGGAGTATCACTACATGGAATGACCTTGTTCAAAAATTCACAAACAAATACTTTCCTCCCGCCAAAGTTGCAAAGTTGAAGCATGACATCTCCATATTCAGCAAAGAAGACACGTAAAATTTTCATGAAGCTTGGGAGAGGTTCAAAGAGATGCTTGAAGTGTCCTAATCATGGTATCAAGAAGGCTTTGCAAGTTCAATACTTTTATGCCGGACTACTTCCACATTGTCGCTCCATTGTTGACTCATCCTCAAATGGGTCAATCAACACAAAGACAATCAAAGAGGCATGGGATATTGTTTGAAAGAATGGTCGAGACAAGTTCAAATTGGCCACCGATAGGGGAGTAACAAAAAGGCAGCGGGATGCATGAGGTTGATGTTATATCCGCTCTTTCTCGCACAAATGGCCGCCATGGAGAAAAAGATGATGGATACTATAGCTCGCAATCGACAAATCATGCTATTCGTGACGCCTACTCTTGAATGCGATGGTTGTGGAGCAAATCATTCAACCGAAATTGCCCAATCGTTGACTAGTTCTTCAACATCCACCGAGCAAGCTTGTTATGCTCGTAATCATCCCAATCAAGAAGGTAATATCTACTCCAACACGTATAATCCATCTTGGAAAAATCATCCGAATTTTTCATGGAGCAACAACCAACACCAACAAGGTGCTCCGAGACAACAATCGAATTTTCAACAAAAAGGGGTTGGAAGAAGCTATGGCTCACTTGCACACCAACAACTTAAAATTTCAAGAACGAATCGAGGAATCTATTCGTAGTATCGAGCATCCGTGAAGGGCTTGGAGAATCAAATGGGCGATGGCAAAACTTCTATCTGAAAGACAACAAGGGCAATTACCGAGCAACACTGAAACTAACCCAAGAGAGCAGCTCAAAGCAATTACTACAAGAAGTGGGGTTCAGTTGCCTGAGATAGAAGTCAAAAGAAATGTTGCCACTCATGACAAGACACCCTCTATTGATGATGAACAAGGGGACCAAGCTAATGCACAACAAGATGCTAGTCAAGAAAAAGATTTGGATACTCCACCTACTAAGGCAACTCCTCAAGTGAAAGCATATGTGCCTCCAATCCCATTTCCGCAAAGATTGAAAAAGCACAAGTTGGATAAGCAATTTGAGAAATTCTTGGAAGTCTTCAAGAAATTGCAAATCAACATCCCTTTTGCCGATGCCCTAGCTCAGATGCCTAGCTACGCAAAATTCATGAAAGAGATTTTATCTAACAAGAGGAAGCTAGAGGAGCACGAGACGGTGATGTTGACCAAGAGTGTAGTGCTATCTTGCGTAACAAATTGCCACCTAAGCTTAAAGATCCGTGGAGTTTTACTATTCCTTGTACCATTGGTGATATTGATTTTAATAAAGCTCTTTGTGATTTAGGTGCAAGTATTAATTTGATGCCATTTTCGCCTCTGTGAGATTAGATTGGGGAGGCAAAAGCAACAACAGCTTTTTTGCGCTAGTCGATCGCTCAATCAAATATCCTAGGAGAATCATTGAGGATATCTTGGTGAAAGTTGACAAATTTATTTTCCCTGTCGACTTCATCATTCTGGACATGGAAGAAGACAAGGATATTCCTCTAATATTGGGCAGACCATTTTTGGCTACTGGAAGAGCTTTGATTGATGTGCACAAAGGCCAGATGATATTGAGGTTAAATGATGAAGAGGTGGTGTTCAATGTTTTCAAGACAGTCAAATATCCAATGGATTCTGACAGTTGTTTCAGAGTTGATGTGGTAGACGAAATGGTGGGAGAATCATTTGCACTAAATCATCCTCAAGATCCGCTTGAGATGTGTTTGGTTCATTCTTTTACCGAGGCTTTCAATTCAAGAAAACCAAGCCCATGGTGAAGCAACTAGAGGCAAATCCAGCTTATAAATGGCAACCACCCTTCCAGGAGCTTGGAGAGAAGTCAACAAAGTTACCACCATCTATTGAAAAGCCTCCACAGTTAGAACTCAAGCAATTGCCATCTCACTTGCGTTATGCTTATTTGGGTGATGATTCTACACTTCCGGTTATCATTGCAAACTCCATCAATAATTTGAAGAGGAAAAATTGCTACGAGTCCTTCGAGAGCACAAAACTGCAATAGGATGGTCTATCTCATATATCAAAGGCATTAGTCCTACAGTCTGTTTGCACAAGATTCTCATGGAAGATGATTTTAAGCCATCACCCAAATAAAAGAAGATTGAATCCAACATTGCAAGAGGTAGTCAAGGCTGAGGTGATAAAACTTTTAGATGCGGGATCATCTATCCTATATCAGATAGCGCTTGGGTCACTCCAATCCAAGTAGTACCGAAGAAAGGAGGGATCACAGTGGTGCCCAATGACAACAATGAGCTCATTCCAACCGTAATCGATTCATGGATGGCGAGTTTGCATTGATTATCGCAAACTCAACACTGCAACTCGAAAGGATCATTTTCCTTTGCCATTCATCGATCAAATGTTGGAAAGGTTAGCCGGGCATTCACATTATTGCTTTTTGATGGGTATTCGGATATAATCGATTCCGATAGCTCCGTAAGATCGTGAGAAGACCACATTCACATGTCCCTACGGCACATTTGCTTATAGAAGGATGCCTTTCGCCTATGCAATGCTCCAACTACTTTCCAAATACTGTATGATATCCATATTTTCGAGATATGGTGGAGAAATACATTGAGGTCTTCATGGATGATTTCTCGCCTTTGGAGCATCTTTTGATGAGTGTCTTCATCATCTATCTTTGGTTTTGCAATACGTTGTGAAGAAACCAATCTTGTTCTAAATTGGGAGAAGTGCCATTTCATGGTCCAGAGGGAATTGTATTGGGGCACTTAATTTCAAAGAAAGGGCATTGAGGTTGACAAAGCAAAGATTCAAGTAATTGAGAAGTTGCCGCCTCAACATCGCAGAAAAAGGGAATTCGAGTTTTCTTGGGCATGCGTGCTTCTATCGGCGCTTTATAAAAGATTTCTCAAAATCACGAAGCCACTTTGCAACCTTTTGGAGAAAGATACTCCTTTTCACTTTTCTCTCAAGAGTGTCTACATGCTTTCAACACTCTTAAAGAAAAGCTTGTGACAACACCAGCTTTGGTTACACCCGATTGAGTCTACCCTTTGAGCTAATGTGTGATGCTAGTGATTATGCGGTTGGGGTAGTGTTGGGGCAACGCAGGATAAAAAATTTTCATGTGATTCACTATGCCACGGACCTTGAATGATGCTCACCTAAACTATGCCACCACGTAAAAGGAGCTTCTTGCAGTGGTTTATGCCTTCGATAAATTTCGGTCCTATCTTGTGGGATCGAAGGTGATTGTTCATACAGATCATGCTGGCTCGAGGCATCTATTTGCAAAGAAGGATGCTAAGCCTCGACTCATCGATGGATACTTCACCGCAGGAGTTTGACATAGAGATCAGAGATAAAAAGGGGAGTGAAAATGTGGTCGCCGATCATCTATCTAGACTTGAGATTGGGGAAGAGTCGCGAAGTGGAGAGATAAATGAGGAATTTCCTGATGAGCAAATCTTTGCGCTTGAGGAAGCACCGCGGTATGCGATATTGTCAACTTCCTTGCCAAGAGCATCACTCCACCGGATCTCTCTAGCCATCAAAAGAAAAGATTCTTTGCGACATCAAGCACTACTTTTGGGATGATCCGATTCTTTATAGAAGGGGACCGATCGATAATCGAGAGATGTGTGCCGAAGGAGAGATGATGGATATCCTACAAAGATTGTCATTCATCGATTATGCCGGGCATTTGGGGCCTCTAAAATCTGCCGCAAAGGTGTTACAATCCCGGTTTCTACCGCCTACCCTATTCAAAGATGCCTACAGAATTGTGAAAACATGTGATCGGTGCCAAAGGACGTGGAATGTTTCAAGAAAGAATGAAATGCCTCTTAACAAAGATTCTAGAAGTTGAAATTTTTGATGTTTGGGGTATTGACTTTATGGGACCATTTCCACCATCATTCTCTAATCAATACATATTGGTGGCGGTTGACTATGTCTCGGCTGGGTGGAGGCCGTAGCATTGCCCACCAATGATGGCCGGGTCGTGATCAACTTCTTGAGAAAGCAAATTTTTACCCGCTTTGGTACTCCACGAGCAATAATCGCGATGGGGGTAAGCACTTTGCAATCGCCAATTTGAGTCGGTGTTGGCTAAGTATGGTGTACGCCATCGAGTGTCCACCCCTTATCATCCTCAAACAAGTGGGCAAGTCGAAATCTCCAATCGGGAGTTGAAAAGAATTTTTGGAGGTAACGGTGAATGCTTCGAGGAAGGATTGGTCCAAAAATTGACGATGCACTTTGGGCATCGCACCGCATTCAAAACTCCTATTGGTATGTCTCCATATCGCCTAGTGTTTGGAAAAGCATGTCACCTACCCGTAGAGTTGGAGCATCGTGCTTATTGGGCGTGAAAAAGCTAAATTTTGATTGGAAAGAAGCCGTGAGAAAAGACTCCTCCAATTAAACGAAATGGATGAATTTCGACTTGAGGCATATGAAAATTCCAAAATCTACAAGGAGCGCACTAAAAGATGGCATGACAACCACATCCAAAGAAGACAGCTTTGAGGTTGGGCAACAAGTTCTCGCTATTTAATTCCCACTCAAGCTTTTTCCAGAAAATTACGCCTAGGTGGTCGGGACCATTCACAATTAAGCAAGTGTATCCATCCGGGGCTGTGGAAGTTGAGGATGAAAGCAAGAGGGCATTTACAAATGAACGGTCAAAGGTTGAAGCATTATTGGGGTGATGACTTTTCCAAAGGAAAATCAATTGTCCATCTCACCAATCCCGCTTAATTTTGTGCTAAAGTCTAGCTAATGACTATAAAGAAGCGCCCGAATGGGAGGCAACCCATTTTCTTTCCCTTACTTTTTGTTTTGCTAATAGTCCATTCTTTTTTTTATGATTTAATTCCTTGGACATTAGATGAATTTTGATTTTGTGTTCTTGTTTGGCAGTGCCTCATAGCAACGAATCCACAACAAGAAGAAATGTAGTCTCCAACAATCTCCATTAGTCCTAACAAAGATTTCTCCAACTTGAAGTTGCCATCACCAACCAATTCACCCTGTGGGAGTTCCTATTTCTCCTCTCTTTTTTTTTAGTTTTACATTGAGGACAATGTACATTTTAAGTTTGGGGGTATTTGCTTGAGTTTTTACTTGTTAGAAAGCCTTGCCGGCTAATTTAGGTATTTTGCTTGTTTTTGCTTGTTAGAGAGCCTTGCCCGGCTAATGTTGTGATTTTGTTGAAATTGCATGATTCATGGATTGTAGACATAAATGCTACTTGTGGTTTTCGATAATTATACTTTTTCCATGTTAGATACCTTTTCTAGCACTCTTGTCATGATGTTCATTGCATACAAATGTTGAGTGCACTTGTTCTTCATAAGCGATTTTTAGAACTCAAACGGTGCTATCCATTACCTACATTTCATCTCTTTAATTTGTCCAAATGGAAGGATAGTTTGGGAATGGTTGAGCCGTGATTTATCTCCTTGGGAGTGTGTTGATTCCATGCTTGTTGAACATGTGTGTGGAGTAGTTTTGACTAACTAGCAGAAACTTGGTAATGACCATATCCTTGGAATCTAATCCCTATATAAAAGTTTGTTAGTTGTGCTCAAGATGGCTATACTTTTGCTCTATTTTTAATTCTTTTACCTTACTTTGTAGCCTTTTTGACTTGAGTGATTAAGTCCGTTGGGGCATCTCAAAGCCCGGTACCCTTTGGTTTCTTTTAAACTGGGGAGTTACCGACCTAAAGCTCGTTACATGGGTCAAATAGAAAGCTTAAGGGAGTAAGGTTGCAAAAAAAAAAAAAAAAAAAAAATTTAATCATGAGATTTTCATAGCAAATCTTGCAAGTTTGAGCCACTATGACTACTTTTCGGGATTTAGATGACTTGTGGGTTTGAATTACTTGGTGGAAGTTTATTTGTTGAACTACTCAAATTTTTTTGAGAATCTTCACAAGCCTAAGTGGTTACAATCATTGGCTAAATCTAACCAAACTTGAGCGGAATGATTGAGTGACTTGAGAGAAACCATTGAGTAGACACCCCGGGTTAGAGTGAAAATATCAAGTTTGGGGGAGTGCATCCAACGAGAAGGAAAGGAAATTTTGACCATTGAGGGTTGGGTATTCACCAATTTTTGTTTTGCAATGATTCAAAGTGACTATGCACACACATACATCTAACATGGATTAAGTTGAAAAGTTTCTTTTATTTTTAGCATTTGTGTAGATTTTTCATGAATTATAAGCAAGTTTCAAAAGATCATGGTAAGGTGGCAAGCTCCCTAACATTTCGCGTGTTTGTAGTCCTTTATATTTTGATTGTGCTTGTGTGCTTGCATGACGTTTTAGATCATTTTGCTTGAGGACAAACAAAAATGCAAGTTTGGGGGTGTGATAAGTGCGGTTTTTGCACTTATTTTAGCCTTTAAAAATGGATAATTGTGAGTTCTTTAGAGTTGTTTACCGCTTATTTTTGTTCTTTTGTTTATTTAGGTAAAAACCCGAGCTTGGATGGTGATTGGAAGAGATCCACGCGAAAAATGAGCAAAAAGGACTAAATTTGTGCAAATCGAGAATCTTGGGGACCAAAAGATAAATATGTTTAAAGATGGAGGACCAATGTTGCAATTTATTGAGGACCTATATGAAAGACAACCAAAACTTCAAGGACTAAAGTCAACATCTCGGATAGTTCGTGGACCGAAGTGCAATTTAATCAAAATTCAAAACCGGACACTTGGGAATTTGGCCCATGCGATCGCATGGGCCTATATATGCGATCGCGATCGCGAGATTGCATTTTTTCAGCAGAGAATGTTTTTAGCCTCTACCATGCGATCGCATGGATTATAACCATGCGATCGCATGGTTCATTTCTTTGATCTCCGCGATTTTTTTTTTCTTGTTTTTCAGGGGGTTTTTGGGTAATTTTGCCCTTCACGAATTCTAGGGTTTAAAGTGCCGCTTTTTCTGCATTTTTGAAGGGCATTCTCCCTATTCTCTCATACTCTCTCTCCCATAGAAAGCTCTCACAAAGAAGAAGTTAGGGTTCTTGAAAACTCCATGGAAATGGGTTTTTCATGATTTTTGTACATCATTGTGTGTATTTTGTAAATAGAGGAAGATGAATGGAGGTTTATAGTGGGCAAATGAAGACAACCATGGGCTCAAGCTAAATCTTGCATTTCTCTTGACTTTATCAAACCCGTGATGTATTTTGTATCTATTTTACATTTTGTCTTTGTAAATATTATGGGCTAATTTTATTTACTAGGAATGAGATGAATCCATTTATGAAGCTTTAAAGTGTATTGTTCTTGTTATTGATTCCTTATGCTTGGTTTTATGGTTGTTGATTATTGGGCTTTATTGTGTATTGAGATGATTGATCACCATTGAAATGCTTTTGTGACTTAGTTGCTACCGGAGGTTGAAATTAGGTTTAGCACATTTAATTAACAACACAAGGCTTATGGAATGTAGGAATACTTTTTCATACTTTGTGCAATCAATTTTGAATGTTCTTGAGTTTTAATGCAATTTTACATATATGCTTCTCGGTAGGAATGCTTGGGGTCTTGTGTAAAATTAGGTTTGGCTTTACTCGGGAGAGATTGCTAGACATTTTAGGAGCATGGATTGCCATAGTAACCTCATTTTGGAATTGATAATGGAAAATGAAACTTTAAAGTGGAATAGTTGGTGAAGTCGAATTCCTAGTATTTTCTTCTAATTGATTTTATTTCCTACAAATTTCTTTTTAATATTTTTCTTATTAGTTTATTTTTCATCATCTTTGAATTCTAGGTTTAATCATCAAAACAAAATGTTTTATTGTGTGTTTAAAATAGGGCTAGATTGATTTGGATGTTAGCAAAATTATCTATCCTCGGGGTTCGACACTTTCTCATCACTTTATTACTTGAACGCCAACTCTTCGCACTTGCGTATTGATTTTACATTTTTCTAGCGAATGCATTAATGTTGATATAGTTTCCAATGTTAACCAAAACTCTGTTGATTTCCAAATTTCAATTATTAAACTCTCGTATTCCCAACAAAAAAGGAAAATAAATCCATAGTAATCCATGTACATTTGACTGAAAATAATCTTAGAGCATTTTCAACAAGTTCTTTAAACATAAGACGCTATCCTTCAAATTATGTTTCAAGAAACTCAAATTTACCTTTTTAAAATAGAGAGTCGGTCAAACTCACTATCTATAATTTAATGCATTCAAAGAATTTCAATTTTCAATACTCATAGATTAACTAAATTCAATGGTATATACAAAAAAATAGAAAAAATTATATAATAATTAGAAGGGAAGTATATTAAAACAAAATATAAAAAATATAAATATTGATTGAAAGAAGTAAAATTAAGTGTTAAAAATAAAGAAGATGTTAAAGTACTTCAAATATTTTACTCCCTAAATTTATATATGCTCTCTAAAATGCAAAAGATGCTCTTTATAAATAAATAGTTTCTTGGAGGTGCTCTTAGGAAACATAAAATATATAAAATCTAGAGTATTTCACAAAGAATCTTCACTAAACATTTTAGAATGTTGTAGGGGGTTTAAGAATGTGGATTGAACAATATAATATAACGCTCTATGTACTTAGAAAAGTTGTAAGGTATTTGTAGGAGGTTGTAGGTAAATCACCTCTAAAGAATTTTTTTAAATATTTTATATTTAAGTAGGATGGTCCAGAGAATCAATCCTAATCATTTAATAGGATTGATCTCTATCGGACATTCAAAAGAGATAGATGTATAAATAGGTCAATGAAACTTTATTTTCAAACTACTAAATTGGCAAACAAAATTGTGAGAGCAAATCTTGACATTTCGATTGAGCACAATATTGAGAGTTGTAATACAAAGATTGCGGTCATATCAATTCACTTATTCAAGGTCAACATGCAACGTTCCATCTTTTTCAACATATCAAAGAGAAACAAGCTAACTTATTGGATCAAAGAACATTAGAGATGATTTTTGAGAAAAATATCACAAAACCTTCGAAGCAAGGCTCGTTACAGCGAGCCAATGGACCATAGAGGGATAAGTGAGAGAGACGGTAGGATTTCAAAGAAGGATATTCTCGCTCGAGTAAAAATAGACAAAAGAGCCTGTATAATTTAAAATTCTACCAGGATATGGGGGTAATACATTGGGGATTTTGTTGGCCAGAACGAAACACCTGCCTATCCAAATAATGCCACGATGAAAAAAATTCGATAATGAATATTATTTGTACGGTGCATTGACGTCTTCCCAAGCCTTGTCTTGTACCACCGTATCACTACAAGCAAAATGGCATTTTGCAACATCTAAACAACAACATTCGTTAATTGTTTGTTGCTAAAAAAGGTTTATCACAATAATCATTATATGTATGTTTCCATTGGTTAACTAAATTGAGATGTGGCAGCAGTATTTACATGAAGGTTGCCAATGAGACCTTTTGCAGCGTTCATTGTCAGTTGCAAAAAAAATTATATATTTCATCATTTAACAACGGGCACTGACCGTGGTATTAGTAAAACTATATTTGGCAACGTTTACGCACGTTGTTAAAACATTTACTTTTAGGACATTTTACAACAATCAATGTATGTTGCAAAAAAATTATATAATAAAGTACTTGGCAACGTTCGTTAAAACGTTAAAATTCACAGTATTTGGCAACATTCTCCGAACATTGTTAAAATCTATAATTTTAGACCGTTGCTAGTTTGCCCTATATGTAAGCCCATTTAATCAAACCCAATCTCTAATATCTGAATTTTCGTCTCCAACCCAAAATCCACCTCCCAACTTTACACGAGAAATTTTCACAAGTAAGTCATGTTATGTTATTATTTATAAAAAACTGTAACATGTTTTTAATTTCAAAAATACTGGGTTTCATCTAATTTTTAATTAATTATTTAATTGATTAAATATTGTAACAGAATCCTTAATTATCTCATTTACTATTTTGATTAAGATTTTATATGTAACTAATTAAGATATTATCTCTCATCAATCTAATCTCTCTCTCTTATTTCTCTCTCTTTTATCATGTACAATCCTAATCATCTCAACATCTCTCCAACATTACAATAAACTGCAACTCGTCTCGGCCAACTGCAAAGCGTCTTCTTCATGCAAAACCGCGTCCGATGATAACATTCCCATATTTATAACCGAAACAAATTTTTGTAACATCGTTTGCAACAAATTAATAACAGAGGCAACGAAACAGATTTTTGTAATATTGTTTGCAACAGATTAATGACAGAGACAATGAAACAGATTTTTGTAATATCGTCTGTAACAGATTAGTAACAGAGACAATGCAAACTGATTTTGTAATAACGTTTGCAACATATTAATAACAGAGACAATGAAACAGATTTTGTAACATCGTCTGCAACATACTAGTAACAGAGACAATGCAAACTGATTTTGTAACAATGTTTGCAACAGATTAGGAACAAGGACAATGCAAATTGATTTTGTAACAACTTTTGCAACAGATTAGTAAGCACCTATTCGCCGGCGACTTTCTTCAATATGTGCATCCATGTGCGATTCCTTTGTCCGGCGACTGAAATTTCTGCAAATTGAGAGGTTATGGTTACATCTAGATGTACAACCCTAATGATTTAGGAGATTAAGTGATATGGGTGGCGGAGAACCCTAGAGATTTAGGTTTAGGGGATTGACTGATTTTGGGATTGTGCATTCACGGAGAAATGATTGGGATGAAGATGTGTTCGCTGTTTTCCAATTCTGATCGTGATTTCCGACGGATATTAGAAAAGTAAATTTAGGAATATATTGGTGTAATTTCCTCACTTTACATCGTCTCTCTTTGTATCCCAAAATCAAAAACCAAAATCCAATTGAAAACCCTTTTCTTTCAATTTCATCATAGTTTGGGTTGGGAGGAAGAGTGATTGCACTGTTGAGCATTCTTGTTCACCGACTCAGAGACAATTCGTTGGTATGTGGATCAAACTCTTCCTATGATTTGGTTTAATTATGGGTTTTACCTTGTGTTTGTTTGTTTTTGTATCTACGTCAATCTGTCAATTTATTGGATTTTATACATGGCCCATAAGTTGTGATGGTAAAAGGAGGCTTCATTTGTTTACAGAAACTGTGAGAATGAATTAATTTGAATATTTGGAGTGCACTTTTCATTATTGGTTTTGTCCTCAGATACAATTACTGTTGGACGGGAAACCTAAGTTCATCTATCCCCACTCATTCGCTGTACAATGCCCTGACCCTGTTTTTAACATTTATATCATAAATGTTCTTTATTTATTTATATTAAGTTTCTTCTTTAGACGTAAAAGGGTCAAAGAGATTTTTCGAGGACAGAGTGTCCTACAACACTTTTACTCTACTCTTGGTGACGGAGGGAATTCATATTTCACAAGTAATGATACTACATCGGGTTATTTTCTTCCTGCATTGTTGCCAGCAAAAGTGGTAGTGATAAGTTCTCCATTACAAGTTCTAGTGTAACAAAATACATAGGAGAGGCCTCATTTTTTAAGCCCAAGCCCATATATAACACGACTTTCTTTAATCGCTCAGAGCTCATTTAGCCTAGGTTTCTTACATTCACAAACATCATTCAGTCTAGCTTTCTTACATTCCCAGTTTGTGAATGTTTTGGCGGATATGGTTTAATTGTGAATGTTTACTAATCTATTAATACATTGGAATTTGATCAAGAACTTGAAATTGTTCTAGTATAATGGTGGTGTAGAAGAAAAGTTTAGTTGTTTTGGGAATTTTGATTTGTTTTGTTCTGACTATAAATGTTCATAATTTTGTTATTATTCATGGGAATAAAGTAAACACAGTGCATTACAAAATCCGATATGATCTTCTCACATTATTACTTAGTGCAGATCGTTGTTGATTAGAATCCACTGTTCATGTTTATGACATTTTGGGTAAAAGAAGCTTGAATTGAACAATGCACATATTTTTGCGCAATTCTCTTCCTTAATCTTGTGATTGTTGTCTTATTGACCATGGAAAAATGCCTTTCTTGGCTGATGTTGGTTATGACTAAAATTTGTGAAATTTCCTCTTATTAGCAATATTAAAAAGGCTATGATCCTTTAATCATTCTTTTTACAGGGTCTATGACTTACTTATTGTGGAATGTAATGTCTCTACAGCAATGGAATTAATTTCGTTATAAGGGATTTCACAATCAATTAAATTCAAAGTTCCTTCTGCAAGGTGTTGGACATTAAATTTAGGGTAAATAGCACAAAACGTCCTCACCTATTGAAGTTATTGTGGAAAACGTCCATACCTTCTAAATTTTGCCACTTTCACCCTTACCTCTTCGATTTCATGCATAAAACGTCCTTCACCCAAAAATCACCATTAACATAGGGGTAAATTAGTCCAACTACTTTTTTCACATATATATTACTTCTTTTAAAATTGGGGGGCTTCCCATGCAATTTCCAAAATTACACGGCAGTCCCCCGTCCCCAAATCTGCCAAAACAATTACCCAAATGTTAAATATGAAATGTTAAAGATTGACACCGCTACCCTCCGCCTTCTCTATGCCAACCTCCACCTATCTCTATCATACACCATCTGCGCATTCATCTCCATTTTCACAATTGTAAAACCCGGCTGGGTTATCATCAACATTCTGCGACCCCGCCACCAGCCACACCATTGCCATTGCCCTAGACCGCCTCACTTCGCCTCGGAGAGTTAAAATTCACCACTCTTGTTCCGTTGATGTATCTCCGAACCTCACCCTTTCCGGAATTTCCTCACGCCGCCTAGTTCCTACCGTTGGTCTAATTACCTCTCTCGTGTCATAGATCTCTCGCAACCAGCTTTTCTGGGCCCATCCCAGGCCGGTTGAATAACATCCTGGCTCAGATTACCTCAATTTATCGAACAACAATTTCTCTGGGTGGTTCCTCCTCGGGATCGAAAACTTGCGTGCGATTAAAAGCATTAGATTTGCATTCGAATCAAATGCGGGGAGATTACTGAGTTTATTTACGAGTTGAGGAATGTTGAGCACTTGGATTTAAGTGGGAATACGTTTTATGGGTCGATGGAAATGAGTCCTGAAAATGTATCAAGTTTGGCTAATATTGTTCAGTATGTGAATTTGAGTGGGAATGGGTTGGGGGGCGGGTTTTGGGGTAGTGATGCAATGATGTTGTTTTGGAACTTGAGGGTTTTGGATTTGAGTGATAATGGTATCCTTGGGGAGCTGCCGGATTTTGGACAGTTGTCAAATCTCCAGGTTACTGAAAGGCCAAGATTTTGATTAAAGCAATTGGTGTGGCAGTGACGGCGCTGGTGGCGGGGTCGCAGGAATCATTTTGGCAGATTTGGGGACGGGGGCCGGCCGTGCAATTTTGAAAATTGCATGGGAAGCTCCCCAATTTTAAAAGAAGTAATATATATGTGAAAAAAGTGGTTGGACTAATTTACCCCTATGTTAATGGCTGATTTTTGGACTGAATGACGTTTTGCGCAGGAAATCCAATAGGTAAGGGTGAAAGTACCAAAATTTAGAAGGTATGGACGTTTTCCACAATAACTTCAATAGGTAGGGACGTTTTGTGCTATTTACCCTTAAATTTAACATTCGAGTCATGAAAAACAACACTAAAAAAATCTGTAAAATGGTAAGCATGGTCAGCTTGCTCGGCCATGGTGCTGAGATAGGATGTTGTAGTCGAAGATAGTCTCTGAGAAAATTTTAGCAAGTTTTAGTTTTATGTAAATAGACGCTTACCCAATGTTCCTTGAAAGTTGTGTGTTGGAACTTTGTACTGATTTTAATTGATAAATAAATTGATTATACACGCGCCTATCATACTTCTATAAGTGTCTCTTCCCTAAGATGGTTACTACTCTCCTCTATCGGGGAAGAAAGCTTTAGAATTCTGGTTTGTCTAAGATAACAATCCCGATGAATGATTAGGCCTCTTCGATTGTTTGACAAACTATCCAGATGCTAGTTTCTTACAAATTTTCTTTTTTGACTTTTAACTTCTAGTTTTGAAAAAGATTGTAAGTGCATTTTATTAATTAATTGAATTGTTCAAAGATTGTGTGAATGATTAGTATTTTATTCCCTTTATAATATAGATTTTTATCTCGTGTGATATTAGGGAAGAGGCACCAATTGAGAGCTTTTTCTGGTATTTTTTTCTTGATTGAACTGAGATTTACAGCACTAGAACACAAATGAATATGGAAATTTCTGTTTACGAGTCTTTTGGCTAGTTCTAGAAATGGATAAATGTGTCCTTTGAACCTTGGTTTCCTTACAAACAAACATGAACACATCTTTTTTGGATTTAACTCATAATACCCGAACTTAGCTGTTGTCGTTTTGTTTGAATTTCTAATAAAGTTGTGTTGAAGAAATGGTTCTGAATTAGTTCTTAATTTTCTTTTCGTTTCCAGGTTGAGGCAGTTTTATGGGGTTTGGAATGAAATGTGTAGTTTTCTGAAGGATTAGGTATTATTGGTGTTGTATACTATTGGAGATATATTCACATTCTGGATCTAGACACAAATTTATGTAGGTTTGGTTTTTGCATTCTAATTCATTAATAAATATATTAGAGCTACATGGAATTTGTGATGTTATGTTGTTGATTTTTAGACATATTCACTATCTTGTATATCTATTCTAAAATTCATGATAATAAATTTCCTTTTAGATCTTTCAAATAATGCCTTATGTTAGTTGATGTTCAAGTATTCTAACTTGCTAAAAAATTCTATAGCATCGATTGCATGAGTTTTAGTGTTCTATGATTTCTCTCAATTTTTGTTTTTCTCAATTGTTGTTTCAATTACTAAAAAGAAAGTTCTTTTGCAAGATTGTCGAAAATGAACTATTTCAACAGTATGTTTTTCTCAAATGGACTCTTGCTCTTCTTATTGGATTGACTTCTTCAATAATCCACAGTTGAAAATATATTGCTTGCCGGTTTCAAGCTTCTGCTCACCAGCAATCATTTCCGATTTAAAAAGTTTGGTAGATTAAATGTTTTTAATGGCAAGAAACTTCCATGCTATAATTTGTATGACTACATTCAAATTCTACTAGTTTATAATATATTAAATTAGTTTAGCCTTGTTCATATTTTATTAATATTATTGTATAAATTTCATTTAAGGATTGATGTGGTGTACGGATTGATTTTTATACATATATCAAGAATGCAAAAGAATATATAAAACATGTTTTGAAAAAAATAGATAAAAAACTACAACATACAGTGAATGTTGTCAAAAATATTACAATTTTTAAAACGACAATGCTTGGAAGAATGTTGTTGAAAAGTAAGACAACGCGTGAAAAAATGTTGTTAAAAAGAAATAACAACGAACAAAGAGACGTTGCTAAAAAGAAATGACAACCGGCACCTGAACATTGTTAAACGTAAATGACAACGTTTAAACGTAAATGACAACGTGCAAATGACTGTTGTTAAAACAACAATAACAACGGACATTTGAACGTTGTTAAAAGATCACACATCCAGTCTTACCACTATAAGCAATGCATGTTGTTAAAATCCACAACTACGTTGCTAAAACATAAATGACAACACGTTTTTTATCTTTCGCAATGAATATTGCATGTTTTCGTAGACATCTAATTTTCAGTAACATCAAAGAACACAACGTACGGGAGAACGTTGCTAAATCTCTATGGCAACGTATTCCGACCGTTGCTAAAAGGATTTTTCTTGTAGTGTATACTCTTTAATGATCGACTTGAGAATGCCAAATACATTATACACAATAGAAAACAACAATATACGACACATGATTTCCGTCACCACACACGATTTCCATTACCCTACTATAAATCACCGTGCACACTCAAGCATAGGTCACAATAAAATAACTTAGCATATTGGAACCCATATCTTGCAATCTTTCTAAGACGTCTCTTGCGACTAATAATCTGGAGAATGATTCCTTGTCGTTCGTGTCACTTCTACATTTGCATCAATCTTGCTCGCTTCTACTTTCGCAATCGTATTGGTCACTTCTTCTTTTACTGTCTTGATTGTTCACCACGATCACGATCAGACATGAAAAAACTCAACAACAGAAAATAAGGTCGTCTAGGAAATTATATTAGTAATTTACTACAAAAACAACACAATCAGTGCTCAAATTTAGTTGTTCATTTCTATTAGTAAAAGAATATGTGAAGTCTAGCATGACTAATAACAATTAAATAGACATGGGATGAAGATTTTGCCCAGTTAGTCCATTAATGAGGAGCGACAGCTTAGGTGTTTGTCGCAAGCTTTGCAATCAATGGGGGATCGCGAACAAAGAAATTTGTAGTATCTTCACAAGCCGTCAAATTTTGCAGAAAATACAAGACAATGCAGTTTTAGTAGTGAACTAATTTAACAAGATGTACGTTAAATTCATTTCACAAAAAGTCAAAAATGAAAATGAAAAATAGATTGATCAATATAAAGTAAATTGATTCAGGTCACCTCTATCCACATTGTCAGGACTTCCTCTAACTGCGCCTGATAAGTGTTTTTTATACACTTATTTATTCTTTTGATTTAACTTTTAAAATTAGAATTCGAATAAAATGGAACACTTTCTACGCTAATTCTATTGAAATTCATGTACTCATTGGTGAAATGGAGGCAAAATGAAGATAAATCACGGACTATGGTATTGAAAAAACTAGTGGAAGACATCGGGCGTCTTAGCTATACTACCGAGAAAAGACCAAAGGCAATCGAAACAAATGGAGCGAGCCAATAAAGAGGGGTGACCTCACTATGGATGCTCGAGCGAGCCAAGCAATGGAAAGTTCTCCTTGTTTGTCCGCTCAAGCGGACAGACCATGGGCATACATTCCATCTTCCCGTCAAGCTACTTTTGGTAGTTATTTTTGGATTTTTGGAGCACTATTGTCAACCTTATTTGAAGGCTATAAAAAGGATAAATCAAGGAGAAGTTAGGATTCGAAATTTTTGGAGGAAAAAAAAAAGGACGAAGGCTAAAGTTTGACACGGATTTTCTTATTCTAGCTAATTTTTGGCAAGATTCACAGCAAGAATGAGGTTGAGCATTGTTGAGGGTCTCGTTTAAAGACTTTCGACGGGGATAAATTCCATATTTTCACGCTTCTTCTTGTAATCCAATAATTCGGGTGATGAATTCTCTATTATTTTCTTACGTTTGTAACCAAATAATGGTATACTAAACATTTATATGCTATGGATGATGAAGTAAATCATTAAATGATATTTTAATTCATGAATTCTTGTTCTTAATCTAAATTTTTGTTGTTTTGATTTATGCAATTGTTTGAATGTCCGTTTGAATGATTGATTACTATTTGAATGCGTGTGAGACTTGTTTTTATTTTCAAGAGGTTCAAAATAAGTTAGCTCATTATGGTTTTAAACGCTAAGTCCAATAGAAACTAGAAATAATTGTATGTCTGATACAATCAAAATAGATAATCTTGAGATTAAAAGCATTTTTGTATATTCAAATTCAAATATAGAAATATTTTGGGTCATATATGAAAATAGGTTTAGTTCTACTTGGAAGAGATAACTAAATAATTTAAGATTATTGTCATTGTTAACACAAATTGGATTGGGAGGTAGGGATTTGGGGGATTAAAATGGATATTAATGGTGGAGTCAGATTTCTAACATAGTTTGTCTATTTGAATTTTTCTTCAATAATCATTATGTGCATTTCATCTAACTAGTTAAGTTAGCTTATAATCCGTTTAGCACAGCTGTTGTGAGTAGAGAGCTTTTAGAAGTAGAATTTTTGTTTAAAGGTATTGATTGTAGAGCTTTTAGAAGTAGAATTTTTGTTTAAACCTATTGATTGTTTGGAAGAGTCCAAAAAATACTATAAATATTAAATTGAATATTTAGCTGCATAACTATGAAGGTACTTTTGAATAAAATTTATATTTATTTGACTAAATAGTAATTAATTATTATATATCTCATATTATTTTCTTCTGTAAATATTATTTAATATTATTTTTTCATATCCTATAATAACTATTAAAATTAATATCTTAATTAAATTATGATAACACAATTATTTTAGTATATATTAGGAAAAATACATATTTTGTTCACAACCTTTTAAAAATGTAAGGAATATACTCATAACTTTTAAAAATAGCACCAGACATCTTCAACGTTTGAAGAAATAGGCATTGTAGGTCATTTATAAAATTGACATCTCCTTTAATTAAACCAAAAACAAAAAAACAAGGATGAGTTTATGTAAAAGAGCGAAGAATATCTAGGCTCTAAGCAATTAGGTGAATTAGCTTTGGCCAAGTCGCTGACAGATACTTATCTCCCCTTGAAACTCTCCATTTAGGTCGGACTTCAACTTTTTCCGACTCAAATATGTGTTTACAGGCACAAAGTCCATTCAGCTTTTGAAATATTCAAAGAAGCCATAAATTTTGTCAATTGGCCTTTTCTATGTTTCTTACTTCCAACTAAATTTTCAGGCCAATAAAATTGATGGATGTGCACAAAAGGTGTTTGTGTTTAGTCACCTTTTCAATTTTTCGAACATAGATTCTTCTGTTATTCAATTCATGTGCCAGAAACTAGTTTCTTTTTTACACACTCCGTTCCATTTCATCTTCACATTAATCTTCAGGTTCAAATGTTATTAATTTATCATTTGAATATCATTCAGTTTCTTCTCAATTTGAAGTTATGCCTTGATCTTCTTGGTTTGGTACGGTGGATTTTTGGGGTGATAGTGGATTTTGATAGTATATTTGATTATTTTTCTATTCTTTTTTTTTCCTTTTCTTTTTTTTTTTTTTTTTAATTAAAGGAGGGGCAATTTCGTCATAAATGATCTATCATGCCTATTTCTTCAAACATTGGGTATATTCGATGCTATTTTAAAAATTTTAGGGATATATTCCTTACGTTTTTGAAAGATTGTAGACCAAATATGCTATTTTTTCTATATATAATGTTACTTAAAATTAATTAATTTGAAATAAACATATCGAGCTAAGTTACCTACTCTTAACCGTCAAAGCTTCCCCCCATCTTCTGGCCAAGTTGTATGAGGCAAAAAACTCGTCCCACATATGGTCTAGGGGTATTTATATAATCATCCCACCCAATCCTGGCACACACCAGGGTGAGAAGCTCAATATTTGACCAAAACAAATGGCAATCATTCCGAATGAAAGAAATGAAAAAAAATTGTGGTCATGTT